>NW_020769422.1:1236844-1404984 GCF_900518735.1 Pseudonaja textilis | reverse complement strand
ACAGAGAGAGAGGAGGGAGGGAAAGAGAGAGAGAGAAAGACGAGACACAGAGAGAGAGAGAAATAGAGAGGTGAAAGAGATGAGTGAAAGGAGATGAGAGAGAGCGAGAAAGAAAAAGAGGGAGAAAGAAAAAGATGAGAGAAAGATGAGAGAGAGAGAAAGATGAGAAAGAGAGAGGGAGAAAGAAAGAGTCAGAGAGAGAGAGATTTAAAAGAAAATAGAAAAATGGCTCTTTGAGTGTTTAAGGTAGCAGAACACTATGGTCGTTAAGTGAACCTTATAGTCATTAAGCCAACACTTGTGTTTGTTAAATAAGTCCATTTTCCCCATTTTTAACCAGAAACCAGAAGGAATTGTTAGAAGCTGGCAAAAAACATAGAAAACCTCAGTCGCATGACTGTGTGGGAAGTTGTAATTGGTCGTGTGTTTGTGTGTGTGGTGTGTGTGTGTGTGTGTGTGTGTGTGTGCACATGCATGGCTGTCAAAACTCCAAAAACAGGTCAATTAGCTCTGGGGAGGTCAGTCGTAAATTAGAACACTTGCTAAACAACCAGCCATTAAGCAAGGACCACTTGTATTTGGTTTGCCAGTCGCATGGCCACCTGGCCATGCCCACTCAGTCATATGGCCATAAAGCCACACCCACAGAACTGGTTGCTAAAAAATTTGAATCCTACCCCGATCTAGATAATTTATGAAAATGTTGAAGAGCATTAGCCTAAGAAAAAATGTTGAGGTATCTCACTGCATGCTTCCCTCCATGTAGATGTAATTCCATTAAGAACTACACTGAGTGCAGTTGGTCAGCCAACTGCAAATCCATCTAGTGGTGGTACTATCATACATTGTTCTATCATACCAAGAAATGGGCCGCAGTCTATTTTGTCAAATGTCTTATTGATGTCCAGGTATCCATAGCATTTCCTTGATCCACTAATTTAGTCGCGAATAACATTTGTCTGGCATGATCTCTTTTTAACAAATTCATGCTGGCTTCCAGCAATTGCTTAGTTCATTTTTAGGTGCTCATAAATCTGAATATCTTTTCTAGGCTTTTTCCAGATACTAATTTTGCTAAGTGATTAGCAAAAAATTAATCTATTTCTCTGCTTCATTAAGTTTCCTGTAGTACACACCTTTAGCAATTCATTTCTTTTGCCTCTCATATTCACCCAAATGCATTTAAGACTTTCATCCATGGTGTTCTGCAATTCTGTAGAGGCGTATTCCTTACAATACAATGCAACGCTTCCTCTTTTGAACAGTTTATATCCTCCTCTTTTGAACAGTTTATATCCTTCTCTTTTGAACAGTTTATATCAGTGGTTCCCAAACTTTTTCAGTCCACCGCCCCCTTGGTGCTACAAACTCATCCTCAATGCTCCCCACGCAGGGGCAGGATTCAAATTTCTGTGGGTGTGGCCTAATTTGAGGGTGTGGTTTGCTGGTAACGTGATTGGGTGGGTGTGGCTTGCTGGTCACATGACTGGGTGGGTGTGGCTTGCTGGTCACGTGACTGGGTGAGCGTGGTTTGGTGACTGGCAAACCAAATAGAAGTGGTCCTCACTTAATGGCTGGTTGCTTAGCAAGTGTTCTAATTTATGACTGGCCTCCTCAGAACTACTTGACCTGTTTTTAGAGTTTTGACAGCCATGCACACACACTTACACATACTTCCTTCCAACCTTGCTGGAGCAGGTCATTGGACTAGAATTGGCAAAGCATCTCTGATTAGATTCTAGTAGTGAATAAAATCTAATCAGAGATGCTTTGCTGATTCTTGTTGATTTGTTTTATTTGTATTCCTTTATTTTATGTTGCTGTTTTGGCCCCGCCGCCCAAAACACAGTGGCAGCGGGATGTTTGAAAAGGAGAGCAAAGCCACTCTGGCTTTGCTCTCCTATTCCCAACGTTGCGTTCGGGGTGACACCCCACTGCCCCAAACACTGCGGTGGGATGTTTGAAAAGGAGAGCAAGGCCACTCTGGCTTTGCTCTCCTTGCCCAACACTGCGTTCGGGGCGATACCCCGCCACCCAAAACACAGTGGTGGTGGGATGTTTGAAAAGGAGTGCAAAGCCACTCTGGCTTCGCTCTCCTTTTCCAATGCTGTGTTCGGGGCGGACCTCCTTGTACCATGCATGCAAGTCAATGGGGTGATCCTGCGGGGCGTTGCCTTGAACGCGGCGGCGGTGGGATTTTTTTCTCACTCCTGAATTGTGCCCTGTCGCTCACCTCTAGTGCCCCCCTGCCACCTCTTAGCGCCCCCCTGCCAGCCCCCTTGCCTCAGCGCCCCCCTAAGGCATCCCACAGCCCCCCAGGGGGCGGTACTGCCCACTTTGGGAACCACTGGTTTATATCCTACTAACAGTATGTTCCAGTTGTGGGGCTTATCCCAACAAATTTCCGTAATAGCAATAATACCATACTTGTCTTCAAGTTGTCCCTGTTTTTACCAAATTCTGAATATTAATGTATAGGATCTAAGCTCATTATGACTGATCTCGTATCTATTTCCAACCTTTCCTGTTTTGTACTAGGTTCCCTTCCTACTTTTCACTCCCTTTCTCATTGGCTCATTGTCTTGTGGGTTATGTTTGGCATTGGTCTTAAAATTTGGTCTCCCTCACCTTTCAGGCCTAGTTTAAAGTCTTGGGTGAGCCTGGCTAGTTGTTTTCCCAACACATTCTTTCTGGTCCTTGGCGGGTTTTTTAATCTTAAAAAAGTTTTATTACATATAAAATAATTCCATTTCTAAAGAAACTGTGTGCTTTCTGCCTACAAATAATTTGAGAAATAATAATTGTAATATTTACAATAATACTCATTACATTGGTATTGGTCTTATAATAATAATATTTACTTATCCTTTTTAATAAACCTTCCTTATAAAATTGATCCTTCTCTTATATTTCCATATTTCTAACTTCTGTTTTTGTTGGCAGCCATTGATAAAATGAGTCCCACGTTAAAAAGTATTCAGTTTCTTCCTTTTCCTTAATTTTGAGTGTTAATCTATCCATTTCTGCGCATTCTGATATTTTTTTTAATTACATTTTTCTCTTTAGGGATTTCTTCACTTTTCCATTGTGCAAATACAATTCTAGCTGCAGTTAGCACATGTAAAATCAGATAAGTATTTTCTTTATTACATTTTTATAATATAATAAAAGGAGCTGCTGATACAGTTTTATAGAGGAATTATTGAGTCTATCATCTGCACCTCTATAACTGTCTGGTTTGGTTCTGCAACCCAACAAGACAGACACAGACTTCAGAGAATAATTAGGACTGCAAGAAAAAACAATTACTACCAACCAGTCTTCAGTCAAGGACCTGTATACTACACGAGTCAAAAAGAGGGCTGTGAAAATATTTACAGACCCCTCACATCCCAGACATAAACTTTCAACTCCTTACCTCAAAACAATGCTATAGAGCATTGTACACCAGAACAACTAGACACAAGGACAGTTTTTTCCTGAACACCATCACTCTGCTAAACAAATAATTCCCTCAACACTATCCAACTATTTACAAAGTCTGCACTACTATTACTATTAATTTTCTCATCACTCCTTATCACCCATCCCCTTCCACTTGTGACTGTATGACTGTAACTTTGTCACTTGTATTCTTTACGATTTATATTGACTGTTTCCTAGTATGGTTTGATTTGATGGTTGCACATCTTGCTGTTAGCTGAATTCCTAAATATTTTACTTTCTTGACAATCCAGATGTCTGTCTTCTCCATTAAACCTTTTTTTCTGTTTATTTATAAGGTTTTTAACTAGTACTTTAGTTTTTTTCTTTATTTATTTTCAGCTCTGCAACTTCACTACAATTTTTTAAAATTAATTTGGGTCCAGTTTCTTGGGAATTTTCTAATATGAAGACCAAATCATCTGCGAATGCCTTTGGCTTATATTTTTCTTTTTTAATTTCCATACCTTTTAATTCCATACCTTTGCATCTTGTCTAATATTTCTGTTTAACACTTTCCAATGTCAATATGAAAAGTAGAGGGGACAATGGACATCCTTGTAGAGATATTGGCCTGTAGTTTTTTATCTGCATTTAGTCTGACTCTTGTGTCGGCATGAGAGTGATGTTTGCAGTTGAAAAATGCTTAATAAAATTTATATATGTATAAAAATAGAGTGAAGTTTGTTTCCATCCACGTATTTGGTACCTTAGCTTCTAACAATACTTAGAAGTCCTTGTGACCTGTAGCCCATCTCTTGCTAGAAGTCCTTCTTCTAAGTAATGCAAAATAGTAGAAAAATCCAAAGTTCTCTTGGTGGCACCATCCCTTGAGCCAGTAGTTTTACTTTTAGAATCCTCTGTTCCCTCATTGGATGTTGACCTTTGGTTGGAAATACTGATGATTGTGCTCCCAGATGCTTCGTTTCTCTGCTTAGTTGCTCATAACAATTTTCCTTGAAATTGTTTTCAGGCTCTTTCCAACATGAAAGAGGAGAAAGTGATAATAATAATCTGTTGGCCTTCATTATTTTAATTTGTCTCTTTGTTACATCTTTAATCTTTGTCTCTGGGAAACAATGCATCTCTCTCAAAAAATTATCCTATTAAAATTGTCTTATTAAAAATTAGAGGGTCAGCTAACATTAGTAATCCAAATCCAAATTAATCCACTATGTTTTCTTCAATCTTTCAGTCCTCAATTCAATAATCAGTTTCAATAGAATTTAATTATTTGCAATTTAATTTGTCTTAAAAATTTTCAAGAGGGGAAAGAAACTCACTCAATAGTTCAAAATATCCAAATTGCCTTCTAAGATAACACCTTCCAGGTGTTATTTACTTTCTTCTGTTATGTGTATTAAACTTTTCTCACTTTCATTTAAAGTTCTCACATTGTAGTGCTCCTCTTCTTCCAGTACATGGCTTTAAAGTTCCAACATTAAACAGTATGTCAAAAACAGCTGATTTTCCAATAAATCCAGGGGGTTTAAGAACACCAATAAGAAAGACAGTTTCTCCCAAAAATCACCTTTCAGATTGTGTAAGCTTTTTTCCAGACTTTCTATATTTTAAAGCTTCCTTTAGGCATTCTTTCTCCTTTTAATTTTCAATCTTTAATCTTCTCCGTGTGTCTAATCACCACTTCCTTAACGCTTGGGATTATTTTTAAAAATTCTTATATTTAAGATAAGTCTTTAGAATAAGAGTTGGATATTATCTCACCCAGTTTCAATGCTCTGTCCACAAACTGCTCCAGCACAAATCTTACGGTCCTGTTTGTCCAGCTTGTGATTGCCAAAAATGGCCATCATCCCTGGTGCCTCTCCTTTCTTTGCCGTCCCTACAAGGCGGCTTTGACCACAGTTGCCGGCTGGATTTCATGGGGCTCGGTGGAGCCCACTAATTTCCAAGCCATTCTCACCGCAACGTCAACCAGAAGCCCCTTTGGAGGATAACGACCATTTGATTTTTGGAAGTCAAGATAATGCAGACAAGAAGCAACAGAGCAAAGTTAAACTAGTGTCTTAGACTGAAAGGGAGTAGAATTCAAAGATTTAGATCTCGGGAAGGTATTTCTGGATGGAAATCTTGAAGGAAAAAAGAAAAAAGCTTGGAAAACTCTGAAAAATGAGATTATAAAAGCCCAGCCTAGCACAATACTGTAGAGAAAGAAAAACAAGAGATCCCAGGAAAAACCAGCATGGTTGTATAAAGAACTCTCAATTGTAAGAGAAAAAGAACAAGTATAAAAAATAGAAAGAAAGACACATAATAAAGCAGTTAGCAATTAGCATACACCCTGAATCTGTAAAGATGAAAGTTTTCAGGAAAACTAAGCTCATAATGAACAAAGACTTGCAAAAAATGTCAAAAACAACAACTATTTTTCTTTCATCATGTAAAAAAGGGAATGGAAAACAAGTTTTGAATAAGCCTAGCTGAAAACTTTGTCACTCAAAAGATAAAGGGGGGAACTATAGGATCAGCTACACCGGACTTATTTGCTACTAACAGAGATGAAATGATAAAGGGGGTTGAAGTTGCAGGAACTTTGGGGGAGGGTGACTATGTCGTATTGGAATTCAACATAATTCATAATGTAATCAAACAAAGTAAAACTACTGTCTCAGAGTTTAAGAGACCTGACTTCAATAAACTAAGGATTTTATAAATAGCAATCCTAAAGGGTTCCTCCCCCCTTTAGGATTGCTATCTCAAGATGCTTGGAAAATCGGAAAAATGAGATTATAAAAGCTCAATTTAACACAATACCACAGAGAAATAAAAACGAGATCCCAGATGAAAACAGTATGTTTGCATAAAGAAATTTCTGACAAGCTGGGAGAGAAACAAGGACAAGTATTTAAAAAGGGAAAGAGGGACATATAACTAAAACAGAATACCAGCAAATAGCTCAAATCTGCAAGGACAAAGTCAGGAAAGCTAAGGCTCAGAATGAACTAAAAGTTGGAACGAATACCAAAAATAATTTAAAAAGTTTGTTTCAACATGTAAAAAAAATGTCAAGGAAACAGTTGTGACAAGATGACAAGGAAATGACAGGCAGAAGGGAGAAAGCAGAATTGTTAACTTCATTCTTTACATCCGTCTCCAGACAAGGAAAAAATAGTCCAAACTATTAAAACCAGTATCAAAAAGGACAGAATAGGAATACAAATCAAAATAGGCAAGAAAAATGGTAAGAATCCAGTCCACCAGAATCAAATCGATTACATCCTTCAGATCACCAGGATCAAATCGATTACATCCCAGAAATCTGAAGGTACTGGTAGATGTTATCTCAGAACTGTTGAACTATATTTTTCAAAGGTGCTGGAGTATCAGGATCTTCGGAGGGCTGAAAAAGATCTGGTTCCCATCTTTGAAAAAGGGGGAAAAACAGATCCAGGAAATTACAAACGGATCAGCATGACATCAATATCTGGAAGTTCCTGGAAAAGATAATCAAGCAAAAGATCTGCAAACACCTAGAAACAAGCAAAGAAGCCAATAGAGGATTTGTCAAAAACAGATCATATCAGACAAACTTTATTTCAAAACGACTAAATTAATGGATCAATTAAATGCTGAGGATATAGTATACTTGGATTTCAGTAAGGCATTTGTTTGGCCTACAAATTGATGACTGTTCCTATGAGTAGTGAGTCACCTATCATCAACACACATACGTTTTTTGCTCTTGGGGTTAATGTTGAAATAACAATATGGAAACAAGAGCAGATGAGCTCATTCTCATTGTTTTATAAGATCCAATCTAGGTCAGTCCCCGGGACCAGAGGTTTTGTCTTCCGAGCTTTCAGACTCATGCTGGAAATAGAGTGAGCACTAGAACTCTCAAAAAGCCATTGTCCCTGAAATTCTGCTTTTGGGGAATTCAGGACAGTGAATCATATCGAAAGATTCACATTTTTATGGGGGGCGGGGGAGAGATATTTAGTAGAGATGGTTGGAAAGTATTACTGTGGTCGTGCTTCAGGTAGCATATTTGTATTTACCTTTGGATTTTTTCCTATTCATACACTTCTTAATCAGTTGAAATGAGTTGAGGATGGGTATCCTTACAAGTTTAATTGTTACATACACACACACGCATGTCAAAAGTTATATTAGCCATAAAAGATGGCATGCAGGGGTCAATGTCTGGCAGCAGCTTCAGCCCGCTGACCCCATGGTTGCTGTACTCTGGGGCTGCATAGCCCATGCAGCACAAGTGAGTTGATTACCTGTCCAAGCAGCAGAGGTGCAGGGGGGGAGGCACACAATCCAGATGTGCCGCATGGGCCACAGGAAAGCTGAGAGTCGGGTCAGAGCAGATGGGTGGTCACGGGAGGCTTGTCTTTGTGTGGCAGCATCAGCAGCAGACAGAAGTACATAGGAGACATGCAACCTGAACATGCTGCACGGGCTGCAGGCAAGCTGAGAGATGGACAGAGTGGGCGGGCACCTGTGGGAGGCTCATTTTCATGTCTCTCCACTTGCCTGTGACTTGTGCAGAGTATTGGGATTGCCGGGCTTCCACCCCATGCCTCTGCCTCTGCTACTGTTGTCAGCCATGCAAAGATGAGCCTTCCGCAGCCAGCTGCCCACTTCAGCCTGACTCATGTTTCCTGCGGCCTGCATGATGTCAGCTTTGGAAGCCATATTGAAATTCGATGCTCCCATGCTGCCACAATTGAGCCTGAGAAAGTGGGAGGAGGGAATACATTTGAGTATATCTAGTTAGACAAAATAAAATTCTTTTGCTAGTTCAAGGTCACGGAGTGTTGCACATAATGAAATGGGAATCTTACTTTAGGACAGATGGTGATTGGATCATGTGATGTGATGATGGCTAGGGGAGATGGATTTATAGTTTCGACTTTTGCAAAGAAGCCCAAAATGTTCAGATTCGGGATTCACAGATGTGCCAGTTACTATCCAAATAAAGGAACCTTTGAAAGATGTCTGTCTTGGGGTTATTGGTTGGAATGGAGGGTTGCTAGAACACTGATCTGGATCGCCTGCCTCCTCCCACCATGGACAGGTAATCAATTCACCTATGCTCTGCAGGTGTGGCTGCTGCCAGACACTGTCAGCCTCCATCACCTCTGGTGCTGGTCCCGCCCATTGCCCTGGGCTAATGATCTTCAATAGGGCTTATTTTGGGGGTAGGGCTAACATTAGGCACATTTTAAAACAGGCTAGGTCTTATTTGGGGGGTAGGTCTTATTTGTTGGAGAAATTGCATTTAACTTAGTTTTTCAATTGTTTTCTCTAGACGCGATTATGAGAACAGGCCTCCAAAACTTCAGCTGCTGATGGAAATACGAGCTCATTATCATAAGAATGATCCAAGCTGGACTGCTGAACCAGAAGCTCCCATTGATTATTGCTATGTGCGTCCTAATCACATCCCGACCATTAATTCATTGTGCCATGAGTTCTTCTGGCCAGGTAGGATTTTACTAGATCAGGGCGAGCCAATCTTTCCTGATCTAAATGCTGTATCTGATTAATGAATCGCTTGCTGGGCTGAGGTGTTCCACTATCTCAGTAGTGGTAGTAGAACTAGCAAATTAAAAGATTTTGACATATGTAGGGGATGGATTTAGAATGGAAATTCGTTTTTTTTTCTCATAATAATTTTGTGCTTCCATTACTGTCTGATTTCTCTTTAAAAAAAAAAACAAATCTGAAAGTCTCACTGCTAAATTTAGGCCGTATGCCATTGAATACTGGTAATTTGATTTTGTCCCATTAGGGGAGAGATTTAAAAGATAAGAACAGATATGTTTTATCTTCTCATGGCTTATAGCATCTATGTTCACACTCTGAAAATCATACTTCCAAAATGTTGAGGGGAGGGCAGAGCTGCCATTGAATTTCACTAGAACAACTTCATGTGCTTTTATGGAGGTAGAGATTATATGCAGAGCTAATGTGTCACACTAAGTCCAAAGATGACACAGTGAAATCTAGTTGAGTTCAGTTCTTTATTTGCCTAATACAGTTTCCCAACCTTTCTAGCTTTGTGGACAGCTGGGGGAGGGATAGTTCCACCCAAGCAGCTGGCAAATGTGCGTACACCCACTGCACCATTTGTGTGAACGGTGGGCACCGTTTCCACGACACAGGTGCAAACCGCTCATGGCCCAATACAGGTAGTCCTCAACTTACGACCACAATTAAGCCCAAAATTTATATTGCTAAGTGAGAAATTTAAGTGAGTTTTGCCCCATTTTACAACTTTTCTTGTCACAGTTGTTAAGTGAATCATTGCAATTGGTAAATCAGTAACACAGTTGTGAACCTGGCTTCCCAATTGGCTTTGCTTGTCAGAAGGTCGCAAAATGTGATGACATGACCAGTGGTGGGATTTAAATAATTTAACGACCGGTTTTCTTCCCTAATGACTGACTGGGTGGGCGTGGCGAGGGGTATGTGACAGGCAGTACTCGGCCTCCTGCAGCCCCCTGGGAGCAAAAACGGGCCAAGGGGGAGCATGCCATCCTCCCGTGCCCTGTTTTGGGCCTAGTGTGTGTGTGTGGGGGGGGTGCCATACTTCCCCATGTCCCATTTTGGGCCAACTGGGGCTTCCTTCACTTACCTGAGAGCCAAAATGGGGCGTGTGGGGACTCCTTGAAGGGGCAGGGAGGGGAGGGGCCCGCCAGCAATTTAACAACTGGTTCATCCAAAGTGGTGCGAACTGGTTGAATACCACCACTGCACATGACCCCATGACATTGCAATGGTCATAAGTATGAAACAATTGCCAAACATATGAATTTTGATCACATGATCATGGGGATGCTGTTATAACTGTGAAAAACAGTCATAGGCCATATTTTTCAATGCTGTTGTAACTTCGAATGGTCACTAAATGAACAGTTGTAAGTTGAGGACTACCTGTAGTGGGATGGGGCCTAGGGGTGGGTGAGCCCTAATCTAATAGACAGAAACTCATCAAACTAAAGCTATAATCTTCTAACCTAATAGATTTACCTTGAGAGATACTAGGGTGTGATTACCCTGAACCTTTTTCTCTCTTCCCGTATCTAATTTAGGACTGTGCAGTCTCTTATTTGGGGCCTGCTCAGTCTCTTAAGTGTTGCTTTTTCTTTGGGAAGCTACAGTGCTGTGCTGGAAATTCCATGGTGGGCGTGGCCAGGGTGGGCATGACACAGGACCCCACCTCCACAGACATGGTTTTATAAACATATAAAATTAAGGAGGCGTATATTTCTGTGACTTTGTTTTTTTAATACATACTTGATCTACTTGATGACCCTATGAGAGACCAGATTAAGGAACTGACTCCATAGGAAGACTAGAGCTATAAATTATTGACATAGGCTATAGTAGCAGATTCCAGCAAGCCTGAAAGGTAATATATTTTACTCTTCCTCCCTTTTATAATCTTCTGAGTCATGGACAGTCTCCTGGAGCACTCGGGAGACCTTGTTTTGAGTCTGGACAGCCTCCTGGGGCACTCTGGAGGCCTCCTTTTGGGCCTGGAAGGCCTCCTGGAGCAATCCGGAGACCAAAAGTGGTTGCGGGTAGAGGGCGTGCACTCCTTTTGCTACCAGAGACACCGCAGGCCAGTCCTTTGCCAGACCAGCTCTGCAGGCAAAATCTAAGCACCCCATGGGCCAGATCCAGCCCATGGGCCTTGAGTTTGACACCCCTGGTTTAGGTGATCTCTCTACAAGAACGGGGGGGGGGGACAGTTCAAGAATAAGATAATATGTAGTAACTGACTATAATGATGAATATACAACTAAGTAAAATGCTACAAAAGTTATAAGTGTACACCTTAATTGTGAAGTTATTTTTTCAGCACCATCATAACTTCAAACACTTGGCCTTTGATAAGCGAGCTCTACCTGTACAATGCTTCTAATGAAATGGACTGTCATCTACAAGTTTATGTTACATTTTGATATTTAAAATATTTGCTGCAATATTGTTACTACCTGGAAAATATCTTTTTATATATTTATTTTTATATGACACACTAGCATGTAATTATTTCCATAATTAATATGTCATTGTTTGTGGTTTCCTTTTTTCATTATTTATAGGGATTGATCTGTCAGAATGCCTGCAGTATCCAGATTTCAGTGTTGTTGTTCTTTACAAAAAAGTTATAGTTGCTTTTGGTTTCATGGTGCCGGATGTCAAATATAATGAAGCATATATTTCTTTCCTTTTCGTTCATCCTGAGTGGAGACGATCAGGGATTGCAACTTTTATGATATATCATCTTATTCAGGTACTGAGAAACATGACTTTAATTGCAAATTCAAATATTCATTTATTCAAGTAAATAAATCTGCACTTGTGTGACTTATTAATTGTTCAGCTTTTTTAAAATTAAGGAGGCTATTTACCTAATTTTTTATTTTGCTTTTTGGCCTTGATGTAGCACCTGAAAAAATACTGATAGAGGAGAATATTTGTAGCTCAGGTGAAATGAGGGGTCTTTGGTGCACTCAGCTTGATTTTTTTTTCTTGCAGATTTTTCATTATCCAAATTAAAGTAACATCATCAGTTCTAGTAGGGAGTGGGGTTTCTTTTTATGCTCAAGTGGCTTGCCCTGTGAGGGTTAGTGGGAGTGGTCTTGGTGATTTTTTTGGTTAGGCTCTTTATTGTTAGCATGTTTGACAGCTCTTTGATTGCTTCTTAATTGTTAGTCTAATGCTAATCTTGATGTTTCTCTGCTCATCTGGATGTTCAGCACTAGTAAGGAGACATTTTAGTCTTTTTGTTCTCCTTATTGGCTTATTAATTGTCTCTTTTGAATAATACGTAGATTTTGTTTATGTGTCTCTTTTGAATAATACGTAGATTTTGTTTATGTGTCTATTCATAACTGGTTTGTCAGAGTGCCAGACTTCCAGGAATTTTCTAGCATTTTTGGATTTGGCTTGTTTTAGCAGTGATGGCTAACCTTTTTGTCATCGTGTGCCGAAAGTGCGGGCGGGCGTGCCCGACAGGGCACGTGCCTGCACCCATAATGAAATGTGTGTGCAACCCCCTCCTGCTTGCCCTACACATATGTGTGCGGCCCCCGCATCCCACTTTTGGGAGGCTTGCTAGGCCCAAAATGGGGAGTGGGGATGGCTGTGCTGCACCTCCCTGCAGTCCCCTGCCCCCCACATGCACACACAATACCCCCATGCTCCCCCACCTCCTGTGCATGCACACACATCTCCTGCATGCCCTCCCCACACAAGCACAGCAGAGACCCGAAAATCAGCTGGCCAGTGGGATGCGCATGCACGGTAGAGCTGACTGGGGCGACGGCATACGTGCCATAGGTTCACCATCACGGGTCTAGGATGATCAGTTTCCCAGTGGAAACTATATTTAAGTCTGTCCATGTATTATGAAATTAAGGAGTTTTCATCATGTCTTCTGACTGCTAGTTGATGTTCATGGATACGCTGTGCTAGTCTTCTGCCTGTTGTCTTACATAGTAGCTGTTGGGTTTTCACAAAACAACAATTAAAATATCTTTTTTTGAGAACAGCACAATTCCAGGTTATCACTTCTCTATACAGACATAAAATGATTTACATATTCATCTTTTTCTAAATAGTATCTTTCTAATCATTATACAGTATTTACACTTTTGTCTGTCCTATTTACAGTTTCGTATTTTCTTTTCTCATAAAACAAGATTTCCCCTGTAATTACTAACCAGCGTGTAACACCTTTATATCTTTAAATTACTGTCCATTCAAATCTCATTTAAGATTTAATTCATATCTTAACACTTATAACATTGAATTTCTAACCTCTATTTTATAACATATAACTCTTATTAACCGAATTCTGCTTGGTACATTCCCTTAGAAATACACACTAGGTTCTAAAAAATACAATTATAACATTCCATTTCATATAATTTATCAACCAAGTTCTATTTGGTACATTCCCTTAAGAATCAATAAATTCTAAACAGAAAAGGAAGTAAAGTAATAACTTGTTATTCTATTCTTTCCCACTTCCATTCTCTTATTCTCTTTATTTCATTACATAACAGTACCAATTTTATCTATAACTTTAATCACATATATTTCATATTTTCTATACCCATTACTATTTCTAATATAACAATACTATCTAATGTACCCTTGTAGAATCCTCTCTTTCAATTAAGTTTTCAACCATTATCTTTGTGAATCCTTGTATGTTTTCCCTGCTTCTCTATATCCTGCTTCTGTCCTTTATAACTTCTCCTTTCCATTTCCCCCCTCTTCTTCTTGCCTTTTTGGCCCCCTTTCTCTCTAATTCTAATTCTCCCTTCTGTAATCCTCACTTCTGCTTCTTCCTTGTATTGTAGTTACTCTCCAAGCTATTCTTTTTTTTGGTTGTTTTTTCAGATCTTAAGTTTTTCACTCCCTTTCCCCCCTTTTCCTTTTTAACTCCACATAGAATTACTTGATCATTAAAGATGGCTTCTTCGTTGTCCTGCCCATCTTGTTCTGCAAGCATTTCTTGTTGTTTTTCATAGTTCAAAATCTCCATTTCTAAAAATTGAAATATGAAGCCAAAAGATCCTCTTTCCGCTTGTGCATCTTCATTCTGCTTTTAAGTTCCATTTTAGCTCTTCAAGGAGTGATCCCACTTTAAACACTTTTAAACAACAACCCAATTAATTTTAGTCATTAAAATCCAACAACCAAAAATTCCAAAAATCACCAAGTTACCCAAATAATCCAAAGATGTTTCTTCTTGCTTCTTTTTTCCACTTTCTCTTTCCAGAGGATCTGTTATCTTATAGCCAAGTTTCAATTACAACGTATCTTTTAGGAGTCTTGTTAAAATTTCACTGTTAATTCTTGTTAATTTCAGGTGGTCTCCTCCATTTTTTCCCGATCCCACCCTTTTCTTTTTTTTCCCTCTCCTTTCCTCCTTTTAAAGGTTTTAAAATATCCAAAAGTCTTTATTATCCCTTTAACATTTTATTTTCAGCTTAAAATTGCCTATTAACGTTAAAGTGGATTTATATCAATTTCTTGCTTAGCATTTAAAGACAATTACAACTGTCAGTGTAAGAGGAAAAAAAACACCAAGTCTTTTCCCTTTCCTCTCTCTTTCGCCGCTTCAAGGATCTTCTCTGGGAACAGTATTATTCTTTATAGTTCAAGACCCAGGGTACCTTGTATAGTTGCTTTCTCAATTCGACCTGGTTAGTCAAAACTTTCTCTTTTATCTTCTTCCTGCACAATCTTGTCCAGTCGGGTTCTTCTTTGAGGTGGCCATTTCTGACCACCATTGCAACCGCCTTCAGGAAAGGGAGTAATGGCCAGCCGAGGAGGAGAGATATGGCTCTCCTCAACCCCGCTGGTAGTCTCCCCCCTTTTCACCACCTCTATGGGTTGGCTTAGCCCCGAATCCAAGCGGCTCGGGGCACTCTGGTGGCGATCACAGATCAAAACCGCACACGATCGCGGATTTGGTCCGTCGCCGAAGAAGCCCAAACCAGAAGTCTGATGGTGATTTCTGAGATGTTTTTGATGTATAACAGTATTATATTTTTCACAGAATGTGTTGGGTTGTGCTATGTTGGGTTGAATGGTCAGGCAATTTTTGATGAAGTTGTGTGACTAACCATTTTGTTGGAAGATGTTGCATAGATGACTTCTTTCTTTTTTCTGATGTTGAGGATTGTTGTGCTCATGTAAATAATGTTCTTACATAGCTTCTCTTGTGGATGGTTAGGTTGTTGCTTTGATAGCGAAGCACTTGGTTGGTGTGGATAATTTTGAAAAAAATATTTTTGAAAAAATCCTGAGCAAAGGTGAATCCAAAGTTCTCTTTAACATATAAGACTCCAAATAGCTAGAACTCAGCTTCTTCATAAAATTTGATTTCTAGTCTCCTGATCACCCTTCCTGTTCTTTTCTGAGCCTGTTTGTATTTTTTAAAAAAACTTTCTATAATGTGATGCCCTAAATACACACATTAAGGTGGAGTCTGTCAAAGCGAAATAAAATAAAGTAATTCCTTCTTGTAATTTTGAAATTATACTTCTGTTTATGCCTTTTGAAATTACAAGTGTGTCAATGTGTACTCCTTTCAAAATCCAAGAAAGAAATACTCAGACTCCATGGATCAGAGCAAAGTTATCCTTTTACTGGAGAATGAAAAGGAAGCTACAAATGGAATTCCGAAACTGAGAATTTGGCGCGCAGATCACACATACAAAGAAATGGAGTTGTTCCCACCCCCCGAAGTCCAGAAGTCTCTTCCAATTAAAAG
The DNA here is from genome assembly GCF_900518735.1 of Pseudonaja textilis. The sequence goes on along the minus strand of NW_020769422.1, from coordinate 1,389,227 downwards.
TTCTGAATATGATCATGTGGGCATCTTCAGGTGGTGATGAGGCCTCTGTCCGTTGACCTTGACATATTTTGATAAGACTTCGCAGCTGCGCAAAAAGGGATAGAGGCTAGCAAGGAAATGGAAAGTTGAAAAGAAGAAATCATATACCCCCTCCTTTTTCTGCCCACAGTAAAGGAATGCAAAACACCTCCAGCTTTCTTCACCCCCCACAATTACCCCTCCCCCCATTGCTAATGACAGCCGAAAGAAGTAAGCCTAGCAGTAGAGAAAATAAGGGAGAAATAAATGAGATAGATAGCAGTTAGGGTACCCGAAGAGATCTTGAGGCTGACAAAGTGCTATTTTCACAGCTGCATGACAATCCTGCTCATATTCAATTGAATATGCAATCAATTGCTATTTCAATATTTTTTTACTTTTTTAATTACCAATCCAATTGTTGCCCATACTATGCCTTTATCACTGGGCTGTTACCCGATCTCCGCAGACATCTTGTCTGTTGCTTTTCTCTCTCTGCTCCTTGGGCCCCCAATCTCTGGATTTTCTCCTCATGGCTTTTTCTAAAATGGCGCTTGTTTTATTCTGAAATCAAACAGGCCATTAGGGCCTCCATTCTTAAGTCCTGTTCTGGTTTGCACTCAAAAACAGCTGAAAAAATGTCCCACATTTCATCAAGACTATTGATCAATGTCCCCATATTCATCAAGACCAACAACACCTTTTGAGATTTAGGAATCTTCATCCCACGCTGTTCCAGCTCAAGGAATAAAGTCTGCATGTGCAACAAATGCTGCTCCGCAATCACCTGTGGCTGCAGCCTGGCCCTGTACAATTGTTTCGATGATTGCACAATATTGCATGCTGATGCACTCATATGAACGCTTCTCAATTTCAGCCAAACCTCATTTGCAGTCAGCTACATTCAAAAATTGTTCATCTTCTAAGCTTAAGATGATGTAGGCCAGTGCCTTATCATGCTGCCTTTGGTCAGCTGCTACTAATGGTGCCTTGGGTGTATTAACAACAATATCCCAGAGCTCCTTAGCCTTCAGGAAACATTCCAATTTTGGACTTCCAGTGGCACTTCCATCAAAGACTGATCAGAGACCACGATCGTGCGTGGCTTCGATCTGTGCTCTACCCATTGGAGGGTCCCAAATGGGACCGGATCCACCCTGGAGGGGTGGTGAAAGAGGGGGAGACCACCAGCTGGGTCAAGGGGAGTCGCATCTCCCCTCCCTGGCTATGTACACTCCCCTTGAAGACAAGCTATAGCAGCAGTCTTTAACGGCTGCCCTGAAGCTATTAAGTTTGTGCTGGAGCAGTGAACTGGTGAGCGGCGTGTGACCAGACAAAATACTTTGGATTTTTCAAGGCAACCCGAGAAACAGAAGGAAAGAGCCCTCATTTAAGTGGCAATTGGAAAGTAGCAGGAAAATTATAAGGTAAATAAAATTGGACTATAAAAGGACTGAAATGGGAGTGATATTATTCAGAAGGAACTTTTTAAACAATAACAGAATCAGAAATTAAATTTGGAATATCATACAGAAATTGGCATTAATTCAGCATTGATTAGAATGCTGGACTTGTTGGAATTGACCATATTTAAAAGATATAATAGCTAATGATTGAAAATTAATGGAGTTAATACAAGCGGAAAAAAAATAACTTGAAAAGGTGGAAAGTGAAAACTGATGTAAGAACACCACCTAATGGTTAAAGGAACTTTTTTCATGACTTTATGGAAAACTAATGGTCTAGTAAATGCATGAATTGGAAATGAAATAAAGGCTATAATATAACAATAACCCTGGAAGCACAAAAATGATTACAGCAAAAGGACAAGTGAAGATATTATCTTGGGACTATTTGGTGGATTGGGAATGTGATATGGAAACAGAAGGATTAACAACAGAAACTAAGATAAATGGATGCTTCTGGTAAAGATTAAAATAAAAGATGTTGGCTTTTAATAAAATATAGAATAACTTAATTGAATAAGCAAAATGAATGAAATGTGCAAACAACTCAAATCAGAACTGTAAAATGTGAGTGGAATAATAAAAGAAAGCATGGAACTATGGGATGTATTGGCAGAAAAACTAGAAATGGCGATGCAGCTCACAGAAGAACAAAAAGTCCAAGGAGTCAGAGTTAAAGAATGAAGAAACCAGCCCAAAACAGCAAAAAGAACAGTGGACATAGCAAAAAGACACGAAAGGAATTAAAATTAAGACTTTGATGACAGATGTGATAAACAAAAGGGAAAATGCTTCCAAGATTAAATAAAAGAAGAACTCATACAAGAAGAAACTGCAAAAGAGGGAGGGGGAAAAATAAGTCAACGGGAGTTGAAAACCAAAATAATAATAGGGGAAAAAAGAGAAACTAAGAGAAAGGACTGGAAAAACTTAGAAAAGGGAAAACAAGCTAACATTAGAAGAAATTACAGGGCTGAGTGACTAAGAGATGATGGTTAAAGATAAAATAAAGGGAGGATTCCACATGGAAATATATTTTGGTTTTGGGTTTTTTTAGAAATATATATTGGGGAGTTTTGAAGGTTAAAGTTTATTAGGAATTACTTTCAAAAATAAAGAAATAAGATTAATTGGAATTAAAGGGGAATAAGACCTCACTGTAAGAAGACTATATAATTATATATGAGAAAAATGTAAGAGTAAGAGAAATTAAGATGGTTGTATACATTGTAAAGTATTTGCAATGAGATTATTATATTATGATTAAAAAGTGATGAATGGAAATTAAATAAAATTCCATAGGCAAAATTCCATAGGCTAAATGGAAACAAAGAGGAAATATGAATGGTTATATGAATATCTCTGGAATAGAATAGAACAGAATTCTTTATTGGCCAAGTGTGATTGGACACACAAGAAATTTGTCTTGGTGCAAATGCTCTCAGTATACATAAAAGAAAAGATACACTCGTCAAGAATCATAAGGTACTTAATAATAGTCATAGGGTACAATAAGCAATCAAATTATACTAGGAAACAGTCAATATACATCCTAAGAGTATAAGCGACAAAGTTACAGTCATACACTCACAAGTGGGAGGGGATGGGTGATAAGGAGTGATGAGAAGGTTAATAGTAATAGTGCAGACTTTGTAAACAGTTGGACAGTATTGAGGGAATTATTTGTTTAGCAGAGTGATGGCATTTGGGGAAAAACTGTTCTTGCGTGTAGTTGTTCTGGTGCACAGTGCTCTATAGCATTGTTTTGAGGTAAGGAATTGAAAGTTTATGTCCAGGATGTGAAGGGTCTGCAAATATGTTCACAGCCCTCTTTTTGATTCATGCAGTAAGTATACAGGTCCTCGATGGAAGGGAGGTTGGGAGTAATTGTTTCTTTCTGCACTCCTAATTACCCTCTGAAATCTGTGTCTTTCCTATTGGGTTATAGAGGTGCAGATGATCAAACCAGACAGTTATAGAGGTCCAGATGACAGACTCAATAATTCCTCTGTAGAACTGTATCAAAAGCTCCTTGGGCAGTTTGAGCTTTCTGAGTTGGTGCAGAAAGAACATTCTTTGTTGTGCTTTTTTGATGACGTTTTTGACGTTAGGTTTAAGATTCATTGTAGATTGGGGGGGAAATACCATATGGATCCTGAATGGGTGGGGGGAGAAACACATGCATATAAAATAATAAATAGGGAATTGTTGTTAATTGGAAGGTAATAATTAAGAATGATTATATTGATATTAGTTTTATTTTATTTTTATTTTTTTGTTTGCTATACATCGGCTTTGAGAAAGTAAATGAAGAAAATATGTAAAATAAAATAGGTGGTAAGCTGGAAATGAAAATAAGAGGGGATAAAGTGTGGAAAGTACCGTGTTTCTCCAACAATATGTTCCCCCTCACCATAGGAAGTCCCAGCATGTTTTCTAGGCATAAAATGAAAGTAAGCCCCTCCTCCAAAATTTAGGCCTATGTTAAAACTTGCAAAAGAAGAAGGGCGGGGAAGACTTGCCATTAGAAGCGCCCCATGGGCACCCACGCCTCACCACCAGCCACTCCTAATGACTGATCATGGCGGAGCACAGAGGGCTCCCTACCCCCGCCAAGCGCCTTTGCTGCAGACCCGGGTCAGCGGGTGGGTGGCAGCCACGTGGATGTCCACCGGCAGCATTTCAGCCTCTTCTCGGGCCTCCATAGCTTCCACGGTTCCCGCCGGCGCCGCCTGCCTGCTGACCCAGGTCTGCAGCAAAGGTGCTTGACCGGGGTAGTGAGCCCTCCATGCTCCACCATGATCGGCTGTTAGGAGTGGCTGGTGGCAAGGTGTGGCTGCCCGTGGGGTGCTCTAAGCGTGGGTGTGTGTGTGGGGAAATTAATTCACCCCTGAACAGACATTCTAGCCATTTTTTCGGGGCTCCAAAAAAAAAAAAAAAGACCCGGCCTTATTATATGAGAAACACAGTATGTTTTAGGACGAAAATGCTTTTGTTACTGGATTAATGAATGGAAAATACAAAGCGAAAATTTATTTAAAGATTAATGGAATAGATAATGATTTCATAGAAACTAGATACAAAAGCTGGAAACGTAACTGACTATGTATGTATGTTGTAACCTGAAATCACATTGCTCACTTGAAGAGATGTATAAAAAATAAAGAAGTGTTTATATATATGTATATGTACATGTATATGTACATATATATGGGAACATTCCAATTTTGCAGCCCAAATAATATAATTCTTCTGTCTGAAACAAGGCAGAGAGCTCTCCTTGAAATAAATAGCCATCCTACAATCTTCCTCTGCCTTGTTCTCTTTTACTATAACACAGGCAGTCCTTCATCTTAATTACAGTTCAGTCTTACTGTGTACTCTGGACCCATAACCTGTCAGAGTATTGTGCAGTATATCTGACTAGCATACAAGTAAGTAAATCTGCAGGATTCGTTTACATAAGAAATTTCTTTATATACAATACCACACAGCAGAAGTCAGCATACAAATTCAGGAACACAGAAGCAATATTCACAGAAGCCAGGGTAGAGATATACAGAGGCCTAGAGACCTAGATTTACAGAGGTTACAGTTTGTAGAGGACAAACCAATTCTTATATACAGTTCAGCAAGTCAAAGCCAAGCCCAGACTCCGAACTGTCTCTTATGGTCAAAACAAACATTATGTTTCAGTTTCCAAACAGCTCCCATTGACTGACCTGTTGCCATGTCTATTCCAGTTCATGAACTGTATACACTGACAAGGATGTCACAGATAACACAACATTAGTGTAAAGAGAAGATTGTATGAAATCTTAAAAATTAAGAAGGGTTACTCCAGAAAGTAATGGTAATAATTCCAAAAGAGACTGTTTTAAAGTATGGAAGAAAATTGTAACAACATCAGCAACTACTGAAATGGGTTACAGAGAAAGATTGTTCTGTAGGAGAAAAGGAAGACAAAATTGACTCTTTTTTTCCACTGTTTCTCAATCTTTTGAGCTGGAGAAATGTTTTTCAGGCTCCAGGGAACCTTGGCACATTTAGGTTCAAATATAGATAGACCAGAGGTACAACATTGGATTTGTTTCGTGTATGTGTGTATGAAAAAAATTCATTATTTTTTAGTTTAAGAACACTGTTAATCCATATATACTCTGTGTGTGTGTGTGTGTGTGTGTGTGTGTGTGTATGCATTAACAATGTTCTTAAACTAAAAAATAATGAATTTTTTTCCTTTTTACATACATATGTGTGTGTGTTTATTTGTGAGTAGGTTAGAGTTGAGATATGGAATATGTATTTGAATAAGATACATTGCTACTTGAGACAATTATCCCTGCAATACTGGCAGTTGGTTTGTGTTACTAGTTACTGGTGTCTTTTTAAAGGGGAAAAGTTCTCTTTTTGTTATCTTAAATTTTAGGGGGGTTAGTATTAGATGATTTGAACATTTTTGTACCTTTAAAATGGGTATTTCATCAATTGTAGCTAATAGTCAAGACATGGAAAGTTGACTTTGTATAGCTGTTAATTGATTTTAATATTTTGGAGTTCTGCTTGGATTCTTTGATGATAATTAGATAAGGAGAAGATTTACTTATTTGAGCTGTTTATTACTAAGTGTTATGGGATGAAGAGTTTTATACTTGTTAATTAAAGGGGTAAAGACATTATGAAATTGTTTATATATGTCATGATGATGGGAAATCCCTTTCTTAAAGGGACAGATGTGCATTTTATTCCTTCTCTAAACCTGCTGCCCATTTTTCTTCTTTTCTTCATTGTTCCTTCCCAAACTGTAAATCATTGTAAAAAAAAAAAGTTTCAGGATTGTAATGCAATTCTAGCATAGCAGACCCACACATGCAACCAAAGTATGGATCCAATATGTAGATATCTTTATTATAATAAAGCAAAATAGAGAAGACACATTAAAATAAATATTTTCAAAGCAATATGTTTCACAAGGGAAGAAGAAAAAAAGGTACTACTATTCCTGGAAATCCTCATCTGCAGAGGAAATGGTGCAAACTAGAAACACAAGTCTATTGAAAAACCAGCCACACTAGCCAAGCCCTCCACTAATCAAACTAACAACCCAACTTCCCACAAGAAGACCTGCATAAGAACATTTTTCAGTACAAACACATTACAGCAAACCAGAAAAAGAAAACAGACCACTTATGTAACATCTTCCAAACAAATACTCCCACAACTTTATCAAAAAGTAAGGGACCACTCAACCCACTATAACACAACCAACACAAGGCATGAAAATGATAACACTACCATATATCAAAAACATCTGATACAATCAACATATAATCATATGTCATGACTGCAGCATACATCTAAACCCCTCCAAAACATTTTAAGTAATATGTCAGTTTATTTAAAAGAAAATGGTTCACTTCTCCAAATGTGCCATTCTTGAGGTTTCTTTAAATGACTACTGGTAGTCTGAAGTTCTCTTTGTCCTTCAATATTGTAAGAACTCCGTTTCAGTGCCAATGTTTCACTCCTTACAAGGGAACAACATGAACAGTGTTATATGGAAGCTAATGTAGGATCTGGTATTTCTACTGTCTTAAATTATTTACCTTATTAAAAAGAGGAATCGTGTAACCTTGATATAATTCTTTTTTTCTTTTCTTTTTTACAGACTTGCATGGGAAAAGATGCAACTCTCCATGTCTCTGCTAGTAATTCTGCAATGCTGTTATATCAGAAGTTTGGATTTAAAACTGAGGAATATATTTTAGATTTTTATGACAAATATTACCCTTTAGATAGTAAGGAGTGCAAACATGCCTTCTTCCTGAGATTGCGACGATAATACATAAACTTAGTAGATATGTTTGTACAAAACCTGTCAGTAAAGGAAAATTTGGCATAGAATGCTGCTCACTGCTCTGTTTTATTCATTGGATAAGCTGGATATTTGCTGTTCAGTTTTTCTGAGAATTCTTTGACATTTCTGAGAAGAGGAATTCTTGACAAGAAAAATCCATTAAAAATAAAAAATTCAATTTATTGTAGAGGTGAAATTGGATCAATATTTTTGTGAAGAACCTTATCAGTTCAAGTGCTAAATAATAACAGTATCAATACAGGAGAATATTTATAGCTTGGGGTTTAAAATGAGGGGTCTTTGGTACTCTCTGAGCCTGGTTGTTTTCTTGCAGATGTTTCATTACCCAAATTAGGTAATACCATCAGTGTTAGTAAGGAGTGGGGCTTGCTTTCAGTTTATATTCTAGTGCAGGGGTCTGCAGCCTTAAACACTCAAAGAGCCACTTGGGCCCATTTTCCACAGAAACACAGGGAGCCACAAAATCTGGGTGGGTGTAGCCAACTCGACATCACTCACTCCCACCCAGTCACATGACCCCCAGCCATGCCTACCCAGGTTTTGTGGCTCCCCGTGTTTTCTTTTCTATGGAGAATAGGTATCTCCCTCTCTCTCTTCTCCTCCCTCCCTCTCACCTCTATTTCTCCCTCTCTATCTCCTGCTCTGTCATCTCTCTTATCTCTCTCTTTTTCTCTGTCTCCCTCTCCCTCTCATCTTTCTCTTTCTCCTTTTTCTCTCCATCTCCCCCTCTATTATTATCTCTATCTCCCTCTCTCTCTCTCCTCTTTTTTCTCTCTTTCATCTTTTTCTCTCTGTGTCCCTCTCTCATCTCTCATTCTCTTTTTCTCTCAATCTCCTCTCTATCTTCTTCTCATCCCCCTCTCACTCATCTCTCTCTGTCTCTCTCTGTTTCTTTCTCTCTCTCCCTTCCTCCCTCCCACTCTCCACCTCCACGTCCCAACCACACACCCAGGGAATAACTATAAGGAAATTTGACCATGTTCTCTCTATCTCTGGAAAGATATAAAAATAAACCTTGTGTTGCAAAACGAGTGACTGTCAGGCTGTGGATCACTGCACGCACTTCAGAGAAGCATCATCCTAAGCAGCAGCACGCACACGCACATATATGCATCCTGCAACTCAGTCCAAAATGGCTGGAAAATATAATCCCTGGGCACCCTAGAAGACATTTGGCAAGCAAAGAATGGGAACAAATTCCCACCCCCATCCCAAGGCAGCATCTGCTGAATCCTTGCAAAACTGGGCAAGGCGGAGACAGGATCTGTCTTCCTCTCTCTGTGTCAGCTGTAGCTCCATTCAAAATCCAAGAAAGAAAACCTTAAACTCCATTATTATAGAGAAAAGGACTTTTACTGAATTTGCAGAAGAAATACAAGATCTGAGGCAATAGGTGCGAAAATCACATATAGAAAGTTATCCCATGTTCCCACCCCCAATAGTTCAAACTGGCCATCCAATCTGAGGTGTGTATAATGTCATGTGGGTACCATCTTCAGGTGGCGTTTCACACATCTGGTATTCCAAGGCAGTTGACCTTGGCCTAGAGAAATAAGAGTACATCTGGTCAGTAAGCAAGTAAGCATAATCAAGAAAGCATCCCAACTTTTACAATACACCAACTTCATCCTGCAGCACCCCTCCCACGAAGCCCAATTATCCCCCCCCCCTGTTTCTATGGCATCTGGAAAGAGAACAAGCAGAAGAAGGATTCTTGGAGGCTGATATTCGGCCCTCCTGCAAAAGAGGCGTTAGCCCTAGGAAAGAAAAGAGAGTAAAACAATAGGAAAATAAACATTCTAGAGACAATATTATATATATAAGAATTTAAGGTTTGTCAGGATATTTTGAATGAAATGCTTGTATAAGCTTAGGGGCTTATTCGTTCACCCATTCCGACTGAGGAGGGAAATGCTTTCAAAGAACTAAATATTGGAGACTTCCTCTCTGTTTCCTGGAATATAGAATATCTTTAATCTCAAACAACCCTTAATTAAAAGAGGAACTGGTAGGACAGCCTAGTCAGGTCACAATTTGGACATATGTTCAGGTTTCAACAAACTGACATGAAAAATAGGGTGGATCCTTCTAAGCATCTTTGGCAATTGTAATTGCATTGCAACAGAATCCACAATTTGTACAATTGGGAAAGGTCCCACATATTTAGGTCCCAATTTTTTATATTTCTGGATTGTTTCTAAATACTTAGTGAACAAGAAGACTTTATCACCCACTTGGTATGGTTTTTGTGGAGCTCTCTTCTTGTCTGAGCTTGATGAGTGTCATCTAATGCTTTACGGTGGGGTCGCCAACTTTTTGGACCTCAGACCACCAAACTCATAATTTTAAATCCCAGGGACCACTAACCTGTGGGCATGGTCTAATTTGTTGGTGTGGCTTAATTTGTGGGTGTGGTAATCTGGACATAGCCTAATTTGTGGGTGTGGCTTGGTGGTCATGTGACTGGCTGGGCATGGCTTGTATGTAAATATTATAAATATTTATATAAATATTGAATTTTTTATTAAAAAAGAGCAACTTTTAACCCAAATCAGGCAAAGCAGGCAGGCAGATTGAGCTGCTCACAGAATCACAGATTCATTCAGAAATCTATCTGCCATTGGCTAGTTCAGCCTGTCACATAAAATTTGCTTGCAAGCAAACTGACAAAATTTACTCACAACACACCATGTATGTAAATATTGATTTTTTTTTATTTTAAAAAGAGCAACTTTTACCCAAAATCAGACAAAGCAGGCAGGTAGATTGAGTTGTTCACAGAATCATTCAGAGATCTATCTGCCATCGGCTAGCTCAGTCTCTCAAATTTGCTTGCCGTGAGTTTGCACTGAATAATAGAACCTTCAGTCCTAAGGGAGGTTCGGCAGTGCTTAAAAGTAGAGCCGAAGATCTAAACACTAGCTAGAAAGCAAGAAATCCAACCATTTCCTGCTTCCTAGTTAATCTAAATCTCCTGGTACAGCAGAACAGATGATGGTTGGAAAAAGGAAAAATAGGAATTTAGTAGGCAAGTTTGCTGGTAAGGAGTGGGCAGGGAGGGTTCCCGCAGGCCATGTGGGATGCGTAGCCTTGTGTTTCTGCATAGCCTGGATTAATTGCTTTGGGGGGGTGCCCTGGGGGTGAGATTTCTCTGCGTCCCACCAAAATTTTCTCACGGCCCACCGGTAGGTGATCGCTACTTTACGGGTAACTGGCCAGGTAAGCTGGAGTTGGGTTATCCACTCTGTTAATGATGAAACATTGGGTTTCTCCTGTTATGCAGGATGACCATCCATTTTGCTGCGGTCCCCTCTAATATTCTGGTGACACATCTCACTTTTGCTGCATCTGAGGCAAAATCATCACCATATTCCTCCATATGGTTCCAAACTTGGGCTAAGAAAAATCCCAACTCCTTGGGATCCCCTCTGTACTTTACTTACAACAGAGGACCTTTTGGAATTTGGCACCTTCGTGGTGCTGCCCCCTGGGGGGGGTTGGGCTATGGCAGCCACTTGAGCTGGCCTGAGCTGAGCTATGGGAATGGCCGGCGGAGCTCCATGTTGGAGCTCCACCGACATGGCTGAGTCCAGCAAGGAGTAGCCATGATCAGTGGCCCTGAACACATTCCAAGACATTCTTTTTATACTTTTCTGCATGCATTTCATAACTTACTTCGCTGTTCTTTCTTACTGACAGTCTCCACATATACCTGTGTACATCTCAAACTTCTATCCATCGGCTACTTTCTGTTCCCTATTTCTCATGGTTTTCAAAACTACGTACTTTGCAAAATCACACTCCACAAAACAGCTCAGAAGGATTACAAATAGCTCTGGTACATTTTCAAATCATCCTGTCTAAAACTTTGGTTCATGTCTCTTTTATTCTGGGGTCTGCTATCATCCAAAGGCCTTGTTGAATCTGATAGATCAATAGCCTATTTTTTTCTTTCCACATTCACTCTTTCTTGTTCGTAAGAACAACACAAAATGAAACATACAAAGCAATATCTGCACATAAGCTACCGATATCAGTTATAGAAGTAAGTTCAACATCATTTAGGATGAAAGAGGACAGCTACTTTGATTAAAAGTCATTTCAGTTGGGCAAAAGGGGACAGACAGGCTGAACAATTTGAATGGCGAGGGTCTGCTATCATCCAAAGGCCTTGTTGAATCTGATAGATCAATAGCCTATTTTTTCTTCCCACACAAGCATAATCAAGAAAGCATCCCAACTTTTACAATACACCAACTTCACCCTCCAGCACCCTTCCCCCCACAAAGCCCAATTATCCCCCCCCCCATTTTTATGGAAGCCAGAAAGAGAACAAGCAGAAAAAGGATTCAGAGAGGGAGGGAGAGAGAGAGAGAGATGTCAGGTGCAATTGGGGCAGGGTCGCATTGTGTTGTAATGGGCTCCAGGAGAGGGAAGAGATCCAGGAGTACCCCATTGTGAAGCATGCTGTGAGCTTTCCAGCAACCTTCCATTCCAACCAATAACTTTGAGACAGACAACTCTCAAAAGTTCCTTTTATTTGGATAGTAACTGGCACAACTGTGGAATCCCGAATCTGAAAGTTCCAGGCTTCCTTACAATAAGTAAAAACTACAAATCCATCCCCTACACCCATCACCACATCACATGGCCCAATCACCATCCATCCCAAAGTAGGGCTTCCTTTCGCTATGTGCAACATGACCTTGAATCAGAAAAAGAATTATGTCTGACTAGATATACTCAAATGAATTCCCCCCTCCCACTTTCCCAGCCACAATTGTGGCAGCATGGATGCATTGGATCTCAATATGGCTTCCAAAGTTGACAGGTGTCTCCCCCCCCCCCATTGAGGTAATTCCCCATTAGGAGAATGAGTGCATACAGGGAGACATAGTGAGAGTAGTGAAGACACACAGCATACAGATACACTGTACAGTAAATGTAAGTTTTTACTTCCAATAAACTTTTAAGCACAGTCCAAGATAAGCAGTCCAAGTCATTCACAGGTAAATCAGTCAGTGTTCAGTTCAGGGATAATCCAAATATCAAAGTCCAGTATCAAAAAACAGTTCAGTAAGAGACTTACATCAACAATCAGTAACAGTCATTAGGAGGAACGGCAACTCTCTCCAACAGAAGGAAACAGAGACTCACTCTCTTCACTGAGACTCTCTTTGGAGACTAACAACCCAGGTTTCTGGCTCCATCTTATGGCCATTTGCGGAACCACATCCAATTACAGTATCATTTTCTTAAAGCCATAGTATTAAAATGCCTATCTTAGTTTATATATTTCCAACCCAAATAACTGTTAGGTGACTTACATTCCTAACATTCTCCCCTTTGGGTGGACAATATATACAACCTTACATTCTAAGTCCATAATCCTCGCAGCATGCCTTATGTTTTATAGAGCCTTGGGCCTTTGTAAAATGACCCGCTATATTGTTTTCTGACTTACAGTATTCTAGCTTAATCATTTTACTTTGCACACATTGTCTCACATTTAAATATCTTAAATCTGTGTGTTTCATTCTTGTTTGAACAGCAATATTTGAAGCCATCTGTATTGCTGATTGGTTATCTTCGTAAATAACAGTAGAATCTTTTACATCAATTCCCATATCAATCAATAATTGTTTATACAAAACTAAATCTGTACATAATAAAGACAAACATGAAAATTCAGCCTCCATTGTTGACAAACTTAGATGTTTCTGTCTAATAGACCTCCATCCAATCAAAGCTTTTCCCAATAATACTACAGTACCCAATGTAGATTTTCGTGTATGTCTGTAGCAAAACTTGCATCGGCATATGCAGTTAAACTCAGTTCATATTTAGGCTCCAAATACAATGCATAATGCATTGTTTGTTTCAGATATCTTAACACACGTTTAGCAGCTTGCCAGTGCCTTTCAGTTGATTCAGCATTAAATCTCGCTAATTGGTTAACACTGTATGCTATATCAGGCCTTGACCAATTACTGAGATAACAAACTACCAATCAAAGACTGATAAATGTTCTTATCAAAATTAGACTTTGAACATCACTATGGCTAAACTCTTGATTCATTAGTGTTTTAGCCAGTTTACAAAGTTCCATTTTAAAACTTTTTAGTAATTGATTAATTTTATCTGCCTGTGAGATTTTGTATCCTCCCCTAGTTCTATCTATCTTTAAACCAAGATATTGTTTGATTTCTCCTAACTGTTTTATCTTAAATTTCTTTTCTAACAGTGAGATTATTTTAGTAGCTTCTTGTTCAGTTTTGGTGATTAATGCTATGTCATCAGTAAATAATAGCAACAATGAAATTACACCATTACTTTTTCTTTTGAACAAACATGGATCAGCCATGCCAGCTACAAAACCTATCTTAGTTACTTCTTTAACTATACATTGGTTCCACTCATATCCTGATTGCTTCAAACCATAAAGACTCTTTTTCAATCTCCAGCAATCAGTTGTATTACCATTTTGAGACCTAAAGGTTTCTTTAAACATATAGTGTGTTGCAACGGTGCATGCAGACATGCCATTTCTACATCCAAATGATTTATAATGTTTTTCTCCTTAGCTGCCCACACTAATGCTGCCCTTAATGTAGTAGACTTCAGACTAGGTGCAAACACCTCATCATAGTCATTTGCTGTCTGATTGAACCCTTGTGCTACTAACCTGGCTTTATGGGTAACAGTCCCATCCATATCTGTATTTAGTTTATAAATCCATTTACATCCTATGGCATGTTTACCTGGTGGTAACTTAACATTTTCATATACCTCCAACTTTTGTAAGGATTTCAGTTCCTTATCCATTGCTTCCTGCCAAGCAGCCTGATCCTTAGCAGGATACAGTTTTAGTTCATTTTAGTTATTTGGAACTGTATTCACTTGGCATACAACACTAGCCTGATATCTATCAGGTGGTCGTGTTACTCGGGTTGAACATCTTGGTATTACAGGGCTTACTGGTGGACTCACCTGTGCCACCTGCTCCTGTTCTCCTACCTCCTCCTGTGCCTGTTCTACTTCCTCCTGTTCTTCCTCTTTAATGGCTATTTGTGGTTTACTTATTTTATCTTTAGGGACTATTTGGGTGTCAATAATAATATCACTGCTGGGTTCCTGTTCCAGTTTATTCCACCCAACGTGCTCAAGAAATTTTGCACTAGCACTACAATAAACATGAGCTGTGCCTGGATCCCAGAATCTAAACGATCTATGGTTGGCCTCGTAACCTACAAAAAATAACTTCTTAGCTCTATGTTGCCCTTTCAGTCTTACTTGTGAGGGAATATGCACCCATGCTGGAGCTCCAAATGTGTGTAGATAGCTTAAATTTGGTTTTCTGCCATGCCAACGAATGATTGGCAGTTCACCAGTTGTTGTGTTAACTACATTGTTTAAAACACGATTGCTACACATTATGGCTTTACCCCACAGAGTTTCAGGCAAACCTGAATCAGATAACATAGTGCGAGCCATGGCTTGTAATGTTTGCCCTCTTCATTCTACAAATGAGTTATGTTGGGATCTGTAAGGTGCAGAACGTTTATGCTCAACACCAGCCAATTTCAACATATTTTGGAATCTTTTGTTAACAAATTCAGTCCCATTATTAGTAACTAAAGTAATTACTTTACTCCTCATTTTTCTCTCGGCAAACCTTAGCCAGTTAAAGAAATGTTGGAATGTTTCTGTTTTGTTTTTCATAAGACAGCAGAAACCGTATCGTGAGTAATGGTCCATAATACTCAAAATATAGCAGGCACCTCCTAAACTAGGTTTCTTAGGGCCAATTATATCAGCAAACACAATCTCTAAAAGTTCTTTGGTCTTAAACCCATTAAATCTGTTTGCTGGAATGACCTTGCTTTTCTCTTGGCTACAAGCATTACAGTTTAAATACTTGCTACGGGGTTTTAATTTTACTCCCTCTGACAATTCAACAGTTTGTTTTAACATTTTGAAATTAATATGCCGTAGACATCTATGCAGTAAATGTGTACATTTATCATGTGGCTTAACATTGTTATAAACTGAGTTAGCCATCTTCAACTGACCATCATGTATCACATATAAATCATTTTCTAAGGTAGCAGTAACACTTTTTACCCTCTTTCTCTATTATACAGTTATCTCCCCTAAAGGTTACTACATAACCAAGATTAACTGATAGCAAATTAAATTTCAGTTTAGGTACATATAACATAGTTAAATGCTCATTTATACAAGAACAATATGCAGTACTTTTACCAGAAGCCTTCATCTTCCATCCATTTGCCAATGATACATGTTGCTTACTTGTAGACATTTTTATAAACCTCTCTCTATCTTTAGTAATGCATTGAGATGCTCCACTATCAACAATCCACAAATCGTGGTTTACAGTTGAATTGCTAGACATAGCTAAACTAACATTCTTCTTGGTCTTCTGGTGATTACCAGTATTCTGTCCTTCTCTTTTCTTACAGAATCTAGCTATATGTCCCCTAGCTCCACAAGAAAAACATTTCCTAACAGTATAGGCAGTTGACCACAAATCCTTTTCTTGTGGTTGTTCCTTCCTCAGTTGGTCCCTATCCAGCCATCTTCTTGCTTCTTCTAACAACTTTCCAGTTATGTCAGTCAATGTCAGTTTATCTCTGGGCAGGACTTCCAGTGAAGATACATAATCATCATAACTTTCATCCAATGAGGAAAGAATGATGTAAACTTGATGCAGCTCTGAAAATATCAGTTCCTTTTCATGTAGCTCTTGAAAGAGCTACCTTTCAGAAGACGTGCTCCAACCAGTTTACGTGTAAGATATATGTGTGCACCTACACTGTCACGAACATAAATCCTCTTCAAATTCTCCCAACACTTAGCAGCAGACTCTTCTCCACGAATATGGACTAGCTGCTGGTCACTCAGTGTTAGTCCAATTATACAAAGAGCTCGTTCGTTGTTCTGTTTAAAGTCAGCAAGCTTCTTGGCATTGTCCTCATTTTCTGGATCCCAAGCATTTACATCCGGTGGATCTTGAACTACAGCCCATAACCCTTCTCTATGCAGAAGTAGACTGCACTTCATAGACCAGAAAACATAGTTTGTTCCATCCAACCAGGTTATCAGTGATAGACTTGTTGAAGTGTCTTGTGCCATCTTTACCAGGATAGTAACCCACAATTAAACAGTAAACAGCTGTCTGTATACAGTACTGTGTATTCACACCAACTCTCAGTTATCTGAGCCTGGTATGGCCTGGGCCCATAACCAGTATTGAGGTAATTCCCTGTTAGGAGAATGAGCACACACAGGGAGATATAGTGAGAGTAGTGAAGACACACAGCTTACAGATACACTGTACAGTAAATGTAAGTTTTTACTTCCAATAAACTTTTAAGCACAGTCCAAGACAAGCAGTCCAAGTCATTCACAGGTAAAGCAGTCAGTGTTCAGTTCAGGGATAATCCAAATATCAAAGTCCAGTATCAAAAAACAGTTCAGTAAGAGACTTACATCAATGATCAGTAACAGTCATTAGGAGGAACGGCAACTCTCTCCATCAGAAGGAAACAGAGACTCACTCTCTTCACTGAGACTCTCTTCGGAGACTAACAATCCAGGTTTCTGGCTCCATCTTATGGCCATTTGCGGAACCACACCCAATTATAGTTTTATCATTTTCCTAAAGCCATAGTATTAAAATGTCTATCCTAGTTTATATATTTCCAACCCAAATAACTGTTAGGTGATTTACATTCCTAACACACACACCCCTTGAAAAAATCACATCCTGGAAAATTCAATAAACAAAAGACAACCAGGGGTTAATGCAATGCCCTTAACCCCCTCTGCCCCCTCCAAGTGGACCCTTTGGCTTGTCAGGGAATTGTTCATGGAATTGTTTAATCAATCTACCTGCATTTATATCCCAACTTTTCACCTAAGTAGCTTCTGACAAAGGGTAGCCTTTCCATAGCACCAAATATTGTAATAGTCCTTGGTGTAATCTAAAATCAAGGATTTTCTTTATTTCATAATGTGTCTCAACCTGTACAATCAGAGGTTTGGGGGGAGCTGCTGGTATTGGCCTTAGATTAAAACCTACAGCAGACTTCAACAAGCTACTATGGAATACTAGGTGTGTTTTCCCCAACAGCCGAGGGAGACTTAATTGGACCATCACTGGATTGATTATCTTAGAAATGGGGAATGGACCCAAGAATTTAGGGACCAACTTTCTACTAGAAAGTTTCAACTTAAGATATTTATTTGACAAAAACACTTTGTCCCCCACTTTAAATTGTGGTTAGAGGGATCTATGTTTGTCTGCTCGTTTTTTATATTCCTCAGAGGCTTCAGCTAGAGCTTTTTTAGTATTCTCCCAACTTTCTTTTAATGATTCCATCCACTCTGTTAAAGACATGGATGTTGGGGGTTCCCTAGGAAGCTCTGGCATAGAGACAAAATCCATGCCGGTGTTAATTTGGGAAGGACTTAAGCCTGTGCTGCTTGTTGTAAGCAACTTCTGCAAATGGTAACAGTTCTGCCCAGTTCTCCTGTTGATAATTCACATAACATCTAATGTATTGTTCCACCATAGCATTCACTCTCTCTGCTGCCCCGTTGCATGCTGGATGGAATTCTGAGGAAAGCCCTTGGGACAACCCAATGGACTTCAAAAACTCGCTCCAGAATTTGGCAGTAAACTGTATACCTCAATCTGAAATTACTCTATGAGGCACTCCATGGAGCCAATAAATATGCTTCACAAACAGTTTCACCAATTTCTTAGCCGAAGGTAGTCAGTTACATGCTGTAAAGTGGGCTTGCTTAGAGAATAAGTCAATAACAATTCAAATCACAGTACTTCCTCTGCTCTCCAGTAACTCTATGATAAAGTCCATCGCGATTTCTTCCCACAGCTTCATTGGTTCAGCTAATTGTTGAAGGAGGCCAGGGGTTTTTCCACTGTGTTTCATCGTGGCATAAATTGAGCAACTTTTCAGTCTTTGACATCAGTTTTCATTTTTGGCCACCAGAACTGTTTCCTGACTAAATGTAGGGTTTTTAAGAACCCAAAGTGTCCCCCCAATCACGAGTCAAGGCTACGTTTCAGTATCATCAGTCTTAGGGTATTGAGTACATAAATCTTGGTTCCTTTCCAAGCCAATCCTTCGATCATTGTCAAATCAGGTTGATGTTCAACAAACCATGGATCAGCTAAAAGTGCTGCTTTCAAATCGGTTATCAGTTTGTCTTCTAGGAGTCTGAGGCTGCGTTTGGCTTGGCCTCAGGTGGTTACTTGGCCTGCAGATTGGTTTCTGATATCATAGTTTGCACTACCTCCTCTCATCGACTGTCAAATTGGGGTTTTCTCGACAGGGCATCTGCCAATATGTTTTTCCCTCCTGGGATATATTTCATGTTAAAGTTGAATCTCTTCAAGTATTGAGACAAGTGGACTTGTTTTCCTAAAAAGAGCTTCTGAGGTGTCTTTAGAGCCTCGAGGTTCTTATGATCAGTCCACACCTTGAAAGGATCCTTCACTCCTTCCAGGAAATGCCTCCAAGATAGTAAAGCCCATTGCACAGAAAATGTCTCCTTTCCCCAAACCTCCCACTTATGCTCTGTGTCAACTTTTTGGACCCATAAGCACAAGGCATCAGCTGGTCTTGAGAGTTCTTCTGGAAAAGAATCGCCGCGACAACCACATCACTGGCATCAGCTTGGACTACAAAAGGTTTGGTCGGGTCTGGATGCTGGAGGATAGGCTCAGCAGCAAATAAGCGTTTTAACGTTCTGAGAGTTGTCCAAGTAAGGGGTTGATTGAGTTTTGGTTTGGTTGGGGAAGGCCCAGTTTTCAGTAACTCTGTTGAAGGGAGGGCGACCTCGGCAAATGAAGGAATAAATTGCCTATAGAAATTTGCAAAACCCAAGAAGTTCTGAAGTTGTTTACGTGTTTTGGGGGGTTGCCAGTCTAGCAATGCCTTTACCTTTCCAGGGTCCATCTCAATCCCCTGGTTAGACACTCGGTAGCCCAGGTAGTCCAAAGACTCTTTATGGAATTCGCATTTTTTTTGTAAGTTTTATTTGAGTTTTCACAAAAAGAAAAGAAATACAAGTAAAACATCTTTTTTGAAAGCAGCATAATCCCAGGTTACATCTCTTCGTACAGACACAAATTCAAGTTCATAGTCATTTTTATATTCCATTCCATATCTTATTACTATTCTACATTTTCTACATAGCTTCTCCCCTCATTTAACTTTCTGTATTTTATTTGATTTATTTCATCTCAATTCAAATCATTGTACTTATACTCTTTGTCTGTCCTGTTTCAACTGTCTACTATCTTTTCTCATTAAACAAAATTTCTCTTGTAATCACTGATTGGAGTATGACGCCTTTATATCTTTCCCCTAAAAATTATAACACTTAATATAATACATAACTTCCATTCAGATTCTGCTTGGTACATTCTAAAACTACACACTGTATTCCTGAAAAAAGAAAAAAAATATAAATGTATAATATAATTAAAACAACAATCCATTCCAATTCAATTTTATCATCAATATTAATATTCATTTAAATCTTAACATTTTGCACATTACTCTTCAAATAAATATTATACTTCTATGGGAACAATTATAAACTTTCCATAGTTAATTTCCCTCCCCTTCACTTATATTTTATAAAACATTGACTAATTAAAATGTTCCCGTTCCTTCCTAATTCAATTTTCTCATTTATTTTATTTCATTTCTTTTATTCACAAACATTTCCCCAAACCACACCAACTACTTTATCCCTCTTTTTAATCATGTTGTTTCCAATTTTCTAAAATTATTTCGATCACAATATAACAATACAATCTTATGTACCTTCACAGAATCCCTTTTCCAGTTAGATTTTCACCCATTCTCTCTAAATAGGTCCTGTTTCTTTACATCTTGCTCCAGGCCTTTGTAATTTCTCTTCCTTTCCTTCTTCCCTCTCTTCTTCTCTCTCCCCTTTTTACCCCCCTGTCTCTCCACCTCCATTTCCCTCTTCTGTATTCCCCTTTTCTGTTGCTTTACAACATTATATCCACTTTTCAAATTATTTTCCCCTTCTTTGGCTGTTTTTTTAAAGTCTTAAATTCTCCATTCTCTTTCCCCACTTTCCCCTTTCTTCCCCACATAGAGTTACTTGTTCATTAAAGATGGCTTCTTCTTTGTCCCAGTCTTCTTGTTTTTCAGTCTTTTCTTGTTGTTTCTCGTAGTTGCAGATCTCCATTTCTAAGAATTGAAAAACAAAGCCAAAAGAGCCCTTCCCTTCTTGTGCATCTTCTTTGTATTTTTTAAGTTCCATTTTCTTTCTTTTTTTTTTAAATAAACTTTATTAATTTTACTTTTTTAAAAAAACAACAACACAGCTATAAATTATATACAACAAAGAGACGCACCAGTCTTGGCGTAAGCCAAGAGGGAAAGAAAGGAAAGTTTGAGAGAGGAAAGAGGGAAAGGGAAGAGAAGGGGGGAAAAGTGGGGAAAACAAAGGTAGGAAAGACAATTATAATAAAACCATATTTTGTGACTGTCAGTAAGGTCTTTTCTTCTTCAAAGCTATCGTCGGCCTTAGTCTTCTTAGCGGTGAACTATCTTTGATTAAGCCAAATATACAAAGGATTCCAATTGCTAGAATAAATTGAAGATTCTTTATTTTTTAATGCTTGGGTTAGATTGTCCATTTCTGCACATTGTAAAATTTTCTGAATGACCATAAGTTCAGTGGGAATAGAAGGTAGTTTCCAGCACTGGGCAAATGCCAGTCTGGCCGCGGTTAAGATATGGATTGTAATATACTTTGATTTTTTGGATATTCGTTTATCAAAAATTCCTAGAAGGAAGGACTCCGGTTTGTACTCAGTCTGTTCCATGGTTATTTCCTCTAGCCAGTGCCTAATTTTTTGCCAATACTTCTGGGTTTCCTTGCATGACCACCACATGTGGAAGAAGGTACCTTCTATGTTTTGACATTTCCAACACTTGGGGCTCGTGTTGGGGTGCATCTTGGCCAATCTCGAAGGAGGCAGGTGCCATCTATAAAACATTTTATATAAGTTTTCTTTATAAGCTGCTGATTTCGTGATCTTAATGTTCCTGTTCCAGACCTTTTCCCATTCTGCTAGGGTAATGCTCCGACCCACATTTCTGCTCCACGCAATCATATTTCCCTTGACAATTTCTTGTTCCAGTTCTGTTTCTAATAAATATTTGTAAAATTTAGATATATTTTTTTTACTTGGTCCTAATAGAATTTTGTCTAGAGTCTGTAATTTATTGTAGATTCCAAATTCTTTAATGTCTTGTTTGTATTTACTATGAATTTGAAGGTACACCCACTGATCAATTATAAATCCTCGTTCTTGTAATTCTTGTCGTGTTTTTAACTTTCCTTGTAGGTCTAATAAATTTTCATACTTAATCATTTTGGTTATATCCAAATTATTAGGGTGTACTATCGCTTCCATTGGAGACAGCCAAATCGGTATTTTTAGATAAAGTTTTTTACGTACTTTTTTCCAATTAGTTAATAAAGCGTCCCTAATAAGATGCCTATGGAAATATGATTGCCTGGGTTTCCCTGATTCCCACAGAAAGGCATGCCATCCTTTCTGCATATCGTGGCCTTCTAATACTAGTGTTCTTTTGTTGGTTAGGTTTACCCAATCCTTTATCCATAGTAAGGTGGCTGCCGTATGGTATATTTCCCAGTTTGGCAAGGCTAACCCTCCTCTGCTTTTCAAATCTTGTAGGGCTTTTACGTTAATCCTAGCTTTTTTCCCCTGCCAAATGAAATTCAATGTTATCTTGTTTAGTTCCATAAAAAATTTTTTATTTAGTTTGATTGGAATTGTCTGGAATAAATATAGAAATTTTGGCAGAATATTCATCTTAATCAAAGCAATCCTGCCCAATAAGGAAAGTTGTAACTTGCTCCAGAAATCCAAGTCTTTCTTAGATTGTTGAAGAAGTTTGTCATAATTATTTTCTTTTAACGATTTACTTTGTGGAGTTAGCCAAATTCCTAAGTATTTAATTTTTTTTGTCACCTGTATTCCCATTGTTGTCTCTAGCTTTTTATTCTGGTCTCCTGTTAAATTTTTAGTCATTAATTTTGTTTTTCCCCTGTTTATTTTAAATCCCGCGACTTCTCCAAATCGTTCTAGTTCTTCTAATAAGTTGTGTCCTTTTTCTATAGGCTCCTCCAGAAAAAAAACCAAATCATCAGCGAAAGCCTGTAGTTTATATTCTTCTGATTTGATCCTCAGACCTCTAATTCTCAAATTTTGCCTAATGTACGTCAGAAGAGATTCTAGGGCGAATATGAAAAGCAGAGGGGAGAGAGGGCAACCCTGTCTTACCCCCTTTTCTATTTTTATCGGGCCAGTTTGTTCCCCATTTATTAGAATGTTTGCCTGTTGAGTGTGGTAAATTGTTGTGATGACATTTTCAAATCTGGTGCCAAGATTCATATTATATATTTTTTGAATTAAGAAATGCCAATTTAAATTGTCGAATGCTTTTTCAGCATCCAAGAACATAAATGCAAATTGTTTTTCCGGGTGGGCTTCATAGTATTCTGAAATGTCTATCACTGTTCTTAAATTATTCTTAATTTGTCGAAATGGGAGAAATCCATTTTGATCTTCATGGATATAAGTGTTTAAAACCTGTTTTAATCTATTAGCTATTATAGAAGAGAATAATTTGTAATCTGCATTCAGGAGTGAAATTGGTCTATAATTATTAATAAGTCTGTGGTCTAGGTCCTCCTTCGGGATCAGCGAAATTAAGGCTCCCCTCCACGAGTCCGGTATCTTGGCTGCTAAGAGTACCTCATTAAAAACATCCAGCATCAGTGGTCCAATTTGTTCTATGATAATTTTGTAAAGTTCTACCGGTATCCCATCCGGTCCAGGTGCTTTATTGTTACTTTGCTTCTCTATTGCTGACTTCAGTTCGGACCATGTTATTTTTTGATTTAATAATTCTATCTCTTCCTCTCCAATTGCTTTATCATTCGCTTCCTCCAGGTATTTCATTATTTTATCCTCAGAGACTTCTTCTTTTTTGTATAATTTCTCGAAGTAATTAAAAGTAATCTCTTTTTTCTTCTCTATCTCCTCCTGAATATTGCCCCCCTCATCCATTAATTGGTGTATCAATCTTTTTTCTTTCGTTTTCTTAAGTTTGTGGGCTAACCATCTCCCTGGTTTGTTTGCATGCTCAAAGTAGATTTGTTTAGTCATTTTCAGACTAATCTCCAATTTTTCTTGTTCCAGTAAATTTAATTTGTGTTTAGTTGTTATTAACTGGTTCTGTATTCTTTGGTTTTTGGGGTTCTTTTGTAATTGGATTTCTAAATCTTTAATTTCTTGTTGTAGATTACTTTGTTGGGCATACTTTCTTTTATTTCTCATAGCATTGTAAGAGATTGTTATTCCTCTTATAAATGCCTTAAATGTGTCCCATATATTTTGTTTCGAAGTTAGATCATTATTATTTTCCTTTAAGAAGAAGTTCAGTTCTTCTTTCAGTTTATTAATATATTCTTCTTCTTTTGTTAAATGAGTGTTAAAAGTCCATCTTTTCTTTGGTTTTCCTCTACCTCTCCAGGTTATTTGAATTGGATTGTGGTCAGCCCAGTCATTTGGTAAGATTTCGCTATCTTTGATTTCATTAATCAATTCACCGTTTATCCAAGCCATATCTATTCTTGTCCAAATTTTGTGCGGGTTAGAATAATAAGTAAACTGTTCTTTTTTGGGATTTAATTTTCTCCAGATATCTACCAGATTCATTTCATTCAACATATCCTTACATGGCTTAGAAAATTCTCTATTCCCTTTTTTGTTCTTACTCCTATTACTATGATCCTTCCGGTAGTCAGCAATAGAGTTAAAATCGCCAATCAGAATAATATTACCATTTTCGAATTCTGTTATTTTTTGATGGAGATGTTTAAAAAATTTACCTTGATCATCATTTGGGGCATAGATTACTACCAGTAAGAGTGTAATGCCATTAATCAAGATTTGTACTACCAGCGTTCTTCCTTCAGGGTCCGCCCAGATTAACTCCGCTTTTAAGTCATCTCTCACATAGATTGCGATGCCTTTCTTTTTGTGTTTATCTGCTGGTGCTGTAAATAATTTTCCCAGTTTCGGACACTCTAGGAATTTCTCCTCACTTTTCCTAACGTGTGTTTCTTGTATGCAAATTATATCAACATTTTGTTTTATTAGTTTGGTTAGAGTCCTTTTCCTTTTAGCTCTTGAATTTAGGCCAGGAGGAGAGACTAAAAGACTAAACGCCAGCCCTAACTCAGACTTGTTTTTCTATGGAACTAATCCTACAGATACGTGCTTAGTGATTTCCTATAATTGGAAAGACCCCTTTCCTCTGGCACTCTTTCTCTCTCTCCCTTTCTCTCTGGTCTTTCTTTTTTTTTTATAATAGTTAAAAATACAAGTATAAAGTATAAAGCCAAACTGCTTGTTACAGGTATTAGGGTTTACAGATTAGACTCTCTTGGATATATAAAAATCTTAAGGACTGTTAATAGGGTTGTCTCAGATAGAATGGAATCTTAAATATTTATATATACTATAGGACAAAAGTATATATAGAGTGAGAAATTCTAGAGTTGGTTGTATGCTTTAAACAAGTATGATTTACTAGGGGTAAAATACAATTAACTCTGGTATTTGAATTTAATATAGAGAATAATACATAATACATAATATTTGATTTCATTCTATTGTATAGCACCTATTGTATAGTATTGTATAGTAACTGATAACACTCTATTGAATTGGAATTTAATTTGCCTGAATGACAGATTGGGCCAAAGAAAGAGAGCTAAAAGTATCTGGGGTGTAAGCATAGCAAATAGATTTGTAATCACACTTAAAGGGCTATTACATCGAATGGTGATTTGGGATAATATTCTTAACATTGTCCTATTGCAAAAACAAATCTTAGCAGAGATGACTTCCACAACAACCACGGCCCTGAAAACAGGAAGGAAGAACAATCAGACCTTGTTGACAACTCTGGCATCTGCCTCCCCAACAACGCAGAAAACTATAGAAGAGACCTTGAAAGGAGAAAAACAACCGACTGTTACGAATGCCAACTTACAAGTGACATTATTATCCCTGCAAGAATCAATGCAAGAATCAATGTCTAGAATGCAGGAGATTATGATTAGGAATCATAATGAGACCAGAGCAGATATTAGCGAACTGAAGGAAGAAATGGGTAAATTAAAAGAGGAGATGAGAGCAGATATACAGAGAGTTGAAGATAGGGTTGGGACAATGCAAATGGTCATGGAAAGAACTGAATTAAAAATAAAAGAAATAGAGAACAGGACGGAACAAGTGGAGAGGAACCTAGAAAGAACTGAGGAAGATTTCAAAAATGTTAATAAAGAAATGGAAGATTCCTTGGTCCAACTTGAGATGGACAGAGCAGCTGCATACTTAAGGTTCCAAAATGTAGAGGAATCAAAAAATGAAGAATTAGAACAATTAATGGCAGGTTTGTTGGCTGAACTAGTAGAAAAAGAGAAAGATGAATTACTCAAGGAATTTGATGAAATCTATAGGGTGAATACCAGCTATGCAAGGCGTCACAATTGCCCAAGGGAGATCCATATCCGTTTTTCAAGAAGATGCATGAGAGACCTAATATATAGAAAGGCCAGAGATGAGAGAATATTATATAAGGGCAAAGAGATTATAATTCTTAAGCAGATTCCAAGTAAAGTGAGGGCCATGAGGCAAGAATATAAATTTTTAGCTAATTACTTAAATAAAAACGAAATCTCATTTAAATGGCTAATCCCAGAAGGGATGCTAATATCGTGGAAGGGAAGAAAAATTAAAATAGACTCAATTGAACAAGCACAAAACTTCCTAGAACAGCTAACAACCACGGAGGATCAACTCACTAGGGAGAAAATCCAAAGAAATATGCAGGAGGATCGTAACCGCCATAGGAACAAAGAAGAAGGATCTGTCCAAATTCAAGGGAAAGACAACTTACATCGAGAAAGAGAAGAAACAACTCCATATCAACCACAAGAAGAGAGCCGTAGAGTTACGAGACAAAAAGCGAGGCAGACTTTAGTAAATGGACGAAGGAAAGAAAATTCTTTCCATTAATATAAGTTCCATTTTCAATTCATCCAGAAGTGATGCCATTGTAAAAAAATTTAAACAACCACCTAATTGGTTTTAGTCATTCAAATATAATAACCAAAAATCCAAAAGTCACCAGACAATCCAAATACACACAAGCTGTTTCTTTTTATACTTTCTTTTTTTTTCACTTTCTCTTCCTGGGGTTACTATTTAGTTGCAAAATCTCAGTTAAAATGTATCTTTTAGAAGTCTTGTTGAAGCTTTACTTTAGATTCTTTTGAAGTCCAGGCAATCTCCTCCCTCCAAATCCTGCCCTTATTCTTTTCCTCTCCCTTCCTGCTTATAAAAGAAAAAGGTTTTAATGTCCAGAAATCTTTATTGTCCCTTTGGCATTTAGTTGTTTTTTCAGTTTAATTGCCTATTGATGCCAAAGTGGATTTTTCCGATTTCTTATTCCGATCTCTTAGTTGTCAATGTAAGGAAGGAGAGAGAAGAAAAAAAAACTTTCCCTTTTCACTTTCTTTCGCTGCTTCCGACCTTCTTTGGGAGCGATGTTATCTTTTGTAAAATTTAAGTTCCAGGTAGCTTAATTGTTGTTTTTTTCAGCTTAACCCGGTCAGCCAAAAACTTTCACTTCTTATCTTCCTCCTGCACTTCCTTTTCCGGTTGAGTTCTTCTTTGAGGTGGCCATTTCTGACTGCCACTCCTACCACCTTCGGGAAAGGGAGTTTGGCCAGCTGAGGAGGAGAGATGCAGCTCTCCTCGACCCTGCTGGCAATCTCCCCCCTCTTCACCACCTCTACAGGGTGGCTTAGCCCCGAAACTAGCCATCTCAGGGCGCTCCAGCGGTGAGCCCAGGCAGAAACCGTGCATGATCGCAGATTCCTGTCTGTTGCCAAAGCCCTGCAAACCGGAATGGAATTTGCATTTTGACAGCTCTGTATATAACTTGGCAGCTAAAAGTTTTTTCAATACTTGCTGAACTAATCTGACATGTTCTTTGATGGTTTCACTGAATATAAGAATGCCAGCCAAGTAGAAAAGGACCCCTTTGTACAGGTGCGGATGTAAAACTTAATTAGTTGCATAAATACAACGGTGGGGGGGGGGGCTGTCAAAAGGCATGACTTAGAACTGAAAACTACCCAGAGGGCAGTTGAAGGCAGTTTTCTACTCGTCTCCCTCCTTTATGCGGACTTGGTAGTAGGCTTCTCTCACATCTAGCTTGGTAAAGATCTTGCGTTTAGACAGGTGATTTAATAAGTCTTTCATTAGGGGGAGGGAGTACATGTTTTTTACACACATCCTATTCATGCCCCTAAAGTCCACACATAATCTCAAGCCTCCATCTTTTTTTTCTTTAAACAGTACTGGGGCTTTCAACCTAGATTTAGCAGGTTCAATGAAACCTCTGTCCAAATTGTTATCGATGTATTTTCTCAACTCAATCATCTCAGCTGGTGTCATGGAATACATCTTTGGTTTTGGCAGTTTTGCCCCGGGTTCCAATTCAATGGCACAATCAGCGGCTCGATGAGGGGATAAAATGTTGCATTCCTCTTCACTGAAAGCCTCAGCCAACTCCCTGTAGTTTTTAGGGACCTGGGGCTCACATGGAGGAGAGTCTGAAGGGGTGGCTGCTGCTTTTGGTTGTGGATCCCTGTTGGGTGGCAGTCTCTTCGTAGGAGGAACTGGGGGGCAGCGGGCCGACACCAATTATGATTTTCCCGTGTCCATCTTCCCATTTGATGGTAGGGGCCCATTTATCAAGCTAAGCAAGTCCCAGTATGATAGATTCTGACATTTTGGAGTATACGTTCACGATGCCTGCCCATCTCTAGTTTGATTAGCTCTGTAATTTGGGTGGCTGGGACTCCTCCATCTACCAGTTTGAACTTGATTGGGCATTTTAGGGCTTTAGTCTTTATCCTTAATTGTTCAATGATAAGGAGTCCAATAAGGCATCTGGAACACCCAGTATCTATTACTGCTTTTACTTCCCCTGCCTCCACTGTCTCACGCACCACCAACTTCACTTTAACTGTAAAAGGGGAATGGCTGCACTCACCATGGGGTCCTCTTCTTCATCTGCCTTTTTGGGAAGGATTTCTTTGGCTGGAGGTTTCTTGCTCTCTTCTGTGGGGAGTGGAACCTTTACAGAGTGGCAAACTGGCTAGTGTCTGGAGGCTTTCGTGGAGTTCTTCAGCCTCTGGCAGTTGTACTAGGCCTTGGTTGTGGAATAGGTGCAGGCACCAGACATTCAGCTGCCCTATGACCAGCCTGGCCACATTGATAGCACTTTATAATCCTTATAGGTTGGGTCGGAGCAGCTTCAGCAGGTTTAGACAGAGGCCATCTAGCCAAAGTTCTTATAGGAGGGCCCTCAGAGGGGGTTTTTCAGTGTGGGTTGATTTCCTTGTCCAGCTTCATGGACATGGAATACCAGTCCTGTAGTCTCTCTCGTATTCCTCTGATGCTGCATGCTTTTTTGATTTCTGGATCAATAGCTTTTTTAAAATAGTGCAGAAGTATTCTGTCAGGCCAATTCATGAAGTTGCTTGTGACCCTTCTAAAGACCCATACAAATTATTTTAAGGGTCGCTTGCCTTGCTTCATTTCCATTATTTTGCCTTCACTCTCCCCTATTCTGTCAAGGTTTTCAAATCTAGCCCTGAGCAGTTCAACAAATGCATTGGCATCTTGTAGTTCAGGGCATCCTCATAGTATAATTGAACTACCCAAGCGGAAGCGTCCCCCTCATTCATCCCATCTGTAAATGCAGAAACTAGGTCATGATTTGTTGTGTAGCGGTTTCCAAATTGATCTATATGTGACCAGATCCAGGTAAGAAAGTAAGCAAAGTTTTCATGCTGTCCGTCAAAACTTGCTTTGAAAGTTACTGATTCTGGTCGGAGGGGGCATTGCCATAGCAACCACGGGCTGAGCTGGAATGTATGGGGCTGGCTGCAGGAAGGCCCCCTGCAGGGGTACCCCGAGAGGTGGCTGAGCTGGGATTTGATATGCGGTTAGGGCATGCTTCAGGAAGAGCCCCTTCAGGGTTGCTCCGAGGGGCGGCTGGACTGGAACCTGCTGAATAGAGGCCGCCTGCTGAACTTTTCTCTGCACTGGGAAAGGGGAGATGGCCTCAGCCTGCTGCCTCACTGATCCCCTTGCTGAGGAGGGATTGCTGTTGCTCTTTGGGCCCATGATGCTCTTGAACCAGGTGGTGCAATTGGTGCTGGCATACACTGGCATTGGTTTCACCCCTGACCAGGATAGAATCCCCACCCTAGAGGAATACTCTCCAAGGGGGTAACCTCTTTGCTGGCTGTGGAGGGAGAGGAATTGGAGTTTGTAACGTAGTCAATGTCGGCTGCATCTGTTGTTCCTCCCTTGCTGCTTGGCCCTGCCGTGCTGAGCTGATCCTTAGGCCACCTCTGACCGATGCCATGGTGGTTCCACTGTCAAGTCTTGGACTAGGGAAAGTGAAAGTGGGGTGGGCTGAGTTAGGGCCCAGCTCAGCTGAAGAGTTGTGGCTGTGAGACATAACTCCCTACCTTAAGTTGCTGGAATTGCTCTGGGATCCCTACCAATGACTGGCTGCGGGATGGAGGGAACAGCTTCCAGTCTTGGGAGTTGTCTGATTCCAAAGCCCTCCTGCTTCTCCACTCTGTCTCATGGGCTGATCTCAGAGGGCTGGAGTAGGAAAGGTGTTCAGGCAGCTTCTCCTCCGGTCCCACCTCTGGATTCAGTTCAGTCTGGCAGCTTGTACATGAACCCGGTTCCTTGGGCTGAGTGCCTAGTCTCTGCCTTTCCTCTGCCTTGCCTCCCCGTGATGCATTTCAAAGGCTGCAGCTCATGTCTGGAGGTACCAAACAGTGTCCCATTGCGAGAGCCAGGCCATGCCTCTCTGCTGTCCGACTCACCAATGAAGGCGCTTCTGCTGGGCCATCTCCCCCTCCTGCTGTTATATTGTGCTCGGTGGGGCAAAGGAGCGCTTCCTCATGCTGCCCCCTTCTTTCTCTTGGCCCCACTGACAAGGGGGGAGGAAGGTCAGGCTTGGGGGATGGCTCCCACCCCACAAGATCTGCCCCTGCCATTCTCTTCCAGCACTCTTTGCTGGTAGCAATAGTAAATACCATGACAAAGGCAGAATGCTGATGCTGCAGAAAGGCAAATGCAGGAGTGCTTTGCTCCTGCACTAAGGCTCCGGCCATGCCAGAGGTGGTATTCAGCAGGTTCTGACCAATTCTGGAGAACTGGTAATGGAAATTTCGAGTAGTTCAGAGAACCAGCAAATACCACTTCTGACTGGCCCCGCCCCCATCAATTCTCTCACTCCCAAGTCCCTGCTGATCGGCTGGGTCTTCTTTTGTTGCCCTGCACAGGAGAACGGAGCTGGAAAGCAGGATACTGGGGTATAGAGGGAATGGAGATTTTACAATGGAGTGGGGTAGGAATGGAGATTTTGCGGTATCCTTCCTCCCCCACACTCACCAAGCCATGCCATTCCCACCAAGCCACGCCCACAAAACTGATAGTAAATTTTGTTGAATCCCACCACTGGGCCATGCCACTGCTGTGACAGGGCAATAGCTCTTTCATCCCTCTGCTGCGACAGGGTGACAGGGAGCTGCAGCAGAAGGCCCAAAGAGCCACATGTGGCTCTGGGGCCACAGGTTGCCAACCCCCATTCTAGTAGCTTGTCCTGTCAGTGTTGGAGGGGGAGACTTAGAGGCTCTTTGTTTCTTCTGTTTACCGTTGACTTGTTTGGCAGTTCCTTTATTGGGGTATTGTTTACTTGGTCTGATGTTAATCTTAGAGTTTATGCTCATCTGGATACTAATTGCTGGTGGAGAAATGCTTTTGGTCTTTTTTTTCTACTTTTGCTCTGTTGATTGTCTCTTTTCTATAATCTATAGTTATTGTTTATGTGTCTTTTGATGGCTAATTTGTCAGAGTGCCATGCTTCTAACAATTCCCTAGCGTTTTTGGACTTGCTTGGTCTAGGATGGTCACGATTTCCCAATTGAAACTATGGTTTATGAAACTATTCCCATTCAAACGTATGGACATACATAACCACTATCTTTATTAGCACTAATGATTAAACTAGTTTGGGTAATGAAATGTCTGCAATAAAACAACCAAGTTCAGTCAGCACCAAGATCCCTAATGACAGAGTAGTAGTAGCAACAGTTTTCCAAATATTCTTATAGAAATTAATAAATATTTGACTCAAGTACATTACCACTTTTAGTCAGCAGGAACTTATTTTTCCTCTCACCTACTGAAGTTTACAGTTGTGTATCTTTCAGTAAGAAAAAGGGCTTACAAAATAGAACACATTTTTGTTCTGAACCCAGGACCCAGCAGCACTGTCTGAGACATTCAATTGGAGTGAGCTTGCAAGTATGCATCCCTGTGCCTTGAAGAGGTGTACATGTGATAACAAACACTGGGAATTGCACCCTAAACTTTATAGGGAGCTCTGCATCTCAGAAACCAGTAATAGCGCCTTCATCTATAATACTCCTTCAACTGCATTCTGCAGCTTCTGGTTAGTTTTCAAGGTAGCTTTGTGTGGATGCATAGCAGTGGTCTGAGCAAGATACAATTGGGGCACAATGATTATAAGTAGCAGCTCTCAGTCTAGAAGCAGGCATGACTGGTGTTGCAGAAAGCAGACATCAACCTGACCAAATGGGCTGGGGAGCTCAGAAGATGAGGTCGAGCGGGTCATCACCACAAGATCCCCGACTTGTTCCTCAACAGGCAGAAGGACGTCAAAGACGTCAAGTATAGCCAGGTCTTGGCCAATGGGCTGGACAACAAGCTATGTGAAGATGCCTGAAGAAGACCAGGGCCCATCAGGGATTGTGCTACTTCTGGGGCCTCTGTGTCCATGGCCAGCACACCAAAACCTCCTCGTGCCGTGGCAGAACCGTTGGTGTCTTCAAGATCCCAGAGAAGTTCCAGCCTGGTGACTGGGTCCTGATAAAAAGCTGATGTGAGGAAAAACTTAGCTAAGCCTGGGACAGGTCCTGCCAAGTCCTGCTGACCACTGAAACAGCAGTCCGAAGAAAAGACAAAGGGTGGACCCACTACACATGTGTAAAAGGACCAGTTGATGAACTTAAAGAGTGGAAAGTGGTTCCTGGAGAAGACCGGTTGAGAATAAACATTACCAAAAACTGATGTGGTCATGGTGGTATGAATGCATTTTGTTTGTGATTTCTTTTTCTCATTGCAGGAGTACCAACTTTTTGATTTTTCCTGCCTGAGTGGTGACCTATGTTATTCCATCTGAAGATCTCAAGCGAAACTGTGGAACTTTGCACCCTACAGACACCTGCATGTGTTGGTTCTGTGATTGTAACTGTATCATTGAATGTTGTTGTTAACATTGTTGTGATTATGGACCAGTATGTGTTTGTGAAGAACTTTGTGATATAGCTATAGTAGAAGACTAGGTAGATTAAATATGTAAGAATTGGAGCATTTAACCGGATCAACCTGCCTTGAACCCAGTAGTCCTAGGAGATAGTGATATCATAATCCCTAAATACAGAATGTTTTAATGCAATGGTTATAATTTTCTTATGATAGAACTAATAGGAGGAGAATATAATGTAATGATTAATCTGAAAAACCACACATTACAAGCAAGGGTCTTTTTTTTGCTTAATGTAACCTTTCAGTTTGGAATTAACCTGACATAACCTAGTAACTCATTTGAAAATGCACCTAGACTGGGTGGGTTATAGATGGATGTGGGTAATTAAATTCTTAACTGGCATGCTAGAGATATTGGATATGTGGAAAGTTTGCCTATGTGCAATTCAGTGGTGGTATTCGACTGGTTCTGCCCAGTTCTGAAGAACCGGTAGCGGCAATGAACAGTGGAGACCGAACCAGTTCTCTTCGCTGCTCTGGGGTTGGCCCACCTGCCCATCCGAGCTCCCATACTCATTTTTATGGCCAGAATTCAAAGCACAGCTGCTTTGCGTGGCGCAGAATAGTGCCGTGCGGCAGCTGCTACAGCGACCACCATTGTGCAGGCTTGCAGGAGGCCAGTTAGAATGCCTCTGAGCCTGCGCAAAGTGCGTGTTTGGCGTGCGGGTGCACGCAAAGTGTGTGCATGCATGCAAAGCACGGCCACCAAGCCACGCCCACGGAACCGGTGGCAACTTTATTTGAATACCACCACTGGTGCAATTGCCTAGCCGTAGGTATGAAGCATGTGTATTGTTTTTCTTACTGTTCATACAACAAGGTGACGGGCTGGGTGTATCTGTTCATGTGGAAGCAGACCACAGATCTACAATCAGTGGCTTCCAAAAACAGTAATTCAGGTATTCGGATCAGCCACCTGGGAAGAAGATGGAATGTGTGGTTATAGAACTCCTATATGTTGAATAGACTTATAATTACAGACTGTGCTTGAAATAATAACTAATGAAACTGCTATTGCTTTAACTTTAATGGCTAAATAGCAGATTCAGTTTACATCTTAGGCTTTGGAGATCTCCTCCTCCTCCTCCCCTATTTCATCCCTCTGATCCAGCGTATGGTTACCTCTCCTATCACTGGGATGGCAGTCTTAGCCTCCTCAGTGTCCATTGACCCCCCCTCTTCTCCCCCACCCTCATTAGACCAGCAAAACTCATAGTCTTTAAATGCTCCCCTAGTCCACCATTGACAGGAAGCATCCTTTCACAACAAAAGGGAGGAAAGGGGTGGAAGGGCATGGGCAAGACATTGCCCACATTGAATAATGAACTTTTGTCTCTGATTGGATCAACTTTGTTTCTATTGGCATATATAATACAGGGTGTGGCTATTTCTTACATGCATTTTGTCTGTATGTTTTGGATATAATATTCACCCAAACTTTTTACTGTGGCCAAAGAATAAAAAAAGTTATTAGTTTTGCAAGACTTGTCTCGAGTCTCACTCTCTTTAGCATCTCAGTGGCTCGGGAAAACTTTTGAGACCTTACAAGTGGAAGGAAGAAGAAAGGAGTATTAGAAGGAAGGAAAAAGAAGGAAGGGAAGGAAGGAGATTATAATGAGAGGGAGAGAGGGTCTGAGGGAAGTCCTGCCTTAGCACTTGGCCCACCAGCAGTCCTGCTGTCCTTTTGCCATCCCCTTATCTCCTCCTCCTGACCTCTCCTGGTGGTTTCCCATCCTATTGCTGCGGATGCTTTGATTACAAAGCTGGTGTCCTTATGTGGAAAGGAAGTGAGCCTCTCTCTGACCCAGACACTTTGTCCTCCTGCACACACCATCATGAGCAACCTGATCAAGGAGAGGGAGAACAGCAGCAGCCGCCTCGAGGAGGTAAGTACAGCCAGGTACACCCTCCAGGAAGCAGGGCTGGGCTGGGTTGTGGGGTCCCTGGTGCCTTGGTGCTTGAGGACCAGGCTGGGCACTTGTCCTTTGCTGCCCTCTGGACAGCCTGCACCACCATCTGGGGGTCCTCCATGTGGCCTGAGAGGGATAGTGAGGTTCCTCTGGAGGAAAAGGTTTTGGTACTGTCCTGGGTCTCGCCTTTCTCTGCTGGAGACAATGGATTCCCCCAGCCCCTCCCGGGCCACCACAGGTGCCCCTAACACAAGTGATGTCAAGTAGGCCATGCCCACTGTAGCCACGCCCACCCTGGTCACACCCACCCCAGCCCCCCAAGATCAAACACCACCCTAATGCGGCCCTCAATGAATTCGAGTTTCACACCCCTGCTTTAGAGTGTAAGTCATGGAATAATGAACTGAACATAAAGGTCAAGTTCCAACTGAATAATCAAAAAAATGTTCTTTAATAATATTAATACAGTATTAACTAGAAACATAATAAATTTCCCTCACTGCAATTTTCAGTCAAATGCTATGGAATCATCTATCCTGAATGTTTTGAGTTCCTGCAAAGAGTAGAGGATTGCATGTTGGCCTAAGTGTCTTCTTAGGTTATTATGATTTTATGTGGGGGTGGGAACTGAAAGATTATGACACAAAATGAAATTCCACTGAAAATGTCTATTGTATCACCCGTACAGAATTCATATGGCATTCCACAATGAGTCTGAAATTGTATACAAAGAAAGTAATTAGGGTTGTTTTGGCTCCACAAATGGCACTAGTGCACTATACAAGGGAACTGTGATGAAATTTATCTGTGAATGGGTCTCCTGATTCCTATTAGAATTTTTATTCCAATTCTTTTAGAAATAATATTAACTACCATTTCCAGCAGGGAATGCCAAAGTTTTTGACTAGATTCAGCTTAAAACAATATTTTGGAAGAATGAAAAAAATGTATCCTTACTGCTGCTAAATAAAGAGCAGAATGTGCTCATGCAATCAACAAAAGATGAACTTGTCTGTATTGTACTTTATCCAGGGGTGGGATTCTACCTTTATCCAGGGGTGGGATTCTATAAACCAGTTATGATTCTGCCCAGTTTGGAGAACTTGCACCACCGGCTGGCCCCACCCCTTCTCTCCCCGCCCACTCACGCCTTACCTGGCATGCGCACCATCAAACTTGCCTGCATTTGGTAAGTTGCTATTTTTCCTATTTTTCCCTGACCATCAGCTGTTCTGCTTTGCCAGGAGATTTAGATTAGCTAGAAAGCAGGAAATCATTGGATTTCTTGCTTTCTAGCTAATCTAAAAGCAGAGCTGAACCTTCCTTAGGACTGAAGCTTTTATTTTTCAGTGCAGACTCAGGTAGCAGATTGCAGAATCATAGATCTCTAAGTGAATCTGTGATTCTGTGAGCAACTCAATCTGCCTGCCTGCTTTGCCTGATTTTAAGAGTTGCTCTTTTTAAATAAAAAATTCAATATTTACATAAATATTTATAATATTTACATACAAGCCATGCCTAGCCAGTCACATGACCAAGCCACACCCACAAATTAGGCCACACCCACAGAACCGGTTGTTGAGAAATTTGAATCCCACCCGACTTTATCAGGAAGAAATATTAATTCAGTTGCTCTGGAATTTGCTGGATTCTTTATTCCTCTTTAAACTTTGGTATTTTATAGATTAATTTTCAAGTATCTAATATTGAGGTTAAAATAAGAGACATTATCTGGTTAATATTGATTCGATTTAAAAAAAAGAATTTTTTAAATTTACATTAGCATGGAATTTTGAAAATGATACAAATGCAATTTCCAACTGAATAATCAACTCATTATGGGAATTTACTGAGAAATTCACAGAATGAGAATTATTTACTTGATGAAAAGTGATCTATGTTAAAAGGATTTTTTTCACAAAATAATTTTATTTCAAACGGACAACCAACACCGTCACTGAGAACAAAGGCGGCTTTGGTTTTAATAGTTCTTATGAGATTGCTATAATAGAGAAAATAATGTCTTACTTGGAGGAAGACTTTCAGGATACATATCCGACAAATTAAAACATCTGATTCCCCCTTTAAAGGTCTTTTTATTAATCTTTTTTTCTTGCTTTCCTTAATAGATCACGATCTCTTAAATATCAAACGCATCTATGCAGGCGAAAATTCACAAAGGCGTTGTTGGGATCCGTCTCCATGGTGATTTCCGTTACGTCTGTTCTGCCAGGCGCTTTGAAATGACGTTATCACACCGCTTCTTTTAACGGAGGCGTTTGGATGATTCATACGTAACGTAATTTGAATGGATTCAGGGGAGAAAGTGGGGAAGTGTATATGAACGAAGAGAAGAAAAATGGTTTTGTAATGGCGGACTTGAAAGCTCCAGAACCTCTGGAAATCGAAAACAGGTAGTATGTGAGTGGGAACGGAGAATTAACTACTGATTGGTAGGCCTAAAGATAGTATGGGTCGAACTTGAGGGGATGGGGGGTTGAGTAGGACGCGGGGCGGGGTTAACGTGTAGGAATGAGAAAACCTGGATGGAATTAATGAATGTAAGATGTGTTGACACATTTGATTTTGAGGGAAGTTGTTCAAAGTGGTTGAACAAGTTTTAATTTTCGAACACGCGTCTATTTCTTTAGTGCTAATTGTTGGGAAGCCAATGTCTTTTTATTCGCAAAATAATTGATATTAGATATAGATTTTAGCCAATTTAATTTTCATGTAAACTGCAAAGTTTACATAATTCATTTCCATGTTTTCTGACTTTATTTTATGCTTTTATGTTTCTTTTCATTTGTATTTGCCTCTTTATGGGTGGAACATGTTTTTATTTATTTTATAGTCTCACTAGTAGACTCATAATTTTATAAGAAAAAAAGAGTACACAAATTTAGAGTTAAGTGTATTTATCTTACCACTTCTATTTTGCCCAGGATAATGGAGCTGTGCCATCAGTTTCCCCATGGTATTACAGACCAAGTAATTCAGAATGACATGCCTCATATGGAAGCTCAGCAACGGGCTATGGCCATTAACAGACTGCTATCTATGGTAACAGCTTCTGAATTGTATGTGGTTGTTGTTAAAAACGTTATCCAGTTGCAAAAACTATGTTCTATGTAGTAAGAGTACTATTTTAAAGTAAGAATACATTTTACAGTTTTCATCACCTTATAAGTTCATATATTGCTGCATCCTTGCCATTCTAGGATTCTTAACATGTCCCTTATGAATTTAGTGTCCTTTATCCTGTTGGGGAAAAAAAACCTTTGATTTAAAAAGAACACTCCACATGTTAATTTTATTATAATTTCTTTTGACAATATTTTATAATATGTTAACTGTTTAATTCCTGCTTACATATCTATTACTCAAAGTTAGTTTCAAATGGAACAGCATAAGTAAAAATTAAACAATAGATGAAACAATAGGAATACGAGCTTGCCAATGAATAGAAGCTCACTGAAAACTATAGCCAGTCTATGCTTTTTAACATATGTATCTGTATTGTTATAATTCTCTGAAAGCAATTATAGTATGGAATTTATTACTTTATATTCTGCTTTTTAATCAGGAGCTCTAGGCAGTATGTCTGCATCTCTTAAAAGTGTAAACCATTCATTGGTTTGCAGAAGAAGGATGAAGTAATTATTCCTAATAAGAGTCAGGGTTACTGAATTTGACTAATTTTGTGACTGAAGACTTTATTTATTTATTATATTTTATATTTCTTAATCTTCCATCTCCCTCACAGATAGGCAGTTAAGAAATATATTGCTTCCTGTTATGTATATATTATTAGAAATCTGTTTAAATGCTTTAAAGTTGTGTATATTCTCTTAGGGTCAACTAGATCTTTTGAGAAGCAGTGGTGGACTTCTCTACAGAATCAAGGAATCTCAGAATGCTACGTATGAATTATTTTTATACACTTTTGTTAAAATTGTTCATCAGTTTCTTAGTATGAAAAAGCAGTAGAAATTATTTATTTAGCATAAGATGAGAACATGACAGAAGTGAAGTAAACATATACAAACAATTCATGTAATTGTATACAAAACTTCTACAGGGTTATGGCAGGGAACCAGGGATCTAGGGAACCAGAGAATCTTTCCATCCCCACTGATACATAGTGACTAAATTAGTAGACCAGTGAAATACTGTGGACATAATATATTTAGACTTTAGCAAGGCATTTGACAAAGTTGACTACAACGTACTTCTTAGTATGCTAGAAAAAAGTGGGATAGATAGCATCACCATCAGATGGATTTGTAACTAGCTGACAAACCATACTCAATGAGTAGTCTTCAATGGTACTACATCTACATGGAGGGAAGAAAGCAGTGGGGTACCACAAAGTTCCACCTTAAGGCTCAGTACTCTTCAACATCTTCATAAATGACCTAGATGACTGAATAGAAGGGGAACTTACCAAATTTGCAAATGATGGTAAGCTTTCAAGAATAGCCAATACCCTAGAAGATAGGCTCAACATCCAGATGGATCTTGACAGACTTTTAACACTGGGCCCTATCTAATAAAATGAAATTAAATGTAGAAAAAAGTAAAGTCTTAAACTTAGGCAAGAAAACCAAAAGTACGAATATAAACCGGGAAAAACCAGGCTTAAGAGCAGTAATATTGGAGTGTTAGTGGACAACCAATTAAATATGAACTAACTGTGTGACCACAGCCAAAAAAGCCAATGCAATCCTAAATTGCATTAACAGAGGGATACAGTCAAGATCAAGTGAGAGAATAGAATAGAATTCTTTATTTGCCAAGTGTGATTGGAGACAAGGAATTTGTCTTGGTGCATATGCTCTCAGTGTACATAAAAGATACATTCGTCAAGAGTCAAGAATCATAAGGTACAACACTTAAATAATAGTCATTGGGTACAATAAGCAAACAAATCATTCTAGAAAACAGTCAATATAAATTGTGAAGGATACAAGCAACAAACTTACAGTCCTACAGTCACAAGTGGGAGGGGATAGGTGATAAGGAGTGATGAGAAGATTAATAGTAATAGTGCAGACTTTGTAAATAGTTGAACAGTGTTGAGGGAAGTATTTGTTTAGCAGAGTGTAGGTGTTCGGGGAAAAACTGTTCTTGTGTCTAGTAGTTCTGGTGTGCTGTGCTCTATAGCGTCGTTTTGAGGGTAGGAATTGAAGCAATTTATGTCCGGGATGTGAGGGGTCTGTAAATATTTTCACAGCCCTCTTTTTGACTCGTGTAGTATACAGGTCCTTGATTGAAGGCAGGTTGGTAGTAATTTTTTTTTCTGCAGTCCTAATTATCCTCTGAAGTCTGTGTCTGTTGGGTTGCAGAACCAAACCCAACAGGACAGTTATAGAGGTGCAGATGACAGACTCAGTATAATTCGTCTGTAGAATTGTATCAGCAGCTCCTTGGGCAGTTTGGGTTTTCTGAGTTGGAGCAGAAAGAACATTCTTTGTTGTGCTTTTTTGAGGACATTTTTGATGTTAGGGGTCCATTTTAGGTCTTGTGAAATGAAAGAACCTAGAAATTTGAAGGTATCTACTGTTGATACTGTGTTGTCTAGTATTGTAAGAGGTGGTAGTATGGGAGGGTTTCTTCTAAAGCCTACCACCATTTCTATGGTTTTGAGTGTGTTCAGTTCCAGATTGTTCCGGTTACACCACTAGGCATGTTGAACAACCTCCTGTCTGCAGATTTGTCGTCTCAAATGAGACCAATCACTGCTGTATCTGCAAACTTCAGTATTTCAACAGATGGATCGTTTGAGATGCAGTCATTGGTATATACGAAGAAGAGAAGTGGAAAAAGCACACAGCCTTGGGTGGGGGTGGGGGGGCTGTGCTAATTGTACAGGTATCAGATGTGATTCTGCCTAGCTTCACCTACTGCTTCCTGCTTTAGGAAGCTTATGATCCACTTACAAATGTGTTCAGGTACCGCTAGCTGGTTTAATTTAGTTAGAATAATGTCTGGAATGATGGTATTGAATGCTGAACTGAAGTCTACAAAGAGGATCTTTGCGTAGGTATTGGGAGATTCAAGGTGTTGCAGGATGTAGTGCAGAGCAGGGTTCACCAATCTTTTGGACCTCAGGGACCACCAAACTCCAAGCTCCAGCAGAAGATCCTTACAGAATCATAGAATAGCACGGTTAGAAGTGTGTGTGTGTGTGCGCGTGTGCATGGCTGTCAAAATTCCCAAAACAGGTCAAGTAGCTCTGGGGAGGTCAGTCATAAATTAGAATACTTGCTAAGCAACTGGCCATTAAGCGAGGACCACTTGTATTTGGTTTGCCAGTCACATGGCCATCTGGCCACACCCACCCAGTCACATGACCACCCACAAATTAAGCCATGCCCACAGAACTGGTTGTTAAAAAATTGGAATCCCACCCCTGCTTTTGTAGTATAAGCTACTTTGTTGAAAGCTTTGAACCATTTTGCCCTAAAAAATGTGCTACTGGTAGGACGGAATACATGTGAGCTGATGTGTGAGAGATCAGGAAGCCAAGTGATCTCATTTCGCTGAGAGGATTCCAGTGGTTATAATTATTCAAGATTAGTTTTTTCTTGAGTTTCAGGAAGGAATGCTTCCCTTCTATCTGTTCTCCATGTTTACCAAAGTTTTTTGATCTTTGAAAAATGAAAATATGTTCACTTTACATTATTTTTTCTTGCAGCAAAATGAAGGGATCTGACAATCAGGAGAAACTGGTATATCAGATTATAGAGGATGCAGGAGATAAAGGTCTGTGTCTGGTTTATCTGGTGTCCTGCTTTACTGTTTCTTTGTGAAGTGCAATAGCTATACTGTTCTTCAATATAATGGAATTCTAAAAGTATGAGAAAATTACTGATTGCTTGCTGAATAGATATAAAAGGAAGTCTGGACAAATTCATTTTCATACGTTTGTGATCAAGGACTAGGAGGAAAAAAGAAATATCAAAAATTAACAGTTATTTCTATCATTTCTTAATTTGTAGAAAATGTATTGAATATTTAGTTGCCTTGGTAGCTGTTTGTTTGGTATTATTCCATCCCAGAGCAGGGAACATGTCTGTTGCAAACAACCAGATCCCCACATGAAGAGTTCAATTAGCTATTTTGTTGCTCATAATATCAGAAACTTCTCAGACTGGTGGTTTCCACCCAGGCCACACTAAATAAGGTTTAATGGCATTTGGGGGAGGGTTTTGGACCTTGCCCTCTTGGGCCTGTGTAGAGACTAATTCCCTGCTTGATTTCTCCTCCTGGTTTGGCCAGTCCTTCTGTGACATCACCTTTGGTGGTCAAGACCTGCATTTGTCCTTTGGAACAATTTCAGAATTGTAGTTGCATAAAACTGGGTCGAGTCTAGATAAAAAGTGATTGAGATACTTGTGATTATTAGTTCCCAATTGTTCCCCGTCTTATTTTCTTTTGGGCCCCCAAAATAAGCAACAGGTCTTATTTTGGGGGGATATCTTGTCTGCTTACCTTAATACCACTCAGCCACACATATGCCCCAACACCTGTCTTGCTGCTGTCTGACTTCTGCAGCTGCTCATGGCCAGATGCCATGTGGCTCATTGCTCTGGTGCTGCCACTGGCAGCTGAACACTGAAGGGCTTGTTTCAATGGTGCTGCTGCTGACGGCAGGATGCTGCTTGGTGTGCTGTGCCTTGCCATGTCCTGCGAGCGGCAGCACCAACGTGATGAGCCTTGCACCCAGTGGATGCAAGCAGATACAGAAGTTGGGCAGGGGCACGGCAGCTGTCAGGGCGTGAAAGGTCGCAGCTTTAAAAGACTTTTCCAAAGAATTCTTAAGTATTTTAGCTCCAGGGTTGTTTGTGTTCAGATGTTAATCCTGCTTAGCCCAGTCACCCAAGCTGTCTTCTCTGCTCCTGCATGATTCTTGTCCGGTCAGATCTTCCTCTTTGTAATGGCCATTTTGGCCACCTCTGCATCTGCCTTCAGAGAGGAGTT
This sequence comes from Pseudonaja textilis, assembly GCF_900518735.1. The sequence goes on along the minus strand of NW_020769422.1, from coordinate 1,346,315 downwards.
TTATGCCTCACCAAGGAGGGGGAATGCGGCTCCCCTCAACTCAGCTGGCGTTCTCCCCTTTCTCTGCCACTTCTACTGGGTGGCTTCGGCCCCAAATCAGGTAGATCGGGGCCCTCCAGCGGCGAGCACAGACCGAAACTGCGGACTTCCAAGATTTTGGTCCGTCGCCAAGGGAGCCTAACCGGAAGCTCTTTATACAGAAGTCTTAAAGCAGCCTTTCTGTGAGTCATTGGATCTATGTAGCAATAGTATTTAGACCAGAAGTATCAAATTCAATTTCATTGTGGGCCTCATCAGCATTATGGTTGTCCTCCGGGGGAGGGGGGAGGGGCATGGCTGGGATGGTCACAGCTTTTATCTGTGATCTGCCAAAGGTCATTGATGTCAAGGTTCTGACTGATGAACCCAATCCAGTAAGCACTGATGAGACGATCCAATTTCTTAATGCAAAGCTTTATTGAGTACATCATTTCAGCATAGTATGAAAGCAAAACCAGCTTTGACTATTTCTTGGGTCACATTGTCCAATTAATTGTCATAATATTGTCATGAGGAGATGTCTTGCAAGTCTGGCAAACAGTTGCTGAAGTGACGTTGGTTCTCACGGTCTGATTGCATTATGCAGGGGTCTTCAAACTTGACAGCTTTAAGACCAGTGGACTTCCAACTTCCAGAATTCCTCCTCCAGTCATGTTAACTCCGGAATTCTGGGAGTTGAAGTCCATAAGTTTTAAACTTGCCAAGTTTGAAGACCCTTGTCTTGGTTATTACAATCCACATTCTAATTCCACCGTTCTCCCCCCCCCCCAGTTCATTGGCAAGCTGAGAGCAGTAAAAGTGAAAGTAGCATGAGCACATTTTAAAGTTTGACAGCCCCCTTTTTAAAACAGGAGAAATCTGAAAAATAGCAAATGCATATTAATAGCATTGAAGTTCCTTATCCCTTAACTGAGAGGATCCCTGACTTCTGAGGGTATTTTGCATGGAATCTATTTATTAGGTGATCTGCTTTAATATTAAGGCTTTAATCCACCTCACTTCTGACATTGGATAACCCTTCCACTGCACCAAGTGTTGTACTTTCCCTTTGTAAAGTCTAGAATCTAGAATTATTTTAACTTCATAATGCTTTTCATCTTCCTCTATTATTGGTCCTGGACCTCCTCTCTCTTGACTGGCCTTAACTTAATCCTTGGCTGGCTTTAACAAGCTACAATGGAATACCAGGTGTATTTTACCCAGTTTTCTGGGTAGCTTTAATTCTATTATAACTGGGTTAATGACCTTCACTATTGGGAAGGGCCCTATGTTTTTGGGCCCTAATTTTTTACAAGGCAGTCTCAGTTTTAGGTATTTTGTAGACAGATACATCTTATCCCCTATGTGGAATTCCCCTTGGGGAATTCGTTTTTATCCACTTGCCTTTTTTTGATTCTCTGTTGCTTTAGCTAGGGTCTTTTTTTTTTTTACATTTTCCCATGCATTTTGAAGATAACCTACTCATTCTGTTAGGGACACCGATGAGGGAGGCTCTCTTGGGTATTCTGGCATAGGCACAAACTCCACTCCTGTGGCTATTTTAAATGGGGCGAGTCCAGTGCTGCTCTGCACTGCATTGTTGTAGGCAACCTTAGCAAATGGTAGGAGTTCTGCCCAATTTGATTGCTGATAGTTGACATAGCAATGTAGGTACTGCTCTACTATTGTGCTGGCTCGTTCTGCAGCTTCATTCGTGCTCGGATGAAATTGAGAACTAAGCCCCGAGAGGACCCTATTAGTTTTATGAATTCCCACCAGAACTTAGCTGAAAATTGCACCCCTCTGAGGTGATGCACTTCAGCACTCCATGCAGTCAATAGATGTGCTGCAGAAACATCTTGGCTAGTCTCTGGGCTGAAGGCTTGGGCAGGCTACAAATCTGAAATCTGGCTTAGAGAAGAGATCAATCACCGTCCATCAGGATGGATTTGATTTAAATCAACTTGATTTAAATCATAATTTTTAAAGAGCAACTGTCATCTTTGTCCCGCACCAGCTCCTCCTTTGACCCGCTTTTGACTCACCAACAGTCCCATTCACTTTAATGGGATGGCTGGTGATGAGGCAGTGATACAACAAGGTGAGGGATGTGGCAGGCAGCAGCTGAGTGGATGCCCTCTAAAAGTCTCTGCCATGATGGATCTGAAATTACAGGTACTCTTTAAATGGTAAGGACTCATTCTTGCTGGTAATTAGAATCTTTAATATTACTTGCAAACAAAAAGAAGGTTTCCTGTTTAGATTGCAGAGCTTGGATTCATTGAATGAGTTTACCAAAAATGTAAATGTTGCAGACTATACAGCCTCATGCTACTAATTAAGAATTCTATTTCATGCTGAATAAACTAAATTATTAATGTATCTTAAATAGAAAACTATCTTTAGATAGATTTTTACTCCAAAAGCATTTTATTAAAATAAATTCGATAAAAAAAAAAAAAATATGATTTAAATAAAAAAATTGTTTTTTTAAATCAATTTTTATCCACCCTGCCGTCCTATGACAGTATTCCCTCCATTTTCTGGAAATTTGACTATGAAGTCCATCGCTATCTCCTCCCAAGGCCAGGTTGGCCCCACTACTGCAGCAAACTTGAACTCTTCCCAGCCCTTTTTGTCATAGCTACACATACCGCGCAACTTTTTAGATAGCGCTCTATGACAGGGGTCACCAACCTTTCGGACCTCAAGGACCACCAAACTCATAATTATAAATCCCGCAGACCAGAGACCTGGGAAAATCCCCAAAAAAGTCTGCAGGAAAATTTCCCACCCTGTTTTCCTACCAATCAATCAATCTTTATTTGGGATCACAGTCTCCAGCTCCGTTCTCAGGGGGAGAGAGAGAGAGACTTTTGGCTTCATGCAAGGAAAGCAGCAGAAGTCTTTCTCTCCCGCAAACTCCGCCAGAAATGAGTCTTTGGAGACTTGTTGCACCAGTGCAGCCTCTTGGAGCAGGGTGCCTTGCCTTGCAGGGTCCCAAAAACTCATTTCTGGTGGAGTTTGAAGGAGAGAAAGAAAGACTTTTTGCTGCTTTCCTTGCGTGCAGCCAAAAGCAGAAGAAAAACGTTGAAAGCAGCCTGGTGGCCAGGGAAGGCGCATGGGCGAATGGGACCAGTTCCCCCTCCATTCTTTCCCCCCTCCCCTCACCACCTCGTGTTGTTCTCAATGCAAGTGATGCAAACCTTGTGTTCCTGCATAATCTGGATTAATTGCTTTGGGGGGGGAGGTGCTTTGCGGGTGACATTTCTCTGCGAATCACCCAAATTTTCTCACGGACCACCAGTGGTCCCCTGGTTGGTGACGACTGCTCTATGTCCTTTTCATTCCTGGCCACCAAAATTTCTCGAACTTCATGGGTTGATGTAGTCTCCTTACTCACAACCCAGCTTTCATATGTCAGGATTCCGGCAGTTACTCCAATTAAATCATGTGCCTTGAGCTACACTGTCAAAACTAAAAAAGATTTATTTGAACGTAACATTCTACGTCCGGCATTTACCTGGGCGTAGCCAACTCTGAGATACGTAATTCACTTGTCACTCTTCATCCTGCTTTCCCCACCCCACCCCTCTGAATGTATCATCCAATGAAAAACGTCCATAGCCAAGAGTCATCAATCATGCTCTCCAATTAGATTTTTGCACGGCAGAAGCTTCAGTCATTAATCAGTGTTTGAAGAAAATATTAATGGAATGTACTTTCGATTCCACACTGCCACCAGCTCTTTGAAACTCCCCCCCTTCTTTCTGTTATCAACTATAAAACATCTATACAAAATGTTTTATGAGTTGACATTTGGCTCCCCTCATTTTTTGAAGGTGACTTGTATAACACACACAAAATCAAATGGATTGTGGATATGGAAGCTTATGCTCACAACCCTCCCCCAGGTTTGGTTGGATTTTTCTGCATGGAACCTTGCTACAAGGCTATTGGCTTGGACATTCCTACTCTTTACCCATGATGCCTCTGATAAGGTAGCCCTTCCACTTGATTAAATATTGGAGTTGTCTCCTGTGCCACCTCAAATTGAGGATTCGCTGCACCTCATAATGGGTTTGGCCTCCTATGACCACGGGATCTGGGAGCTCATGAGGTAGAGGCCTCAGCGCTGATCTGACCATGGGTTTTTAAAGGCTACTATGGAATACCAGGTGTATTTTCCCTAACAATCGGGGCAACTTCAGTTTGCACCATGACTGGGTTCATGATCTTTACTATGGGGAATGATCCCATGAACTTTGGCCCCAATTTCTTGCTAGGGAATCTTAACCTCAGATATTTGGTGGAGAGATAGACATTCTCCCCAACTGGAATGGTCGTTGCAGGGTTTGGTGTTTGCCTGTCTCTTATAGGTCTGTGCTGCTTTTGTCAGTGTTTTTTTGACATTCTCCCAAGTTGCTTTCAGCATTGACATCCAATCGGTCAGCCTGACTAAGGAACGGGGGGTTCCTTGGATACTCAGGCATTTGGACGAAGTCTATGCTGCTCACTACCTTGAAGGGGGTTAGTCCCGTGTTACTGTGAGCAGCATTATTTTACGCGACCTCCGTGAAAGGCAGGAGGTCCGCCCAATTGGATTGCTGATAATTTACGTAGCACCTCAGATACTGCTCTACCATGGTGTTCAATCTCCCCCATTGGTGCTTGGATGAAAGGCCGAGCTAAGACCCTGGGATGACCCAATAGACCGCAGGAACTCCCTCCAAAATTTGGCTATGAGTTGGACCCCTCTGTCTGAGATAATTCTCCATGGTACTCCATGCAGGCGGTAGATGTGCTTCAGGACAGCTTGGCTAACTGGCAGGCTGAGGGTAGTCCGCTGCAAGGTATGAAATGCGCCTGTTTGGAAAATAAGTCTATTACAGTCCAGATCACCGTGTTTCCCCCACTTTTCGGCAACTCCACTATGAAGTCCATTGCAATCTCCTCCCACGGCCTCGTTGACTCTGCTACCGTTTGTAGCATTCCAGGGGGTTTTCCTGGTCGTTTTTTCATTGCGACACAGATGGTGCAACTTTTCACATAACTGTCCAGTCTTTCTTTATGCCAGGCCACCAGAACTGCCTGCGAGCCAAGTGTAAATCTTTAAGAACCCAAAGTGGCCTGCCGGTTTGGCATCGTGGCTCCTCTGAAAAACTAGGGTGCGTAGGGATTCAGGGACGTAGAGTTTTGTCCCCTTCCACACCAGGTTATCTCTTTTTATCAAGGTGTCTTGATTGTCACGGAACCAGGGGTCTGCTAGCAGTTTGGTTTTGAGTTTTGTAGTTAGGTCATCTGCGGGTTTGGTCTTGTCGATCACGGAGTTGTCATCTGTTGGTTACTTGGGCAGTTATTTGGGTATGGGGGATGATGCCGTTTGTGACCTCTTCCCTTTCGCATTTGTACTGGGGCATGCAGGAGAGGGCATCAGCCAGAAAGTTCCTCCCCCCTGGGATGTGTTTTAGCATGAAGTCGAATCAGTTGAAGTATTGAGCCCATCGGATTTGTTTGGGTGATAGTTTTTGTGTGGTCCTAAGGGCTTCCAGGTTTTTATTGTCAGTCCAGACTTCGAATGGTCTCTGCCCCCCTTCCAGCAGGTAGTGCAAGGTTTGCAGTGCCCATCTCACTGCGAAATTCTCTCTTCCCCATGCAGCCCATTGTCTCTCTGTATCCGTGAGCTTGCGGGAGGTGTAGGCGGAGGGCTGTAGGCTTCCTTGGTTGTTTCTTTGAAGTAACACTGCTCCCACTGCCACGTCACTGGCATCTGCTTGAATGACGAAGGGTTGTTCGGGGTCAGGATGCTTCAGCACTGGTACTTTTGCAAACAGTTCTTTCAGTGTTTCAAATGCTTTTTGGCAGATTAGGTCCCACTGTAGGGGTTGTCCCAGGCAGGGTTTCGTTTCTGGACCCCCTGTCTTTAGGAGGTCCATCATGGGTTTGGCGATCCTTGCGAAGGAGGAGATGAATTGTCAGTAGAAGTTTGCGAACTCCAAGAAGCTTTGAAGCTGTCTGTGGGTACGAGGGGGCTGCCAGCCCAGAACGGCTTGTAGTTTGGCTGGGTCCATCTCTATGCCCTCATTGGAGACTCGGTAGCCCAGGTAGTCCAACTGTGTGCGGTGAAATTCGAATTTTGACAGCTTGACATACAGGTTTGCTGCTAGAAGTTTTTCTAGTACCTGGTGGACTAGGGGTATGTGGTCGTCCATCATCTCAGTGTAGATGAGAATGGCACCCAAGTAGACAAGAACCCCCTTATAAAGATGTTCGTGTGGCACCTTGTTTATTCACTGCATGAACACTGCCTGGGTCCCCTGTAATCCAAAAGGCATGACCTTGAATTAAAAGCTCTCTAGAGGGCAGTTGAACGCTGTTTTCCATTCACCTCCCTCCCTGATCCAGATTCGATAGTATGCTTCTCTGAGATCTAATTTGGTAAAGAACTTCCCTTTGGCCAGGTGGGATAGCATGTCCTTCATGAGCGGGAGGGGGTATAGTTTGTGTATGCATAGTCCATTGATTGCTCTAGTTCCATCTTTTTTTTTTGAACAGGCTGCAACCCGTGGTTTGGCTGGCTTGATGAACCCTCTTGATAAGTTTTTGTCTATATATTTGCGCATTTCTTACATTTCCTGGGGCATCATGGCGTACATTTTGGGTTTTGGTAGTTTTGCCACAGGAATGATTTCTATGGCACAGTTTGACTCACAGTGGGGAGGTAGGTTGTCACACTCAGTCTCACTGAATATTTTAGCGAGGTCTTGATATTCTCTTGGGATCTGTCCAACCTCTGGGGTTTTGTCGGAGGTGGCTGCCAGTTGTTTTGGTGAACCCTCTGGAAGGGTTCTCTGTGTGAGCGGTGCTTCTATTTGCTGGTGAGGAAGGGGTTGGGGTCCCTTCACTATCCTCAGTCTGTGGCTACTCCCTTGCCATCAGATGGTCGGGCCCCACTTGTCTAGCCAGGAAGGCCCCAGTATGACTGCATCTGTCTTTTGGGAGCCACTACGAATTGAATGGTTTCCCACTGATCTGCTAGCTCTAGTCTCACTGGTTTGGTTAAGTGAGTGGCATAGGCTCCTCCCAACAGGGAGCCATCTACTTGTTCGAACTGGATTGGGTGGGTCAGTTTTTTCGCTCTGATCCCCAGTTTCAGGACTGTGGTTAGGTTGATCAGGCACCTAATGCAGCCTGAATCTATTAGGGCTTGGAAAGTCCCCTGAATTCCTGCTTTTGGGGCCATGAACCTTATTGGGAAGATGAAAGGAGGAACCGGTCCACTCACCATTGGGTCATTTTCGCCTTCATCCTTGCTGTCATAAGATTCTGGCAACTGATCACTGTTGCCTGGGGTTGCCCCCCCTTCAGCTGGGTGGGGAGGGACCTCTGCCGCCTGTAGGGACATCTGGGATGCCTTCGTAGCATGTCTGGGGCCTCGTTCTGGCCATGCTCCGGGGGTTGGTTCCAGACTTGGTTTCAGGTCTGAGGTTGTACACGCCCTTGCTATATGCCCTACTCCCTCACTTTGGTAACTTTAAATGGACTTCATGAGAGGGCTGGTTTTGGGGCTGGTTGTGGTGCTGCAGTATCCCACTGGCTGGGTGATCTCTAATCTGCCTTCCCTCTCTCTTTGGCTCCCAATGGCTTTCTTGTATCATTAGTACGTCAACTTTTATGGCCACTCACAACCACTCAGAGAGTCAGTTTGGGATGTCAGATTTGAGGAGGCAGTTACTTTGCTAATTTGCTTGTCCAGGCTGGTTCTGAAAAAATGAACCAGCATCCGCTCAGGCAAAAGGGATATCTTCCCACTGATTCTCCTGAATTCACGGATGCGTTCCTTGATAGGCTACCTTCCCTACTTTAGGTTGCTGAGCTCATCTTCCACATACGGGTCCTCCTCTCCCTCCTCAAATCTGACCTCTAGCAGTTGTAGGAAGTCAACTACATCATGTAGTGGGGGGGGGGGCTTCTCTTGTGGAGGGTTGCTAGACATCCTCTTGTTTCTCCCTCCAGCCCAGTGGTTCCCAAAGTTGGTGGTACCGCCCCCTGGGGCAGTGGGATACCTTAGGGGGACGCTAAGAGGCAAGGGCAGGCGCTGGAGATGGGCCCCTCGCAAGGTGCAATTCAGGGGTGGGATTCTACCTGTTCGTTACCATTCCCGGTAGTTTGAGGAACTGGTAAAACAGGCCCCTGGCTGACCCCACTCCTCTCCGACCACTCCTCTGTTCCCTGCCCAGTCAGTCCTTATTGTGCATACGCGACGTCGCACACAATCGCTGACAGCCACAGCAGCATGTTGGAGAAATGGAGCAAGCAAAGCCGGAGGTCGGTAATTTTTGCTGCAAAAAGCATCCAGATGCCATGTGTTTTTTTTTCAGTGCAGCTGGAGTCCAGCCACACCAAAAAAAAAACATGCGGCATCTGGAGTCTTTTTGCAGCTAAAATTACCAACCTCTGGCTTTGCTCTGCTTCTTCAACGTGCCACCGCCCCTGCGTTCTAGCAGGCTCACTCCATTGACTGCTGCACCACTCCTCTCAGACTTGCTTGGGCAAGTTCCTCCGGTGCAGTGGGCTCAATGGGGTGGACCGGCGCCTAGAATGTAGCCTCAGCGGCGCGTTGGAGAAGCAGAACAAAGCCAGAGGTCGGTAATTTTAGCTGCAAAAAACCTCCACCCAATGCGTGTTTTTTTGGTACGGCTGCAGTCCAGCCGCACTAAAAAAAATACACAGCAGCTGCAGCATTCGTGACGTGGGCTGGTGGGGACCCCAGCGACAACAATGTCTCAGCCCTGGCTTGCCTTCCCTAGCAGCCAGCCATGGGAGGAAGGTAAAGTCACGGCCGTGGGATGACGAAAGAGGCAGTCGTGGGGGAGGATATGGGGAGATTAAGGGCCGGGGCTTCTGAAAGGGGAAACGGGTTGATGCAGGATTAGCCCAGGCCTTTGACAGATTAGGCCACGCTGCCTGGGCAGAAAATAGGTAGATAGATTAAGGAAAGGACAGAGAGAGAGGGAACTAGAGAAAGAGAGAGAGAAAGAGAAGGAAAGTGAAAGGGAAAGAGAGGGGGGGGGGAAAGAAAGAGAAAGAAAGGGAGGGAGGAGAAAGTGAATGAGATATCTAGTCCAACCACCTGCTCCAGCAGAGTTAGAAGGGGTGTGTGTGTGCGTGTGCACGTGCGTGCGCATGGCTTCAAAACAACAAAAACAGGTCAAGTAGCTCTGGGGAGGTCAGTCATAAATTAGAACACTTACTAAGCAACCGGCCATTAAACGAGGACCCCTTATATTTGGTTTGCCAGTCACATGGCCACCTGGCCACACTCACCCAGTCACATGACCACCAAACCATGCCCATCCAGTCACATGACCACAAAGCCACCCCCAGCCAGTCACATGACTGAGCGACACCCACAAATTAGGCCACACCCACAGAACCAGTTGTTAAGAAATTTGAATCCCACCCCTGGGTGGGGGGCACTGAGGATGAGTTTGTAGCACTAAGGGGATGGTGGACTGAAAAAGTTTGGGAACTTATACCATCTCGGACAAGTGAATGTCCAATCTTTTCTTGAAAACTGCCAGCGATGGAGCACCCACAGCTCAATCAATTAACTGTTTCCACTATTAGGAAATTACTTCTTAGTTCCAGGTAGGATGATTTTCCAACCATTTTTTTTGTCCTGTTCTCAGGTGCTTTGGAGAATAAGTCAATGTCATCTCTATGACTGCTTCTTAAGTACTGGAAGAAAGGTCACCCCAATCCATCTCTGTGTTAGACTAAACATACCAAGTTCCCATACGTTTTAGTCTCCAGAGTCCTCATTGTCTTTGTTGCTCTGCTCTGTGCTATTTCTAGGATATCATCATCTGTTTGGTATCATGGTGACCAGAACTGGATGCAGTTTTCCAAGCGTGGCCTCATTAGTGCAGTATAGAGTGATACCATCACATCTCTTAATCTTGATGCAGCCTAGGACTGCATTAGCTTTTCTGGCAATCATATCACATTGCTGGCTCATATTTAAGTGGTGGTCCACCAGGACACTTAGATCCACCCCTCTCACAGTTACTACTGTTGAGCCAAGGACTCAGCGTGCAAGATCTTACTTTTCTCACCACAGAACTGCAGTTATTTGGATAAGGCCCATTTCTGTAGCCTGGCAAGATCTTTCAGAATATGGAGTCTGTTTTACAGGTACTTGCAATTCTCCCAGCTTGGTGTCCTAAGCAAATTCTTCTATCCCCTAATCTAGATCATTTATAAAGATGTTGAAAGAACACTGGACACAAGATAGAACTTTGAGGAATGGCACTACATACTTCCCTCCACGTAGATGTAGTTCCATTGAGGACTACACATTGAATATGGTTAGCCAGCTAACTACAAATCCACCTTGTGGTGCCATTGCCTAGCCCACATTGTTCTATCTTACCAAAAAGTAGGCTGTTGATTACTTTGTCAAATGCCTTAATGAAGTCCAAGTACAATATATCCATAGCATTTCCCTGAGCCACTAATTCAGTCACTTTGTCAAAGATGGCAATAAGGTTTGTTTGGCATAATTGGCTTTCAACAAATCCATGCTAGCTTCTATTATCTTTTTCATTTCTATGTGCTCACAATCAGCTATTTGATTATCTTTGCCAGGATTTTCCTAGGTATTGGTGTCAAACTGATAGGGCTGTAGTTTCCTGGTTCCACTCTTGTCCCTTTTTTTGAAAATTGGAACCCTGTCACCTCTTTTCCAGTCCTCTGGCAGTTCCACTGTGCTCCAGGAATTTTTAAAGATTTTGTTCAGTGGTTCCAAGATCATAACTGCCAGCTGCATCGGAACCATAGTGTCAACCTCCAGCTCGACTATCCAAATAAAAGTCCAGGATTCTTTCCTTTCTGAAAATTTTATTATTTATTGAATACAAGGCACGGTGATGGCAAAGTAAAACTAATTCTGAAACCTCAAAGCATCTGACCAAAGTATATAACAATGTCTTTACCAGCCAAATCCCTACCATATTCACATAGCTCAAGGAAACACGTTCTCTTTGTTATGGAAACTGTCTGCTATCATTTTCACGACTGCTAGATTCTCAGTCTCAGTAGGCTTCCATGGAACTGGAGAGGTTTCGTTTCTCTAACTTGCCCATTTCAGAGTAACAACCCCTCTTACTCTTAATGGCAAGATGAAAACAAAGAAGCACATAGCTGCTAATCTTTCACTCTTGACATGCTGCCCCCTCAATAGAAGAATGGATCTGAAAAATAAGATAAACATATATGTACATCGTTTACTATCACAAACTCAATTTCCCTTCCCTTATCGTGGCTGGTTAGGGTATTTTGAATGGACTTTTCTTATTAGCTTATCTGCTCTAACATTTATAGTTGACACCCATTGTGCCTCCCCTAAAGGGTATCCTTTCCATTTTATTAGATACTGCAACTTTCCCCGGCAATATATAGAATCAAGGATTTCTTCAATTTCATAATGCCTTTCTCCCTTCACTAAAATTGGAACTGGAGCAGTTTTTCCAATTGGTCTCATTCTTGATCCTTGAACAGGTTTCAATAAGCTACAATGAAACACTGGATGTATCCATTTAAAATCCCTTGGTAACTATAACCTGACTATGACTGGGTTGATGACTCCTATTATAGTAAAAGAACCAAAATATTTCGGACCCAATTTTTATTAGGTATTGTTAGGTTTAGATATTTTGTTAATAAATATACTTTACTTTAAACATCTTTTGTGTAACTCGTTTCTTATCCACCTGTCTTTTTTTAAAAAAACTTTTTTGTGCCTGTTCCAGAGCTTTGCGTACTCCACATTGACAGTATGCTGTCTGGTTACAATTGATTTTGAATAAAGACAACAAAAAATTAATGATGCTATTTATAACAATTATCAAAACATATTAATATTTGTGTATCCTTACCTTACATTATTTAATTATACATTCTTTTCAATTTTAAATTTCTAACTTCTGCTTCTATTTTCTAGCCACTGATAAAATGTCTCCCATATTAAAAAGTATTCTGTTTCCTCCTTATCCTTAATTTTCATTGTTAATCTATCCATCTCAGCACATTCTAATATTTTCTTTATTACATTTTCCTGTGTAGGAATTTCTTCATTTTTCCAATTTTGTGCATTTATAATTCTCACTGATGTTTAAAACATGTAAAATTAAGTATGTATTTCCTTTATTATAATTTTCTGGTAAGATGCCCAATAGAAACAATTCTGGTTTTATGTCTATTTGTTGTTTTGCCATTTCTCCTAGCCATATCCGTGTTTTTATCCAATTATTTTTTTGCCTTTGGACATGTCCACCACATATAGTAATAAGAACCCGGTAACTGATTACATTTCCAACATTTTGAAACAACTTTACCATTCTTGCTGGTGGCAAATGCCACCTATGAAACATTTTATATTCATTTTCTTTATAGGCTTTTGACATTGTCAATTTATAATTTCCCTTCCAAAGTATTTGCCATTTATCTAATTCGATAGTATATTCAAAAATTTAGCCCATATTATCATTGTTTCTTTTACTTGTTTTAAAAATTTAAAACTCAATAAATGACTATATATTCTTTTGATTAATTTATCATCAATCCCTAAAAATATCTGATCCAATTCTGTAGGTTCTTTATAAAATCCATACATTTCTATGTCTTTCTTGTACCTTGAATGTATTTGCATATTTGGCCACCAAGTCAAATCAATCCCTTGGTTTTTCAGTTCTTTCGTCAATTTTAGTTTCCCTTGTTCATTTAGGATATCTTTATATCTCATAATTTTTTCCAGCTCCAGAGGGAACATTTTGAGGGTTCTCAGGCATAATAAAATATTCTTTTTTTAAAAAAAATATTTTTTTATTTTTTATTTAAATATACATCCATATTGTGTGTGGACAGTGTTGATTCTGTGTATCATTCATGTTAATTCTAATTACAATAACAATATTGGCAATCTTTATCACATTTATCAAACTTATATTATTTATAAATATTATTTAAACAACAAAAAAGTTAACATCTGTAAACCTCTAATCTTTCTTTCTTTTTGTTTATTCTATAAAAATATATGTTCTAATATTTCCCCTATTCAATTTTATTTCTGCCTCTATCAGCTTTACAACAAGCTACTTTAAATGTTTAAAAGGCAATTCTTTCTATCCATCATCTCTTGTTCTCATTAGTGCTTCAATTTTTATCCATTTTTTTACTTGCCTCCCACATTTCTCATCTTTATCTCTATCTTTTTTGTTCAGTCTAAGCATTTCTCCCAGTACAAACTTATGCTGGCAATTCTCCCAAATGTCTGCCCCTGTCTCAATCTCCTTATCAAAGATACCTTCCTGACTATCTAATTGATTGATCTGCTTTGTTTTCTTCAATCTTTTTTTCCTTTATCAGCTGGTTTGTCAGTCCTATTTTTTTGCTCCAGTCCTTGATTTATTTGTTGATGTTGCCACTTCATCTGTTCTTTCCACTCCTTTTGCTTGCCATTTGTCTGGTCTTTCTCTTCATTGAGATTTTGCTTCATTTGCTGGTTTTTCTGATCCATGTTTTTTCCCTGTTCGTAGTCAGTTTGCTGGCTTAGGTAGTCCGTTTCATCCAATCTTTCTATTGTTTCCACCAGTTCATGGGCAGTTTGGTCTTTTATTCATTGTTCTTTCCAGGATGTTTTCATTTTCTCGTCTATACCATCCATTGATATTTTAATACTTTTGAACAACAAAGTCATCTCATTGAAGAGTCCTCTCATTTTCACAGCTGTTCCTTCAACTCCAATCACGATAGCGATATAAGTATATTAAACAGTAAAAGTCTCAATTTATTTCAAGAAGAATTCAAAATTATAGGGTTCCAGTCATTAATAGATGGCATTTTCCTCTCAGATTTCCATGCTGCCTTTTTTCCAGCAGATACTAATTTCAGTCAAAAGCCAATTATTTCAAAGCAAAGTCATTTATTTAGATGGGCCAATTCCAACATTTATTCCATATTCTAATAGTGCAAGCTATTTTCCAAATTCTTTGAATCTGCTCTGTAATTTTGGTCTTTTATTCTGAATTTCCAGGGTTTCTTTTATAAAATGTCTTATTTCCACCTCTGGTAAGTGCAAGATAATAAACAGTTAAAGGTCACAGCCCTCCACCGGCTATCCGATATTCCTTTCCCCCTCTGTAAATTTCCAGGAGTCTAGGAGTCACTTTTCCTTTCATCAGTAGATGGCACTCTCAACTTACTTTTCAGCATAGATCTCAGAAATGCTTATTTTCTCAGCTGAAGCAAACTTTTTAGACTCTTATCACAGATTTTTTATTTTCCTTGGGGTTGATTTTTAAGTAGAAAAAGAATTATCTCACTCAGAAGCAATCATTATTCATTCTCTTACCTCCTGCACTTTCTTAGGTGCTTCAGCTGTCCCTAGCTTCAGGACAGCCATGTTGACTGCCGCTACTCCTTGTCTTCGGATGAGGGGGATTTTCCAAGTCAGGGAGGAGAGATGCGGCTCTCCTCAACCTGCAAGGCGCACCCCTTTACTTCACCCCTATGGGGTGGCTATGGCTCCTTTTGGAGCCCTCTGACAGGGAGGGCTCGGAGTGGGGCCACAGAGCTCACGGTCCTCACCTCCAACACCACCGGAAGCACAGCCGGAAGTCCTAGCATAACAAAATATTCAATCCTGGTATCAGGGTTCCAGTTAACACACCCAACAGAATCAAAACTCCAAGGCAGGCATATTCCTATAGGTTTATTAGGCATGTCATATTAGCATATCTGGGGAAAACCCGACACTGGAGGACCCAAGGTTTTCCCCACCCAAATCAAACCCCAAAGTTCTTCCCTTCAAGTCACACGTCCGTCACATGGTCCAACTCGATCGCAGCCACCATCTTGGTTGGTTTTGGTCCACTCCTCTCCAACATGTGGTAGAACGTCCTTGGCTCCCACAGGAACGAATGTTGTTTTAGCTACACATCCCCAGCTATCTCTATCTCTCCCTTTTGGCTGTGGCAACTCTGAAGATGCTCCCAAAATGACTCTAGCATTAAAAAAATTGCTTCAAGGTTGACACCCAGAGGTTACTTTAAAAGATGAAAACCCAGTACTACTGTGTTCAGCATTATTGTAGGCTACTGCAGCAAATGGCAATAGGTCTACCCAATCATTCTGTTGATAACACATATCATCTTAGGTATTGTTCTATCATTTAATTTACATTCTGTGGATCCATTTGTATATGAAGTAATTTATCATCAATATCATCAGATTTCAACTAGAACTGAATCCTTATGATGACCCTATTGATCTGATAAACTCTCTCCAAAATCTTGCTATGAATTGTACCCCTCGGTCTGAGATGCTATGAATTGTTCCCCTCGGTCTGAGATGCTATGAATTGTTCCCCTCGGTCTGAGATGCTATGAATTGTTCCCCTCGGTCTGAGATGATATGGTTAGGTCGGGTTTTGGCAACCCATGGCTCTTGAGCTGCATACAGCTCTTTGGGCCCTTTGCTACATCTCCCTATCCCATCACTGGCTGGCGCTGCCCTTCGCCCTCTCTCACCTGGCCTGAGAAGGTAACAGCGACCGGGAATGGAGAAGCGGCCGGGGCTGATTCTCCAGTGCCTCACTCTTGCTGGAGTTTCTTCTGACCCTTGTTGGTGCTGGGTGTGCCTCGGTCGCTTGAGTAGATGTTCAACCTGCTTTCTACCCCAAGACACTGGCCTGGCCTGGCCTGGCCCGGCCCGGCTGCAATCGACACTGACCTCGCTAACATGAGGGCTAGCGTGGTAGGAATGGGATCCAGGAGGAGGGATGCCGGAAAGGGGGACAGGCCCGCAGTGTCCGGCTGCAGCTTTAAGAAACTCAGGGCAGCAGAAAAAGGGGGCTGGCCCCACTGAACCTTGCATGCCCACCTTAGGGGTCAGGCTCAGAGAAAACCGGGGCACCCTCGCCAAAGACACTTGCCTGTCAGCCTGTTTCCCCCCCCCTTATTTCTCTATATGTGTATCTCTTGCACGTTCTCTGTCTCTGCACCTCCTCTCTCTTTCTCTCGGAATGCCAAGGCTGGGCCAAGCCAGCAAGCTCTCTTTGGGGCTCTTGGCTACTCCTTTTATTTCTTCTTTTTGGAAATCCAGGCTAGCTGTGGAATGATTGCCAGCCGCAGCAGAGGCTTTCCTTTGGGTGACCTTCCTCCTCCTCCCCCTCCTTCTCTTGCAACCCTCTGGGCGACTGTGGCTGGGCCAGGAGTGTGAGAATGCAGGGTGAGACCATTCTTAAGTGAGCAGCCCCCCACCCCGCACACACCTTTGGCTGAGCACAGCCACTCACTTGAGGGTCTCGCTGTGCAAGCGCACCCTCTCGGCCTCACCACAGCCAGCCAGTGGATCGTGACAGGAGGAGGAGGGGGAGGAGGAGGGTTACCCGAAGGGAAGCATTTGCCGCGGCTGGTGATTGTTCCTCAGCATCCCAGATTTCCAAAAACAAGAAATAAAAGGAGTAGCCAAGAGCCCCAAAGAGAGATTGCTGGCTTGGGCCAGCCACAGCTCTCAGACAGACAGAAAGACAGAGACAGAGAGAGGGGGTAGAGAGAGACATACATAGAGTGATACACAGGGGGGGGAGATCGGGAGAGCGGGAGAGAGATACAGAGAGACAGGGATACAGAGAGAGGGTGGAAAAGAGATAGAGGGAGAAGATAGAGGGACACAGAGACACGGAGATACAGAAAGGGAGATGGGGGACAGATACATAGGGGAGAGGGACGAGAAGATAGAGGGAGAGAGAAGAGGAGAGAGAGAGATACAGAGATGGGAAGGGAGAGGGGGGAGATACAGAGAGATAAGGAGAGAGGGGTGAGAGAGACATAGAACGAGAGAGAATGAGGCTTGGTAGGCATGGCTAGGGGGTCATGTGACTAGGTAGGAGTGAGTGACATCGAGTTGGCTACGCCCACCCAGGTTTTGTGGCTCCTGGTGTTTTTCTTTCCCTGTGGGAAACGGGTCTAAATGGCTCTTTGAGTGGTTAAGGTTGCAGACCCCTGGGTTAGGTACACATGAAGCCTGTAAATAGGCTGCACAAACATCTTGGCTAACTTCCTCACTGAGGGAAGCTTTGGACAAGCTATGAAGTGTGCTTGCTTTGAAAACAAATCAACTATTATAGTATTTCCACCACTGTCCAGTAATTCCACTATGAAATCCATTAATATTTCTTCCCAGGGTCTTACAGCCATTGGCTGTAATAAACCTGGGGCAGGGCCAGCTGCCAAGTCATCCGGGTGTGCAAAATGGCTCTCCGTTAGCACAGCCGTTTCCTACTCATTTGATAAGCTCCACGAGAGGTTTTTTGGAGCTGCAATCTCTTGGAGAGGGATCAGAAGGGAAAGACATTCAGCAGAGAGAGTTTTAGGTGGCAGTCAAAACTTGAAAGCTGAGGAGGTCAGGGCGATCGAGGGAAGGAGGAAAGCAACCAGCAATGGCCGTCAGAGAGGCTTGACAGCTGGACAACGGAAGTGATGAAGAAGCAGAACAATGGTGCAATTGGAACTGGCCAAAAGGCACCTTGACAAGAAACATGAGTAACTCTGGGGAAAATAAATTCTGGAAAGAGTTTCCAAAAGAATAAAGAAGAGGGAAAACCCAGGAAGAAAGAGGGAGGAGGTGCCCTTCCCCTTTTTAGATAGCGGCGAAGGAGATTGTGGGGGAGACTAGGAATCCCAACTAAAATCAGTTAAGAATAAAAGAACTGCATATCTAAAAGCAAGATTGTGATGATCCAAGAGAGGCTGGCTGAAGTCTTTTTTCTTCTTCTTCTATCTTTGAAAAGACTTTGTGAAAGACCTGGGTAATAATTCTTTTTCTTTTTAAGTTTTTCTTTTTTAAGACAACATATACAAACAATACATAAAAACATAAAACCATCTTCTATTTTGTATACATACAGTGTGTCAGTTGGTTACGAATCTTTTGTGCAATCCTTTCATAGTTGTTACAGTTTATATAAATTTCATATTGTCAAACTAACATATGCTTATATATTTATCAATTATTAATCATCCATGACTAAACTATTCTATCATTTTATACAAGATATCCCAAATTTTGTTTTAAAATTTATATTGTGCTTTCATCTAATTGTTATATATGTCTACATTATATTTTATATCAGTCTATTAAACTTCTATAACAAAATTATCTATTCTGTTACATTACCATGTCTTTTTATCTAACCATTGATAAAATAAATCCCATGTCATATAAAATTGTTTATCTTCTTGTTTTCTGATTTCAAATGTCAATTTACTCATTTCAGCACAATCCATAATTTTCTTAATTAACTTCCTCCTGCATAGGTATTTTATCATTTTTCCAATTCTTAGCAAATACAATTCTAGCCGCTGTTAAAACATTTACAATCAAATATTTCAGCTCTTTGTTGTATATTTCCGGTATGATTCCCAATAAAAAGATCTCTGGTTTAAAGTCTATATGTTGTTTTATTATTTTTTCCAACCATGTGTGGATTTTAGTCCAATATTTTTTTGCATCCAAGCATGTCCACCCCATGTGGTAATATGAACCAGGTATCTGATGACATTTCCAACATTTATCCGATTTATTCTTAAACATTCTCGCAAGTCTCGTCGGGGGTAGATGCCACCTGTAAAACATCTTATACAAATTTTCTTTTTATGCAGTTGACATTATCATTTTATAGTTTTGAGACCACAATTTTTGCCACTTCTCTAAATCAATTCCATATCCAAAATTTTTCCCCCAAGCAATCATCGTTTCTTTAACTTGTTCCTCCTCCAGTTTAAATTCTAATAAATGTCCATGAAGTTTTTAATTATCTTTTTATCAGTACCCATCAAAATTTTGTCTAAATCAGTCAACTTATCATACATACCTTCTGTTTTAGAATCTTTATCAAATCTAGATTGTATTTGCAAATATGAAAACCAGTTCATCTTTACACCTTGTTCTTCCAACGCTTGCATAGATTTAAGTTCACCCTTTTCATTCAATATCTCACCATATCTAACTGTTCCTTTTTATATATTATTGGATAAGAAAAAGCTTCAATCGTAGATATCCATAGTGGAATTTTTATGTAGTATTGTCTTTTTATCTTCTCCCAATTCAAAAAAGTGCCTCTTGAATATAATGTCTTCTAAAATACCCCCGTGTTTTAGTTCCCTTATATCAGAGGAAAGCATGCCATCCTGATAGCAAGTCATGCCCTTCTAAGGTCAATAGCGTACTGTTCCTTAATGTTATCCATTCCTTTACCCACATCAAACTTGTCACCTGGTAATATAACTCTCAATTGGGCAAGGCAAACCCTCCTCTTATTCTTGCATCTTGTAACAGCTTTAATTTTATTCTTGCTTTTTTTACCCTGCCAAATATATTTCAACACAATTCTAT
This sequence comes from Pseudonaja textilis, assembly GCF_900518735.1. The sequence continues at coordinate 1,326,839 of NW_020769422.1, read as the reverse complement.
TTAAGTCTTCAAAAACTCTTTCCCTAATCAAATTGGAATTGTCTGGAATAAATATAAAATTCTAGGCAATACATTCACCTTAATTGTAGATATTCTCCCAATCAATGATAATTGTAGTTTTTCCCATTTTATCAGATCTGTCGCAATTGAGTTTAACGTAGTTATCCTCCTTCAGTGTGCTACATCTTGGTGTAATATATATCCCTAAAATCTTGAACTTGTTTGTGACCTGTATTTCTAAAATTTCTTCCAACTCTTTCTTTCATCTTGCTATCATATTCTTTGTTAATATCTTTGTTTTATCTTTATTTATTTTCAAACCTGCTACTTTTCCATATTTTTCTTTTACTTCTATTAATTTAGGTGCTGTTTCCAATGGATCTTCTAATATGAATATCAGGTCATCTGCAAAAGCTTGCAATTTATACTCTTCCTTTTTGATTTTCATTCCTTTTATTTCTTTTTCTTCTCTGATGTTCCTATTTAACACTTCCAATGTTAACACAAACAGCAGAGGCGACAGTGGACAACCTTGCCTTGTCCCTTTTTTTTATATCTATAGATCTGTTAATTCTCCATTTACCATAACCTTTGCAGTATATCGTTTCAATGGCTTGGATAAATTTTTTTACCAAAGCCCATTTGTATCAATTGAAGTAAAGTGAATCACCAACTCACATTCTCAAAGGCTTTCTGTGCATCTAAAAACATCAAGGCCATTTGCTTCTCAGGATATGCTTCATAGTATTCCAAAGTATCCAAAATAATTCTACATTGTCTTTGATTTGTCCCTTTGGCAGAAATCCATTTTGGTCAATATGGATAAAGTTGTTTAAGTATCTTTTCAGTCTTTCTGCCAAGATTGAAGCAAATATTTTATAGTCTTGAGATTAATAGGGATATAGGTCTATAATTTTTAACTTGCTGCAGGTCTGTATCCTCCTTCGGTATAAGTGTAATATATGCTTCTGACCATGTTTTGGGTATTCTTTTCTTTAGCATAACTTCATTCATAACTTCTAAGAGGTGAAGATTCAATATTTCCTGAAAAGTCTTATAGAATTCCGCTGGCAAACTGTCTGGACCTGGTGCTTTTCCAACATTCTGTTTTTTTAAGGCTTCTGTTAATTCCATCATCGTTATATTCCCTTCTAACATTGTTTCAATATCTTTAGGTATCTGAGGTAAATTTGCTTTCTGTAGATATTGCTTAACTTTTTCTTCTTGAATATTCTCTTGAAAAATACAATTTTCCATAGTAATCTTGTATAATTTTTTTCTTCTCCTCATTTCCATAGCAAACATGTCCTTCATTTATTAATTGACTAATCCTTTTTGATTCTCTTTCCTTTCTCAATTTATAGGCTAACTATCTGCCTGGTTTGTTTGCATCTTCAAAGTAATTCTGTTCATCATTTTTAATTTTCTGTGCTAATTCCTCTTTTTACATTAGTCCCATTTTATGTTTAGTTATATCCATTTTAATTTTAATGTCTTTTTTTTGCGGGGACTTCTGTAATTCGTTTTCCAGTCTTTTATAGTTATCTTCCAATGTTTTGAAAGTCTTTTTCTGTTTTCTGTTTCTTTTCCTTAAATATTCTATTATCAAGCCTCTTGTTTAGGCCTTCATCATGTCCCAGAGATTCTGTAAAGATGTATCCTCTTTTCTATTTTCTTTAAAAAAGAAAACCAATTCTTTCTCTATTTTCTGTTTGAAGTCTTTTTCCTTTAATATCATATTATTTAAAGTCCATCTAGATCTCCTCTTGTATCCTTTACAAATAACTGTCACTGGATTATGGTCTGTCCAAGTGCTTGTTTCTATTTCAATCTCTCATATGTTAGCCAATAATTCTGCTGACATCCATATCATATCTATTCTAGACCATGATGCATGCCTGCTTGAGTAAAAAGTGTATTGCTTACTTTCCACATTTCTCTCTCTCCATGTATCTTTTAAATTAAATTCTTCTGTTATTTGAAAGAAAGATTTTGGTAGTAACTTTCTAGCTTTCTTTGTTGATTTCTGCGTTTTATAGTCCAACCGATCATTAATTATTCCATTGAGATCTCCCATCATAAAAATATTAACATAGTCCAATTCAATTATGTTCATATGTAATTTCCTGTAAAATTCTTCTTGGTTATCGTTTGGAGCATAAATTGCAATTAAAAGTGTTTTAACGTTATTGTCCATTATTTCCACCGTCAAAATCCTTCCATCATCATTGTTAGTGATTGGGGACAAACCCCCAAGCAGAGTGCACAGCAGCAGTCAAGCCAGGCAGCCAAATGAGAGAGAGGCTGGGCCCAAGAGTATACACACACTGGAGACAAAAACACTGTTTGTAATTTTAAACAGTTATTTAATTCATTCAGAGTTTAAGCAGTGTCATTCAGTCCATATGTCATTATCCAATATATCCATCCAGTAACCTAGTCTATTAACAGTCAGTACAATGTCTTTATCTGCTTGTAAATCTTCTCCTCCCGATACCTTTCTCTCAAAGACAACGCTGAGTATGCACAGCTCACCAAGTAAACAGTCCTTTTGTTCAGTAGAAACGGTATCTTGCACAGTAGCCAACAAGCTGACGTCTCATACAGGAGTAAAACAGCAGGCAGCAGAGATCAGAGAGACCAGCAGACCAGCGACCAGTAACACCAGGAAACAGTAACCAGTAACCAGGAAGTGTTACATCTCTCTCACTGCCTTATTACTACTGCTTGCAACCGCACCCTTAATTAGCAAATTACATTGCAGTTTTTGTGCTTAAAGCTGCAAACACTTAAACCTAGGTTCATATATTTATTCACCCAAACCAGTTGGAGTATTCATATACCCAACAATCATCTGTATAGATTAGTTCTGCCAAAATTGTCTTTAATATATAATACCACACTCCTTTTTTCAGATTGTGCCAGCGACGTAAATAATTTCCCTAATTTTTTTTTGTTTTAATATATATTCTTGTTTTTTGATATGTACTTCTTGTAAGCAGATTATATCAAATTTTAATTTCTCTACTTTGTGAAATAGTTTCCTTCTTTTAGTAGCCAAATTAAGTCCATTTATGTTAATCGTAATCAATTTTCTTTCATCCATATTAAGCTTTATAAGCGGGTTTTATTACTTTAGTAGATCTTAATTCTCATTGCTCTCTGGGTACACCGCCTACTGCACCTTCTTTTTCTTTTTCAATTGCTGCTATACACTCCTCTTGGAATTCAATTAATGACTTTTCCTTTCTTGCTTCTTCCTCTTTTCTTCTAAAGTATTCTAAGTAGAATAGCTCAACTTTTTCAACTGTATCAATTCTGTGTCTTTGTTCCTGCCAAGTGAACAAGAGGCCTTCTGGCATCAACCATCTGTAGTTTACTCCTTTTAAGTAACTCTTTAGTCAAGAATAAATATTCTCTTCTCATCTCTCTTACTCTTCTTGGTATCTGTTTCAGCACCACAATTTCTTTGTCTTTATATTTTAGTGTTTTCTCTCTTGCCACCTGCAGTATCTGTGTCTTAACAATCTTCTTAGTAAATCCAATGTGGACTTCTCTTGGTAGTCTGTTTCTCATTGCATATCTTGTATAGACACGGAACACTTCATCCATCCCATCCATCATCTTCTCTTTAGTTATTTCTAGCACTTCTGTCAGTATTTCTGTCATTATTTCAGCAAGATTTTCACCTTTTTCTTGTTCTACATTTTGAAACCTTAGGTAGAATTCTGATCTATCAATTTCCCATCCGAATGGTTCACACCTGCCCTTCTCAACATCGCTCAATCGAGTATCAATATCTCCAATTTTCTTGTCTCTCTGTATCTTCAATTTTTTAAAATCTGTCTTCATATTTCATCATCATCTGTTGAGTATTTTCTACTTTCTCATCTGTCTTTTCAGTTCTTTGCTCAATGTTCTCCATTCTCTTTTCAATCAAGGGAAAAAAAATCTTCAGGCACTTGTATACCTTAATCCAATTATTTCTCTTAATAAGAAGGAAAAAAGGAAGAAAGCAAAAAATAAATAATTTATATTCTAGTTCCTGGAATAAAAGGTTGAAATCCAAATATAAAAATCCAACTGAAGGAGAAATAAAAGAGGGAGTGAAAAGTAACAAACAGTTCTAATGTGAAGCCAGCCACTGCCACTGAGTATCCAAGGCTGTTAGATAAATCAACTCAAAGTTTCTAGTTCCAGTATTTTCAAGGTCACTTCACTCTTCTTTCTTTCAACTTCAACTCCAGACTCTAATTATCTATAGTTTCATAGATGGGCACCTGCGTAAACAATCTGCCATGCTCATCCTACTATCTTTTCCAGTGCAAAACTCAGAGTCCTTGAGTATAAAACGGATGCATAAACAAATAGAAGAAAAAGAAACAATATGTACAAGCCTCTATATCAGTGGTTCCCAAACTTTTTCAGTCCACCGCCCCCTTTGTGCTACAAACTTATCCTCGGTGCCCCACACCCAGGAGTGGGATTTAAATTTCTGTGGGTGTGGACTAATTTGAGGGCGTGGCTTGCTGTCCTGTGACTGGCTGGCGTGGTTTCTGGCTGGCGTAGCTTGCTAGTCACATGACCGGATAGGTGTGGTTTGGTGGTCATGTGAATGAGTGGGCGTGGCCAGGTGACTGGTAAACCAAATACAAGTGGTCCTCACTTAATGGCCGGTTGTTTAGCAAGTGTTCTAATTTATGACTGGCCTCCCCAGAGCTATTTGACCTGTTTTTGGAGTTTTGACAGCCATGCACATACATACACACACACTCCCTTCTAACCCTGCTGGAGCAGGTCATTAGTCTAGAATCGGCAAAGCATCTCTGATTAGATTGTAGTAGTGAATAAAATCTAATCAGAGATGCTTTGCCAATTCTTGTTGATTTGTTTTATTTGTATTTCTTTATTTTATGTTGCTGAATTGCATTGACGTGTGTCCTTTCTTGTGCACAACCCAGAAGCTTTTGTGATTTTTTGCAGCAAAAATTACCGACCTCTGGCTTTGCTCTACTTTTCAAACGTGCCACCACTGCCACGTTTTAGGTGTCAGCTCTGCAGGTCCACCCCATTGAGCCCGCTGCACCGGAGGGACTTGTCCAAGCAAGTACGAGCAAAGCAGTGCACCAAGTCAATGGGGTGAGCCTGAGAGAGGGAAAGAGACAGAGAGAAAAGAAAGAGAGAGAGAAAGAGAGAAGGAAGAAAAGAAAGAGAAAATGGAAAGAAACAAAAAGCGACAGTTGAAGAAAGAGGGGGGATGGAAGGAAGGGGCAGAAAGTAAAAGAAATAAAGGAGGGGGGGAGAAGAAAGATAATGAGATATCTATTCTAGTCCAATCACCTGCTCCAGCAGGATTAGAAGGGAGTGAGTGTGTGTGTTCTTCTTGTAATTTACTAGTATATTTTGGTTTTGTCTTCTTCAGAATTGGCACTTTAAAACATTGGGGAAAAATAATTTTTCAGGGTGGAGATCTGTTTAAAGCCTCAAGAAAATGTGAGAGCTTCCGGATAGTCTGACCATGTTTCGTACACAAAACCTTTAATAGAAGCCAAAGATGTTTAAATGTGCTGGCAAAGATGTTTCAATGTGGAAAAGGGCCTCAGACTAAACTAGGCCTCATTTCAATCTGATGCATCAGGTCTTTCTCTCTCTCTCTCTCTCTCTCTTTCTCTCTCTCCCCCTCCCTCCCTTCCAGAAGCGGCAGGGGGGCATTTGAGGCTTTGCTCTACTTTCCCAATGTGCCTGCGGGTCCAGCGCTTCGAGGATGGATGGATAGAGAGAGAGAGAGAGAGACAGGTAGGTAGGTAGGTAGATAAGTAGGTAGGTAGATAGATATTGGTAGGTAGGTAGGTAGGCAGGCAGGCAGACAGAAAGACAGGCAGGCAGGCAGAAGTTTTGAATGGATGTATGGATGGATAGACAACAGACAGACAGACAGACAGAATGCGACAGCAGCGGCACTTTGGGAAAATAAAGCAAAGCCGCTGTCGCTGCATTCAAGGTGCCGGCTCCAGAGCAGTGCAGCAGTCAATGGGGTAAGCCTGCAGTGCCAGTGCCTCAAATGCCCCCCTGCTGCCTTTTAGCACCCCTCTGCCAGCCCCCTTGGGGTGCTAAGAGGTGGCAGGGGGGCATTTGAGGCGCTGGCACCACAGGCTCACCCCACTGACTGTTGCACCGGAGCGGTGCAAGGGGCTCAATGGGGTGAGCCTGTGGAGCTGGTGCGTCAAACGCAGCGGTGGCACATCGCAAAAGTAGAGCAAAGCTTTCTGCCGTGGGCTTCCTCAACCCTGCCCTGCTCCAGGAAGGAGGGAACAGCACCGCCCTCTCGATGTGAGTGCCTGGTGGGGGGCAGCTTGGGAGGCTGATCCCTGGCAGGAGGGACACCCTGTAAACTTGCTGTCAGGCACGGCAACTATAAAGAGGGGCAGGCTTGGCTGAGCAGGATCCTGGATATTGGGCATGTGGTCAAAGCCCCCTTCATCTGCCTCCCCCTAGGACAGAGGTCTGCAACCTTAAACACTCAAAGAGCCATTTGGACCACAGAAAACAAAACACCAGGAGCCCCAAGACATGGGTGGGCGTGGCAACTCAATGTCACTCCCACTGAGTCACATGACCCCCCCAGATTTTGGTTTTCTATGTTTTCTATGGGGAACAGGTTGCTCTCTCTCTCTCTCTCTCTCTCCTCCCTCTCTCATCTCTATCTCCCTCTCCATCCTTTCCTCCTTCTCATCTCTTTCTCTCTCCCTCTCCTTCTCTCTCTCTCCTCTAACTCTCTTTTTCTCACTCTATGCCTCTTCCTCCCTCCTTCTCCCCCACTTCCCACCCCCCTTCCCAACTCCCACACCCAGGGAATAACTGTAAGGAAATTTGGTCACGTTCTTTCTGTCTCTGGAAAGATACAAAAATAAACCTTGCATTCCAAAAGGAGTGACAGTCAGGCTGTTACCTCACAGTGCTACGAGGTTGCTGCCTTAGATCACTGCTGAATCCTTGCAAAACTGAGCAAAGACAGAGAGGGGAGCAGACAGAGCTGAATTGAGCCAAATCTCTCTCCCTCCGTTTGTATCTCTCTCTCTCTCTTTCTCTCTCTTTCTCTCTCTCTCTCTCTGTATATCTCTCTTGCGCGCTCCCTGTCTGTGTCTCTTCTCACTCTCTCGGAAAGCCCTGCGTGCTCTCCTTGGGGCTCTTTGCTGTCCCCCTTTCTTCCTTCCCTTTGGAAATCTGGGCTGGCTGAAGAACAAGCGAGAGGAGGAGAGGGAGGAGGGAAGCCTCCACTGCGACTTCCGTTCGTTCCTCAGCTAGACCGGATTTCCAAAAGGAAGGAAGAAAAAAGGATAGCGAAGAGCCCCAAGTAGAGCACGCAGGACTTTCCGAGAGTGTGAGAAGCTTCTTTTCTTTCTTCTTGGAGAGTTTTTGGAAATCCAGGTTGGCTGAGGAATGAGCGCAAGCCATGGCGGAAGCTTCCTTCCTCCCTCTCCCCTCCTTCTCCTCTCGTGCACACCCTCCAGGCCCCACCACAGCCGGCTCCATGGCTGTTCGCTGCTCTTGCAGCATCTGTACAGCACGCTCAAATTTAGTGCACTTTACTCCATCCCCTCCTCCTCCTCCAGGAGCCCATTACAGTGCGGTGCATCGGAGCTGCCGCATTCGAGGCGCTGGCTCCGGAGTGGTGCAGCAGTCAATGGGGTGACCCTGTAGGGCCTTGAACACCCCCCTTCCACCTCTTGGCGCCCCCCTGCCAGCCCCCTTGCCTCTTAGCACCCCCCTAAGGCATCCCACCGCCCCCCAGGGGGCAGTACCGCCCACTTTGGGAACCACTGCTCTAGATGGCAGTGCTACTTTTTTTCCTTCACTTTCACTCTGCCCTCATGTATCCAATGCCAGGAACAAAAGGAAAAAATAAAATCCTTTCTTTTAAAAAGGAAATAAATCTCAGGTCAAAAAGAAGAGTCTTGGTCAAAACAGACTTTCAAAAAATTGTTAAGAAAACACAAACAAGAATAAAAATTTTAAAAAAGGTCCAGTCCAGTTTAAAATTAAGAAGCTTTGCCAAGTTCTAAGTTTCAATAAAAGGGGAAAAAAACTTTCACTTTAACTAGCTTAATTTCACCGCTTAAACTCTTTTGTCTTCACTTTTAATTCACTTTAAGTCTTTCAGGGTGTTTTCTTCAAAAAATAATAAGTAAAAGTTCATCTCACCAAACTGTCATACTTTCTTTCAATCTCTTCCATTCCGGAGCTGTTGCAGCTTCAGCAGCTTGAATGGCTGCCTCTCCGCCGCTGGAAAAAGGGCTTTTCCTGGATCAACCAGGGACTTTGCGATGTCCCTGGGATCGACAGGATGTGCCCTCCTCAGTCACCATCTCTACGGGACGGTTTAGGTCCAGTGGGACTGTCCTGCGACGGAGATATCATTGGCGATCTTGGAGCTTCAAGATTGTACGCTGTACTGCCAAGATGCCAGTTCTGCCCCCTTACCTTGGTAATAATTCTTATCAAGAAGCTGACAGGCAGGGCTGGCTGACAGTGACAGAGCAGTTTTGGCACAGACTCCATGAAAGAAGAAGCATGAGAGAGATATTTGCTATTTGCTAACTCATGCAAAATGCCTGATTGAAAAAAAAACCTGAGTATTGAATATTGAATATTACCTACATTGTTGGAGACTTACTGTTTGAAAGCTATTTGGAAGAAGAAATCAGTATTCCTTCATGAATCTGTCCTTTTTGTTTATAAAATGCTAGAAAAAGATTAGTTGCAGCTTGGATAGGATTGGCTTTACAGATTTAATCATTTTGTGATGCTTAACTAAATTTTTCTATATTTTTATTCTTCTCAGTGTTGTTTCTTTTCCGATCCCATCATCTCCCACTAGTTTGGTTTCCTCCTTTTGAATATAGCTATATTTTCTCCATATCTCATTCATCAGTGTGAGGGGAGTGTGCATGTACATGTAGAGTATGTGTCTGGTTGTATAGATAATCCTCAAGTTTGGAATGTAATGGAACCAATTACATTTGAAAGTCAAGAGGATGTTAAGTGATACATTAAATGAAAGACTCCTCATCGCTGGTCTAGCCTGTACATAAATGAATGTTACAGATGAAGGAGAATATTTGTAGCTCAGGTTTGAAATGAAGGGTCTTTGGTGCTCTCTGAGCTTTCTTTCTTTCTTGCAGATATTTCATTACCCAAACTAGGTAACGTCATCAGTGATGAAACTTCTTCAAGAAAAGCAAGCTCAGAGAATACCAAGGATCCCTCATAAATGAATGTGGGTGTCATTAGGTGGAATATGGAGTGTCTTAAGTGGGTTGCCTGTGCCTCCAACTTCCCAAGGTGTCTCCTCCCACTCTCTGCTTCCTACCACTCAGAGCTGCTTTGACCCCCGCTCCACCACCTCCATCACTGATTGATTGCTCACTTATCTTTTCAAGATCTCCAGAGTTCAAGAGGTTGAGTACAGAAGAAGAACATTGCTGGGACATGTGGCAGAGTTCCAGAAGTGGCTGTTTTTTTCTGGAATGCTGGCAAAGCCCTAGCCTTCCTTCACAAGGCATTAGCATATACTGCTAAACCTTGGGTGAGAGCTATTGCTTGCTTTGCCTCCTTTCCAAGCATAAAAGTATATTAGCATATACTGCTAAACCTTGGGTGACAGCTATTGCTTGCTTTGCCTCCTTTCCAAGCATAAAACTATGTGGCTAAAGCTTGGGGGAGAAAATGAAGCCTTCTTCGCTTTGACACTCTAAGATTGTAGTAATAAAGAAGCTGTGTGTTTTAGCCTTTATATACATCCTTCATTATCAGGATGAAGTGGGGGAGGGGAGAGACACCTCAAGTTTTAGCAGTTTGTCTTGTTGCATATTCCCAAAATCCCATTGGGCAAAATGAAAGAGAGCAATGTTTCTTTCTGCTCTCAGTGCAAGTAGTGTCTTTGCCTTTGCGAGTTGCCAAGTTGCTTCCCTTCACTCAATGAGGAATCCAGATTCTGGATGAGCAGCTTTTCTAAAACAGAGACTAGATTCTGCACGGAGAGGGATTCCTACATGGGTGAAACAGAATGCATTGCTGCTGATATTCCTCTTGCAGTATTTCAAAAAGTCCCAACTGAGAGCTTTGTATGCTGTTCTCTGCAGCTCAATTGTAGTGAAAAATTGCCACCATGGTCTAGCAACAGGAGCTAGGCTGGCTTCAAAGGCAGGTTTCCCCAGGAGTAAGATGCACTGGGTTGGAGAAGTTTATGCTCCGACCAAGTTCAACTCTTAAAGCATGAGCAAGTTCCTTGGCTTTTCTGCCCCTTCCTCCTAGGTTGACTTTTGAGAACTTAAAGGGATGTATGTTTCTCTCTTCCTCAACTGCTGCAAGTGCCTTCCTTCCTTAAGGCCTTGGAAGGAAGGCTAGGGCTTCGCCAGTATCTCAGAAAACAAAGGTCACTTCTGGAACTTTGCCATGTGGCCCATCAATGGAGCCTCCTGTCCTCCTTCTGTACCCCAAACTATTGAATTCTGAAGATCTTGGAAAGGTGAGTGATTGGAGATGAGGGGTGGGGAGGAGTGGAGCATATGGAACCCAGTGGGCTGGCAAAGCAGGCCCAATATCTGTAAGGGCTCAGTGGGGTAGGAATGGAGGGGATAGGTGGGGCCAGTTGGTCATAAGAATGAATGCCCGCAGGAGTGCTGCAACAGTCATAATTTTGGGACTGGGTCGTAAGTACTTTTGGGGGTATTGTCGTAACTTTGAACTACTACTAAATGACCTATCTTAACTCGAGGATTACCTGTATGTACGTATGAATGTGTGTGTGTGTGTGTGTGTGTGTGTGTGTGTGTGTTATTTAATTATTTAGTAGAGGAAAAATAAAAAGTTTGAGAACCATCTACAATGTAATCAAATATGTGATACATTACTCAGCTAATTTAATTTTTCATCTTTTTAAAAACTCAGGCATTTGGAGCAGAGACATCAGATACAAAAGCAATCTTCCATTAACAGAGATCAACAAGATCCTGAAGAATTTGGAGAGCAAGAAACTCATTAAAGCTGTAAAGTCTGTAGCAGTGAGTACATCTATAATTTTTAACTAGCTCAGTGATCTTCAAGTTTATATATATATGTTTATAGATATACTTAAGAAAACATACATATGTATGTGTATATATACATTCATACATATGTATATACATACATACATACTGTATATATGAGTGTGTGTGTGTGTGTGTGTGTGTGTGTGTGTGTACATTTTTTGTTATTATACATCACATTTTGCAGCAGCAGTGTACTGGCTATGTCAAGTCCTTTTTAAATATACATTGTAATATACAATGGTGGGATTCAAATAATTTAACAACCGGTTCTCTGTCCTAATGACCAGCTGGGTAGGCGTGGCTGGGTGGGCATGGCCAACTCAACATCACTCAAGTCACAAGGCGCTTCTCCTCGCCTGGTGTCAGGTGGAGCTCCATTCAAAATTCAAGAAAAAAATAGACTCCTTAGATTAGGGAAAATATATATTTTACTGAAATTGAAGTGGTAGCAATCATAGAATTCTGAATCTGAGGAATTAGGTGTGCAAATCACATATACAAAGTGATGGAAATGTTCCCACCCCCAATAGTTCAAATGATTCTTCCAATTAAAAGTTGTGAATATGATCATGTGGACATCTTCAGGTGATGATGAGGCCTCTGTCCATTGACCTTGGCATATTTTGATAAAAGTTTGCAGTTGCACAGAAAAAAGAAAGCTAAGCGAGAAATAGAAACCTAAGCAAGAATTTATACTCCCCCCTCCTCATTTTACACAACACAAGAATGTAACACCTCCAGCTCGCTTTACCCCCTCTTCCCCCCATTAATTATGGCAGCCAAAAGATGCAAAGTAATAGTAGAAGATCTTGAAGGCTGACACCTGGTCTCTCGTGACCATGGAGATGCTGCAACAGTTGTAAGTGTGAAAAACGGTCATGTCACTTTATTCAGTGCCACTGTAACTTTAAATGGTCACTAAATGAATTGCTGTAAGTCAAAGATTACCTGTACAAAAATACAAAAAACTTCTTTGCTTGCAAAAAGCTGCCCTAAATACCAATCATTAAATTAAAAATACCTGCAACCTTGAATTACAAATCAGCAGGGTGCCAGAGCACATTGAGGAATTAAAATAGTTAAAATGCAATGATAACGATCAGCAGCCAACTTTTGCTCATAAAGTGAAACCCTTTAGCAGAGAGGTCATTTAAGCTCTCCCGAAAGAGTGCACCTAGGAGAAGCAATCCTTACAGTAGATCCATTTGCACCACTTAAAGATGTCAGCTGATCTCACTTACCTCACAAGATATCCTAAGGAAATCATCCAGATTTAAGGAAAGTTCACATGCCCCCGAGAAAGGCAGTAAAAAAATCAGTGCCAAGCTTGCATCCTACCTCTTGGAAGTACACCCCAAAAGGACAGTTCCAGGAACCACTAAAGCAGTGAAGGAAGACCTCCTACCCATATAGAAAAACAAACCATGAGGCAGGAAAAAATTCAAACACAACACAAATAATTAAATCACAACAGTAACAGCTACTTAATGCTTTTTAAACCAATTACCAGAACAAATAGATACAGGAACTAGCCAGATTTCTCAACCCAGTTTCTTTTCAGGAACAGATGTTAACCTTTTTCCTTCTAGACAAAGCTGAATAGGGAAAATTATGCTATCAATAAACATAGGATCAAATGTCACCAAGCATTGAATTAAAGTTCAAAAACCAGTTTTAGACCAAAACTCAGAAAGGGTATGTAAACTTGTTCTGTCTCACCTGTGACCACAAGGTGAGAGTCCAAGTTTTCAAAGGAACATAAATAAACAGGCAGGACCAGGAACGACAGAGTTAAATTCCTTTGACTGGAGAAGTCCTTGGCAGTCTTCCAAAAGCTGCCTGCCGGGTCCGATAACAAACAAGACCATAAATCAAAAGGCAGACACCGCACAGAATTTGTCAAAGCTGCTATCTTGAATAAACAAAATTTTCCCGAATGAGGATTCAGAGCTAACACGCCCTCTTTTATTTCCTGAGGGGCGTGTCAGTCTCTCAAGTCAGTCCCTGATTTGACATTTCCCTTTACGTTGCATTTCACGCTTCTGCCTGCGTCTTTGCCTTGCATCAAACCAGGATTCCTTGGCTTGATCCTCAGCCAAGGACTCCGGCACTCTCTCCTGATTATCTGCCGACACCTGAGGCACAACCAGGGAAGAAGGTCCTGGGGAGGAAGATGATTCCGAATCTTCCAGCAAAGCAGGCTCAAACCTCAGAGCCAAATCCTCCTCTTCCTCATTACTTGAGCCTGTGTCTTCTAATAGAGCAGGCTCAAACCTCCGAGTCACAACATAAAACTTATGTTGTTGTTTTTTGTAAATTTTATTTGAGTTTTCACAAAAATAAAAGAAATACAATTAAAACATCTTTTTTGAAAGCAGCATAATCCCGGGTTACATTTCTTCGCGCAGACACAAATTCAGGTTCATGCTCATTTTTATATTCTATTCCATATCTTATTACAATTTTACATTTTCTACATGGCTTCTCCCCTCTTTTAATTTCCTCAATTTTATTGTATTTATTTCATCTCAGTTCAAATCATTATATTTATATTTTTTTTCTGTCCTGTTTCAATTGTCAATCTTTTCTCATTAAACAAAATTTCTCCTGTAGTTACTAATTGGAGTATGACGCCTTTATATCTTTCCCCTAAAGTTATAACACTTAATATAATAAATAACTTCCATTCGGATTCTGCTTGGTACATTCTTAAAACTACACACAGTAATCTTAAAAAAAAAGAAAAGAAAAAATTATAAATGTATATAATTAAAACAACATTCCATTACTATTCAATTCTATCATTAATATTAATATTCAGTAAAGTCTTAACATTTTTCACGTTACTTTTCAATTAAATATCATACTTCTATGGGAGCAATTATAAACTTTCCATAATCAATTCCCCCCCTCTTCACTTATATTTTATAAAACATTGACTAATTAAAGTGTTCCCATTCCTTCCTAATTCAATTTTCTCATTTATTTTATTTCATTTACTTTATTCACAAACATTTCACTAAGTTACACTAACCATTCTATCCCTCATTCTAATCATATGTTGTTTCCAATTTTCTAAAGTTATTTCTATTGCAAATATAACAACACAATCTCATGTACCTTTACAGAATCCCCCTTTCAGTTAGATTTTCACCCATTATCTCTAAATAGGTCCTGTTTCTTTATATCTTGCTCCGGACCTTTGTAACTTCTTTTCCTTTTCTTCTTCTCTCTCTTCTTCTCTCTCCCCTTTTTACCCCTTTGTCTCTCTACCTCTATTTCCCTCTTCTGTATTCCCCTTTTCTGTTGCTTTCCAGTATTATACTTATTTTTCGAATTATTTTTCTTTTCTTTGGTTGTTTTTTTAAGTCGTAAATTGTCCATCCTCTTTCCCCCCTTTCCTTTTTTCTTCCCCACATAGAGTTACCTGTTCATTAGGTGGCTTCTTCTTTGTCCCAGTCTTCTTGTTTTGCAGTCTTTTCTTGTTGTTTCTCATAGTTCCAAATCTCCATTTCTAGAAATTGAAAAACGAAGCCAAAGGAACCCTTCCCTTCTTGTGCATCTTCTTTGTACTTTTTAAGTTCCATTTTCAATTCATCCAAAAGTAATGCCATTGTAGAAATTTTTAAACAACCACCCAATTGATTTTAGTCATTCAAATATAATAACCAAAAATCCAAAAGTCACCAAGTAATCCAAATACACACAAGCTGTTTCTTTTTGCTCTTTCTTTTTTTTCCACTTTCTCTTCCTGGGGTTACTATTTAGTTGCAAAATCTCAGTTAAAATGTATCTTTTAGAAGTCTTGTTGAAGCTTTACTTTAGATTCTTTTGAAGTCCAGGCAGTCTCCTCCCTCCAAATCCTGCCCTTATTCTTTTCCTCTCCCTTCCTGCTTATAAAAGAAAATGTTTTTAATGCCAGAAATCTTTATTGTTCCTTTGGCATTTAGTTGTTTTTTCAGCTTAATTGCCTATTGATGCCAAAGCGGATTTTTCCGATTTCTTATTCTGATCTCTTAGTTGTCAATGTAAGGAAAGAGAGAGAAGAAAAAAAAAAGTCAAACCTTTCCTTTTTCACTTTCTTTCACTGCTTCCAACTCTTCTTTGGGAGCAATGTTATTTCTTGTAAAATTTAAATTCCAGGGTACCTTACTTATTGCTTTTTCAACTTAGCCCAGTCAGCCAAAACTATCACTTCTTATCTTCTTCCTGCACTTTCTTTTCCGGTTGAGTTTTTCTTTGAGGTGGCCATTTCTGACCACCGCTCCTATTGCCTTTGGGAAAGGGAGTAATGGCCAGCTGAGGAGGAAAGATGCAGCTCTCCTCGACCCTGCTGGCAGTCTCCCCCTTCTTTACCACCTCTATGGGGTGGCTTAGCCCCGAGCCGGCTGGCTCCAGCGGCAAGCCCAGGCAGAAACCGCACACGATCGCGGATTCCTGTCGCCGAAGCCCTTCAAACCGAAAGTCCATAAACTTATGTTTGAATGTCAATCTTTCTAGCTAGCCAAGAGGCCTTGCTGAATGTCACTCATCTTGGTTCCTTGTCATTAAAAGCTTCTTTCCAGCAGCTCTTCTTCATTATTCAATTATTTCTTCAAAGTGCTGATTGTTGCATCCTGGCTGGAAGTATTTCCAGGGGAGTATTTCCTCCCAACAGCAGTGTAAAAAGCTTAAAACAATCCTTCCCCTTTAGGAAAGTCAAGCCCCAGCAAAGTACCAGCAAAGAAAATTAAAAAAACTCCAGAGCTCAGGTGATAGGAAGTCTAGGGTACTGCCAAGAATGTAATAAGATAGAAAGGCAGTTTCTGTAAGCAGGGCAATAAATATTAGGTTGTGTCAGATCCGTGTATCTGTCATTCCTTCAGTGGAAGAAGAAAAGCGGGGAGTCTGATAAAGAAATCCTTCTTGATGTAACCTGAATATATTTAAACTTATATCGAATTTGTATAACCTGCACATGATACAATGGAAGGATGAAACCCAGATGGCTGGAACCTATCACCTCTGAGAGAGACAGCCGGGAGATGAAGAGACCATAAAAATTCCACAGGGAGATTTGTCCTGGGAAACTCTGCAAAAGATCATTCTAAAAAGGGGGCGGGGGGAATTAATATGTTGGCTCTTTGTTTTACTAAATATATATCAAGATAAGGGGAGAGGTTTTAAACTCCCTTATCTATCTCTGCATGCCTGAGAGACCATAGAACGCTGCTTTTAAACCCTACATCAATTGTCTCATCTCAATAAAAGATTCCTTTTGATGCGTTTTGATATGTTTTCAGAAGTTCATTCTAGTTGATTGAATGGCAAAGTTCTGTAGCCTGACATAAAGCAGCGTCTGCAATAGAGGTCAGCCCGGAGAGGAATTTTTTTTTTTTTTAAACCTTCACTCTACTGAGGGGACCCTGCAAAAAAGGAAAATGTCTGAGTACAGCAAGGACCAAGGGGAAGCCAAATGCTGGGGAGAAACATTGACAGTTACCCAGCCAGATACTGACTTGATGGACCCCATTGAAGATAGCAAAGCTGCCTACAAAACCTCCACAAAGCCCTGGTGGTCTATAGGCATACAAAAGAGAGACAGCTGGGATGGAAGAACCAGCGGAATAACCCTCACCCGGGGTAATCGTAAACCTGGGTGGCAATTGGAGCTGGAGGCTCTATCGGTTTAGGAAGAATGCGGCGAGGAGCCACCGGCCGACGACCAACTGAGACAGTACATAAATCGCCTCATGAGGGAAGCCCTGGAGAACCTCAAGGTGAGGGATGCACCAGGACGCCAACGCAGGAGAGCAAGGGAACTAGAAAATGAGAGAACCTAAGCCACCACCCCGGATTCAGCTGAGAATGATCGGGCAGCGGGACAAGCTGAAGAACCAGCAGCCATACCAGGTACCCGACCCCTAACAGGGGAACAGGGGATTAACCCTGACCAACCCAGAGACATACATCTGCAGAGGAAGGTCCCACCCTGGGAGTAAAATTCAATGGGGACCCCCAGAAACTGGGATTTTTCCTGGCGCAAGTCCTCACCTACATGCAAGAATACGGGCAGAATTTTCCAATGAGTTGTCACCCTGGCCCTTGAAGGGGCAGCAGCCAGATGGATGGTGACGCTCCACAACGTCAGTGCCCCAGAATTAAGGAACCTTGACCACTTCATGATGGCCCTACGCTCCCGCTTCAAAGACCCTCTCACTGATAGAAAAGCCTGCGACCGCATCAGAGTTGTAAAGCAAGGCCGTCGCCCGGTAGCTGAATACACTGAGGAATTTCGTGACCTGGCTGGCCCCAGTCAACTGGCCAGAGGATATCCTAGTCTGTTGGATCAAAGATGGACTGAATGATGACCTATATGCTGCCTGCTTGGCCCATGGGGCCCCAAACCACCTGCGTGAATGGTACATGATGGCAGAGGAGGCAGAGAAAATCATCTGTCTTCATATTTCATCATCATCTGTTGAATATTTTTCACTTTCTCATCTGTCTTCAATTTTTTGCTCAATCTTCTGAATTCCTTGCATGATCATCTGCAGTGTCACTTCCTTCTCTTTCTCTTTCTCCTGTCTGCATAGATCGTTGTCCTCCAGTTGGTGAGGAGGTTAAGATAAAAAATTTACATTCTAGTTCCTGGTTTAAAAAAATTGAAATCCAAATTAAAAAAAACCCAACTAGAGGGGAAGTAGAAAAGAAGGTAAAAAGTAACAAACAATTCTAATGTAAAGCAAGCCTCTGCCACCAAATATTCAAGGTTCTTTGATAAATCAGCAAAGTTTCCAGTTCGTGTTTTCAAGGTCACTTCAATCTTTCTTTCAACTTCAACTCCGGACTCCAGCTTTCTCTAGTTTCACAGATGGGCACCTGTGTAAGCAAACTGCCATGCTCATCCCGGTATCTTTTCCAGTGCAAAGCTCAGAGTCCTTGAGTATAACACAAATACATAAACAAGTAAAAGAAAAAAGAAAACAATGTATCCAACCCTCTAGGCGGCAGTGCTACTTATTTTCCTTCACTTTCACTTCCCCCTCATATTTCCAGGAAAGCCAAGAACATAAAAAAAAGTAAAATCTTTTGTTTTAAAAAGAAATAAATCTCAAATCAGAAAGAAGAATCTCAATCAAAAACAAACTTTCAAGAGGATTGTTAAAAAAAGAAATACCAACAGGAATAGGAAATTTTAAAAGGTCCAGTCCAGTTTAGAATTAAGAAGCTTTACCAAGTTCAGAATTCCAATAAAAAGGGAACAGAAAAAAAACCTTTCACTTTAACTAGCTTAATCTCGCCGCTTAAACTCTTTTCCCTTCACTTTTAATTCCACTTTAAGTCTTTCAGGGTGTTCTCTTCAAGAAATAATAAGTAAAAGTTCATCTCACCAAACTGACACACTTTCTTTCAATCTCTTCCATTCCGGAGCTGTCCCAGCTTCAGCAGCTTGAATGGCTGCCTCTCCGCTGCCAGCAAAAAGGGCTTTTCCTGGATCAACCAGGGACTTTGCGATGTCCCTGGGAATCATCAGGACATGCCCTTATCAATCACTGTCTCTACGGGACAGTTTAGGTCAGTCAGGACAGTCCAGCAGCTGAGATATCGATGGCGATCTTGGAGGATCAAGATCGCACATCGTACCACCATGATGCCAGCTCCGCCC
Source organism: Pseudonaja textilis (assembly GCF_900518735.1). The sequence continues at coordinate 1,308,098 of NW_020769422.1, read as the reverse complement.
TCCCCCCATCTCTTTGACCAATATTTTTGCCGTTGGACAGATCCACCACATATGATAGTAGGATCCCATTGTCTGTTTGCATTTCCAGCATTCTGGTGACATATGTGGAAGCATTTTTGCCATTCTTGCTGATGGCAAGTGCCATCTATAAAACATTTTGTACAAGTTTTCTTTGTAAGCTGTTGACATATTTAATTTATAATTTCTTTCCCACAATTTTTGCCTATTATCTAATTCTATAGTGTACCCATTTTTTTTGCCCATATTATCATACTTTCTTTTACATATTCTTCCATTTTAAAATTCAATAGGTAATTATAAATTTTCTGTATTGATTTTTCATCTGTCCCTAATAGTATTTTATCCACTTCTTGGGGTTCCTTATAGAATCCATATATTTCTATATCTTTTTTATATCTCATTTGAATTTGGATAAGTGGCCACCAGTCTGCTTTTTACATTTCTGTTAAGATTTTAGGTCCCCCTGTTCAGTAAGTATATCTTTATACCTTACAATTTTATCCTGATACATTAGGGTATATTAGCGCTTCCATCGTGGATAGCCAGACTGGTATTTTCATATAGTGGTTCTGTTTGATTTTTTCCCATACTGACAACAGAGCATTTCTAACATAGTGTCTTTGGAGATATCTATGTGGTTTATTTTTCATGTACCATATAAATGTGTGCCACCCCTATTGTAAATCATGCCCTTCTATCATCAATATTCTTTTGTTCTTTAAATTTATCCACTCCTTCACCCATGTGAGCAGTGAAGCCTGATAGTACAGCTCCCAATTCGGGAGCCCAAACCCACCCTTGTTTTTGGTACCTTGTAGCATTTTCTTGTTTTTTTTGCCTTACCAGATGAACTTGGGGATCAGTCTATTTAAGTCCTCAAAAAACATTTTTCCTAATTTTATCGGGATTATTTGAAATAAGAATAGCAATTTCGGTAGACTATTCATTTTTGTTGTAGCTATCTTTCCGATCAATGACAGCTGTAGATTTATCCATTTGTCCAGATCCGTCTTTATTTGCTGTATTAATTTAGTATAGTTGTCTTCTTTAATGGATGTACATGTTGCTGTTAGCCAAATCCCCAAATATTTAATTTTTTAAATTATCTGCATGTCCATCTTTTCCATCAGTTTGATTTTTTGTTAATTTGTAAGGTTCTTTGTCAATATTTTGGTCTTTTCCTTGTTTATTTTAAGTCCTGCCACCTCACCAAACTCTGCTATTTTCTGTATTAATTTGGGTCCTGTTTCTAAGGGTTCCTCCAAAATAAATACTAGGTTGTCTGCAAAAGCTTGTATTGTATTGTTCTTTTTTATCTTCAAGCCTTTTGTTTCTGGGTCTTGTCTAGTCTGTTTAAGTAAGACATCCAGGTTTAATATAAATAAAAGGGGGGACAGTGGACACCCTTGTCTTGTACCCTTATTTATGTTAAGTTTTTCTGTTACTTCTCCATTTACTATCACTTTTGCAGTTTGATTGGAATATATTGCTTGGATCATCTTTACAAAATTTTCACCGGAGTTCATACTTTTCAATTGTAATATCATAAATTGCCAGTTCATGTTATCAAAGGCTTTCTGTACATCCAAAAAAACCAATGTTAAACTGTTTTTCGAAGTAGACTTTGTAGTATTCCAATACGTTCATAATCTCATATTATTTTTCAATTGTCTTTTAGGTAAAAAACCATTCTGGTCAAGATGTATGAATTCATTTAAAATCTTTTTAGTCTTTCTGAGATTATAACGGCGAATATTTTATCATCTACATTTAGTAATGATACTGGTCTGTAGTTTTTTATCTGTTGAGGATCTGTGTCTTCCTTTGGGATTAGTGTAACATATGCTTCTGTCCAAGTTTTTGGGAGTTCGGCCTTTGTGATGCTTCAGTCTTAGTGTCTCTTAGTGTCTTAGTGTCACCAGTCTTAGTGTCTCTTATAGACTTTTATAAAGTTCTACAGGGAATCCGTCTGGTCCACGTGTTTTATTGTTTTTTTGTCTTTTAATTGCTTCTGTTATTTCCATTGTTGTTATTCTTTCATTTAACATTTCTCTCACTGGTATTTTGGTTAGTGCAGCCTTTTCCAGATATTGTTTAGTTGTATCTTCTAGTGTTTTTTTCTTGACTATACAATTTCCTAAAGAATTCCTGAGTTATTTTCTTTTTATCTTCATTCTGATGATGAAGGAACCCCTTTTTATCTAGCAATTGGTGTATTATTTTCTTTTCTTTTTCTTTTTTCAACTTGTACACTAACCATCTCCCTGGCTTATTGGCATGTTCAAAAAAAATTATTGCTAATCCTTGCATGTATGCTTTTGCCATGTCCCAGACATTTTGTAGTGATGTTTCTTCTTTTTTTTTTCTTTAAAGAAAAATTCCATTTCTTTTTCCATCATTTGTTAAACTCCTTGTCTTTTAGGATCATTTGATTCATTGTCCATCTCAGTTTCTTCTTTTGTCCCTTCCATGCAATTTTTATGGGATTGTGGTCTGTCCATATATGTCCATTGCTATCTCTACCTCTTGGATTTCTGTTCTCATTCTTGAGGTCATCCACACCATGTCTATTCTTGACCACAATTGATGTCTACTCAAATAGAATGTGTATTGATTTACCTTTGGGTTAAGCTCTCTTCATATATTCTGCAAGCCTATTTCTTGTGTCATATTGGAAAAGGTTTTGGGAAGTGTTCTTATTTTTTATTTCTTTTTCTGCTTCTGTAATCTTTTTTGAAGTCCATAATTGCACTGAAATCCCGCATTATTCATATATTTTCATAGTCCATTTCTGTTATCTTTTTATGAAGTCTTTTGTAGAACTCTTCCTGCTTATTATTTGGAACGTATATTGCTATCAAGAGGGTTTGTTTCTGGTTTATTAATACCTACGTCATTAGTATTCTTTCTTCTTCATCTGCATGTATTTGTTTAGTTTTTAATGATTCTCTGACATATAGTACTACTCCTCTTTTCTTTTGATGTGCTAGTGATGAGTACAATTTCCCAATTTTGGGGTATGTGTTGCTTTTTAATATGCACTTCTTGTGCATACTGTGTTGCTTTTTAATATGCACTTCTTGAAGACAAATTATATCCAATTTTAATCTTTGTAATTTTGTAAAGGTTTTTCTTTTGGGGGGGCAGTTCAATCCATTTTTATTAACAGATAGCATCTTTACTTCCATCTTTTCACTTATATATAGGTTTTACCCTTCTAGTTGTTCTTTTTTTAATTTTTAATTTTATTTTTATTACAAACATATCTTCTTCCATTTGATGACGTGTTATCTGAATACAAATATCTTGTGCAATACAGTTGTTATTTACAGTCATATTCATTACATTAGTATTCTCTCATCTTATCTTAATATACTTAATGGCTCTATCCCTTTACTCTTCTTCTTAGCTTATTTACTTCTATCAAGGTATCTACTATACTTCAACATTCTTGACTAATCCATTACCTATATTTAGCTTTCATATTTTTTCTCTAACCATTGTCAAATAATTCCCATACCTTGTAATAATATTCAATTTGTTCTCTTTCTTTAATTGCAAGTGTTAATCTATTCATTTCTGCAAATTCTAGTATTTTCCTAATCACATTTTCTTCAGCAGGAATCTGTTCCCCTTTCCAATTTTAAGCAAATACAATTCTCACTGCAGTTAATACAGGAATATTCAGATATGCATTCTCTTTGCTGTAAGTTTCAGATAGTTTCAGATCCACAACAGGAATATTTCTGATTTTAAATCAATGCCCTGTTGTATCATCTTTTCCAACCAGAAACGTATTTTTGTCCAATATTTTTTAGCTTCAACACATGTTCACCACATATGATGGTATGTGTCGAGTGTTTGGTGGCATTTCCAACACTTCACTGATTTGTCTTTGAACATCTTTGCCAACCTCATTAGTGCAAAATGCCATCTGTAAAACATCTTATACAAGTTCTCTTTGTATGCGGTTGACATTGTTACCTTATAGTTTCTATCCCATAATTTCTGCCAATTATCGTGTTATTGTATAACCAAAATTCTTTGCCCATGCTATCATTGTCTCCTTCACTTGTTCCTCTTCTGATTTAATACCCAATAAGTAACTATGCAATTTTTTATCAACCTTTCTTCTGTTCCTGTTAGTATCTTATCCAACTCTGTCAGTTCTTTATAAAAGCCCTATGTTTTAACATCTTTTTCATATCTCGACTGCATTTGCAATGTCATATATCGATATGATATTTGACTACCATATCATATCGATTCCTTGTTCGGCCAATTCCTGCTTGGCTTTGAGCTCACCCCTTTCATTTAAGATATCTTTGTATCTTACAATATTTCCTATATTAAAAATATTCGAATGATTGAGTGCTTCCATTGTAGAAAGCCAAACTGGTACTTTCAAATAGTACTGTTCTCTAATTTTCTCCCATATTAACAATAAAGCATTTCTTATATAGTGCCTCTGAAAGTAATCATGTATCTTGTTTTTCCAATACCAATAAAAATGCATGCCAACCCAGTTTAGATCATGTCCCTCCAAAGTCAACAATCTTGTATTCCTCAATAGTATCCATTCTTTCATCCGTGTTAAGGCCGTGGCTTGGTAGTATAGTTCCCAATTAGGCAGTCCAAAAACCCCTCTCCCTCTTGCATCCTGTAGCATTTTAAAGCTAATTCTTGCTTTTTTTCCCCCTTGCCAAATAAATTTCAATATTGTTTTGTTAAGATTCTCGAAGTATTTTTTCCCCAACTTTATCTGGACTGTTTGAAATAAATATAGTAACCTTGGCAATATATTCATTTTAATTGTTGCTACTCTTCCTATTGATGATAATTGCAAACCTTTCCACTTTTCCAGATCTATCAGCAATAGTTTCTGATGGTTATCTTCCTTAATCGTTATGCATCTAGCTATTAAGAAAATCCCTAAGTATTTTATTTATGAATGATGTCGTTGTCACCCTTGACCCTGGTTTTCCCCCTCCTGGGTGTATCATAATTCATATTATCCAAGGGACACATTCATAGCCAAGAGTCATCAATCATGCTCTCCAGTTAGGATTTTGCGCAGCAGAAACTTCGATCACCTAGTTACTATCTTTGAAAACATTTATGAAATGCAGTTTTGGTTTGCAAGCTGCCTCATTGCTCCCCCGCCTTTTCTGTTGGCAACTCTAAAGGACAATAGAAATATTTTATGAGTTGACACTTAGGTCCTGTTTCCAGTGGATCTTCTAAAATAAAAACTAGGCCATTTGCAAATGCCTACAGCTTATACTCTTCCTTTTTTATTTCCATGCCCTTTATCTCCCTATCTTGTCTAATATTTCTGTTTAGTACTTCTAAAGTCAAAACAAATAATAATGGCGACAAAGGACATCCCTGTCTTGTACCCTTCTTAATATTAACACTTTCTGTCATATCACCATTTACCATAACTTTTGCAGTTTGTTTATAATATATTGCCACAATCATTTTAATAAATCTCTCCCCAAAGTCCATTTCTTTTAATTGTGCCAGCATGAACTGCCAGTTCACGTTGTCAAAGACCTTCTGCACATCTAAGAAAATCAATACCAATTGCTTCTCCAGGTGTGCTTCATATTATTCCAGTGTGTACAAAATTATTCTCATATTGTCTTTGATTTGTCTCTTAAGTAAAAAGCTGTTTTAATCTGGGTGTATAAATTGATTTAAAAATCTCTTCAACCTTTCTGCTATTATTGATGTGAATATTTTGTAGGCCACATTCAATAGTGATATCAGTCTATAGTTCTTAGTGATATCGGCCTATAGTTCTTAATGTTGTTGTTCTGACCCAAACCCTTTTCCAGTAAAACAAACACGAACCAAAGGGAACAGAAACCTTTTAATGATTCTTACGAATTCCCGGTTAAAAGGCTGCTGCAAACTAATTAACTTTGATAACCACAAGCCTTGCCAAAACTGTGCGAGGCTGCCAATAATAACAGATAAGAAATATTTTACAACACAAGAGTCTTCAAATACCAACTAAGATACTGCAATGTCCATGAGGCTGAAGTTTCAAAACGTTTTTGCTTCCTACAAAGAACGTCTGATTCACAGCTGGCTTTTATCTTCTTGAAGGAGGGGCCATTACCTTGCAGCCTTGCTCCTGAGTCGCCCATGCTGCTGCAGCTGTTCTTTCCTACGAGCAGCCCTGCACACACGCGCACTTGGCACAGGCTCCTCGGGAACCTCCTCATCACCCCCATGATCTCTGAATGCAGCAGTCTACTCCCTAATGGTCCTCACCCCTCATCTGAGTCCTTGCTCTCCTTAGTCGTCCACACCTGCTGCCGGCTAACCACAAAAGTTGTAGGTCTAAGTCCTCTTTGATATGAGAATAATATATGCTTCTGTCCAAGAGTTTGGTATCTGTCTCAAGCAACACTTCATTAAAACTTCCAACATCGGGATACCCAAAGAGTCTTGCAAGTTTCTAAATAATTCTGCTGTTTGTCCATCTGGGTCTGGTGTTTTACCATTATTTTGCCTTTTGATTGCTTCTATTAGTTCCATTGTTATTCTTTCTTCTAGTGTTGTTTAAACTGTTTCTGGTACTGGTGGTTGCTCCGCTTTTTGTAAGTATTGTTTAACTTTATCTTCTGAAATTGTCTCTTGATCATATAGTTTTTCATAGTATTTTTGTATTATTTCCTTTTTCTCATTACGGTAATGCAGAGCTCCTTTCTTACCTTAGATGATGGATCTGCTTTTTTTCTTTCTTGTTTTTCAGTTTATATGCCAGCCATTTTCCTGGCTTCCTTGCATTTTCAAAAAAGTTTTGTTTAGAGCTTTTAATTTTTTGTGCTAATTCATCTTTTTCCATTCAATCCATTAGATTGTTAAGCTCCATTTGATATTTTATATTCTTTTTTGTGAGTCTTTCTGTAGTTCCATCTCTAATCTTTTATAATCTTCTTCCAACTTCTTTTGTGCTTGTTTCTTTTTCTTATTCCTGTTCCCTGTATATGTTACTGTTAGTCCTCTAATATATGCCTTTGCAGTATCCCATACATTTTATAATGAAGTATCTTCTTTTCTGTTCTTAAAGAAGAAATCCAATTCTTTCTCCTTGAACTTAGTATATTCCTTTGCTTTAATTATTGTTTGATTCATTGTCCATCTCAATTTCTTTTTTTGTCCTTTCCACGTAGCTGTTATCGGGTTGTGGTCTGCCCAAGTATCTATTTCAATGTTTCTCTTGTATGTTAGGTCTTAGCTCTGCTGATAGCTACATCATATCTATTCTGGACCATGACACATGTCTATGTGAGTAAAATGAGTATTGATTTTTCTCAGAGTAGGTCTGTCTCCATACATCTTGGATACTTAATTCCTCACCATTCTAAAAAAAGGCTTTGTGTAGTGTTTTCCTCACTTTTTTATTTATGTTTCTAGTTTTATAGTCCGATTCTGGGTCCACGATTTTGCATTAAAACCACCTATTATACATATATTCTGGAACTCCAGTTCTATTATCTTCTTTTTTAAAAAAATAATTTTTATTGATTTTACAATTAAAACAAACCAACAACACATACATAAATGAAAGAGAGAGAAAGAAGAAAGGAAGAAGAAAACAGAAAGAAAAAAATAGAAAACAATTAAAAACATTCTCATCTTCAACGTTTGTAAGACCTCTTTTTTATCCTTATTTTATGCCATATACACACACCTAATCCTTGCATATATCTGTGTATCCCTACTATGGATCTATCCTGTCCTCTTTTGTCTTTTAGCGTGAAGTCTATCTTCGGTCTATCCATTTGTACCAGCAGTTCCAGCTATTGTAGTATATTGAAGTGTCTTTATTTTTTAATGCCAAAGTTAATATGTCCATTTCTGCACAACTTGAAATTTTTTGAATAATCATCTCCTCTGATGGAACATGAGGCTGCTTCCAACATTGTGCAAAAGCCAATCTGGCCGCTGTCAAAATGTGTATTATTATATATTTCACTTTTTTTTGATATTTGTTTATCAAAGATCCCTAACAGAAAGGACTCTGGTTTGAATTCGATCTGTTCTCTTGTAATTTCCTCCAGCCAATTTCTAATTTTCTGCCAATATTTTTGAGCTTCTGTACAGGACCACCACATATGGAAAAAAGTTCCCTCTTTTTTTTTGCATTTCCAGCAATTCGGATTCATATTGGGGTGCATCTTTGCTAATCTCACAGGACGAAGGTGCCACCTATAAAATATTTTATAGGCATTTTCTTTGTATGCTACCGATTTTTTAATTTTATTATTTCTACCCCAGACCTTTTCCCATTCTGTTATAGTGATCTACATCCTATATTCCTACTCCAGGCTATCATATTCCCTTTTACAATTTCTTCTTCTAATTCTACTTCTAATAAATAATTATAAAATTTTGTTATATTTTTTTTGACTGATCCTAATAAAATTTTATCTGATTGCTGGAGTTTATTGTTAATTCCAGATTCTTTCTTGTCCTGTTTATATCTACTTTGAATTTGAAGATATGCCCACTGATCAATTTTTAGCCCCCACTCTTGAAGTTCTTGCCACAATTCAAATTTCCTCGCGTATCCAATAGGTCCTTATATTTAATCATTTTAGTGACATCCAGATTATTTGGGTGAATCATCCCCTCCATTGTTAAAATCCAAATTGGTATTTTTAAATAGAGTTTTTTCCGTATTTTCTTCCAGTTAGTTAATAATGAGTCTCTGATTAGGTGTCTGAAAATATTTCTGGCTGGTTTTCCCTACATCCCATAAAAAAGCATGCCACCCCCTCTGCAAGTCATGGCCTTCTAAGAATAATATTCTCTTATTGGTTAAATTCACCCATTCCTTCAACCATATTAAAGAGGCTGCACTATAATACAACTCCCAATTGGGAAGTGCCAGCCCTCCCCTGCTCTTCATATCCTGCATTGCCTTTAAATTTATTCTAGGTTTTTTCCCTTGCAGGTAAATTTTACAGTTATTTTATTAAGTTCTTCAAAAAAAATGTGTGTACTTTGATTGGGATTGTCTGAAATATATATAGGAATTTTGGAAGAATATTCATTTTAATAGCAGCAATCCTGCCTAATAATGAAAGTTGCAGCTTGCCCCATGTTTCTAAATCCTTCTTTACCTCTTGCATGAGTTTATCATAATTATTTTCCTTAAGTGTCTTACAATGTGCTGTCAACCATATTCCTAAGTATTTAACTTTCTTTATCACTTGTATTCCCATAACTTCTTCTATTTCTATTTTCTGTTAAATTTTTAGTCATTAATTTTGTTTTCTTCCTATTAATTTTAAATCCTGCTACTGCTCCAAATTGTTCGAATTCATTCATTAATTTTTGTCCTCTTTCTATTGGTTCTTCAGTGAAAAAAATCATATCATCCGCAAATGCTTGCAACTTATATTCTTCTTTCTTAACCTTTAACCCTTTTATGTCTGGGTTCTGTCTAATTCGCATTAGTAATGCTTCTAATGATAATATGAAGAGCAGGGGTGAGAGTGGACAGCCTTGTCTGACTCCTTTTTCTATTTTTATTGGGCGGGTATATTCCCCATTTATTATAATATTAGCCTGTTGTGTATCATAAATGGTTGTTATAATATTTTCAAATTTGGTGCCTAAATTCATATTATAATTTTTTTGGATTAAAAATTGCCAATTTAAATTATTGAAGGCCTTCTCTGCAACTAAAAACATAAGTGCAGTTTGTTTTTCGGGGTGGGCTTCATAAAATTCTAAGACATCTAGTAATATTCTTAAGTTATTCCTGATTTGTCTGGTCGGGAGAAATCCATTTTGATCTTCATGTATATGTTCATTTAACATTCTTTTTAGTCTACTTGCTATAATAGAAGTAAATATTTTGTAATCAGTATTTAACAATGAAATTGGCCTATAATTTTGTATATATCAGGGATCCGAATCCTCCTTCGGGATCAGTGAAATCAATGCTCCCCTCCATGAGTCCGGCATCCTGGCTGCCAATAAGACGTCATTAAAAACTTCCACCATAAGAGGTCCTATTTGTTCTGCTATTGCCTTGTACAGCTTCCCTGGAATCCCATCTGATCCCAGGGATTTATTGTTTTTCTGGTTCTCTATTGCTGATTTCAATTCAAACCAAGTAATATCTTTGTTTAATAATTCTTCCATTTCTTCCCCAATTGCTTTATCCTTCACTTCATCTAAATAGTTTCTTATTCTATCTTTGTTAACTTCTTCCTTTTTATACAACTCTTCAAAACACTTATGGGCAACTTCTTTTTTCTGTTCTATCTCCTGATGTATATCCCCCTTTCCATCTATTAGCTGATATATCAATCTCTTTTCTTTCCTTTTTTTAAGTCTATATGATAGCCATCTCCCTGGCTTATTAGCATGCTCAAAATAAGTTTGTCTAGTTATATTCAAATTTATAATCATTCATTTATAATCGTTCAATTAAATTCAATTTATGTTTAGTTATTTTTATCTGATTTTGCAATTTTGAATCCTTTGGGGTACTCTGTAATTGAGTTTCTAATTCCTTAATTTTTTGTTGTAATTTGTTTTGCTGGGCGTATTTTTCCTTATTCCTCTTGGCGTTATAAGAGATTGTTATATATATTACTGCCTTCATTGTATCCCAAATGTTTTGTTTCGTGGTTGCTCCATTATCATTTTCCTTTAAGAAATAATTTAATTCCTCCTAGTTTGTTGGTATATTCTTTTTCTCTTATTAACTGAGTATTTAACGTCCATCTTTTCTTGGGTTTTTCCCTACCCTTCCATATTATCTGAATTGGATTGTGATCTGCCCATTCATTAGGTAAAATTTCAATCCCTTTTATCTCATTTGCTATTTCCCCATTCATCCATGCCATATCGATTCGTGTCCATATCTTATGAGGATTTGAATAGAATGTAAATTGTTTTTTCTTGGGATGTAATCTTCTCCATATATCAATCAAATTTAGCTCCTTCATCATTTCCATGCATATTTTTGAAAGCTCTCTCTTTTTCCCTTTGTTTCTACCCCCATTACTGTAGTCTTTTTAATAATCAGCAATAGAATTAAAGTCCCCTACAATACAAATATTTCTTTTTTCCAATCCTACTATTTTTCCATAAAGCTGCTTATAAAACTCTTTTTGATCTCTGTTCGGGGCATAGATTACCACTAAGAGAATTGGGATGGCATTAATCCAGATCTGCAAAACCAGAGTTCTTCCCTCAGAATCTGACCATATTAAATCTGCTTTCAAATCCTTTTTAACATATACTGCAATCCCTTTCTTTTTCCCCATGTCTGCTGGTGTGGTAAATAGCTTCCCTAATTTCGGACATTCTAGGTATTTTTCATCTGTTTTCTTTATATGAGTTTCTTGTAGGCATACTATATCAGCATTTTGTTTGATTAGTTTAGCTATTATCCTTTTCCTTTTTATTGTCGAGTTTAATCCATTTATATTAATTGATAGCAGTTTCTTTTTTTCTTCCATTTAATTAATTCTCTTTTGCACTTTGTCTTGTAATGGCTCCAGTCTCTCCTTGTGCCTGAAGATGTGTCCTACTTTCTTCTATCTCCTGTTGTAGATGAGTATTTCCTTGATTTCCTAAAGTTCCATCTCTGTTCTTATAATAGCCTTGATCTTCCTTGGAGTTTCTTTCTAGTTCATCCTTACTGCTCTGGTCTTCCAGACCTACCAATCTCTCATAAAATTCCTGGGCCTTTTCCATGGAGTCTATTTTAATTTTCCTTTCGTTCCAAAAAACTAACATCCCCTCTGGGATTAACCATTTAAATATGATTTTTTTCTGATTTAGGTAAGCTGCTAAGAACTTGTAGTCTCGTCTTTGTTCTCTCACTCTTCTTGGTATTTGTTTGAGAATCAAGACTTTATACGTGATTTATATGTGATTATACGTGATTTATATGTGATTTATATGTGATTGTTTCATCTCTTGACATCCTATATGTGATATCCCGGACACTCCTTCTCGCAAATCGTATATGGACTTCTCTTGGGCATTTGTGGCATCTCGCATAATTAGTGCTAATCCTGTAAACTTCATCAAACTCCCTTAAGATGTCATCTTTATCCTTTTCCGATAGTCCAGCCAGTATTCCCGCCATTAGTTGTTTCAGGTCTTCTTCTTTGGATTCCACTACATTATGGAATCTCAAGTATGTAGCAGCCTTGTCCATCTCTAGGTAGACCAATGAGTCCTCCATTTCTTTACTCACATTCTTTAATTCTTCATCTACCCTTTCTAATTTCCTTTCGGTTTGTTCAATCTTTTTCTCTACCTCTTTTATTGTTGCTTCATCTTTCTCCAAGGCCTGCTGTAATAATCCAACTTTGTCCTCTACTTTGGAGATATCTGCTTTCATTTCTGCTTTTAATTTCCCCATCTCCTCTTTCAGTTCATTGATATCTGCTCTCATCTCGTTATGGTTTTTCATCATTGTTTCTTGCAGCTTCGTCATCGATTCCTGTAAAGTCAGCAAAATTGATTGGATGTTGGCATTCGAGATGTTAGCTTTTTTCTCCACTGGTAATGTTTCTTCAATGGTTTTTTTGTGCCATGGACGAAGCTGTTGCCGACGTAGTTGTTAACGTTGGGATGACCTTTCTTCCAGTTTTCAGAGCTGTAGTTGTTGTGGAAGTCATTTCTTTTAAGATTTGTTTCTGTACTATATTAATTATGTTATCCCAAATTAACATTCAGTGATAGAATCTCTATATTAGGATTGACCGGTATCTAATTACTTGATCTATCTCCTCAATAGCTGTGCTCTTAACTGGTTACTGGAGTATAAGTTCTTATATATAAAAATATTATCATTGTATTATTTTAAATCCAAATTCTAAATCACATATAAAATTTTGTAAGGTCTATGCTCAGCCTCTATACATGACTTCACATAATTTTATATATATATATATATATATATATAATATCCAAATCCAACTATATTTAAATATTATTAATAAATATGTGTATTTATTTAACCTTATTTTAAATATTCTTAAACACAAACAGTATTACATTCATCCCCAAGTGGATTAATTGTGATCACACAATAAATTATAATATTAATACATAAAATCCTATAATTATTAATTAAATAATACTTAATGTTCTTACTATTTTCCCTATATATCTAATCAAAGTATAATGATCACTATTATTAATAATTCAATTATTTAACAATCAATTACAGCAATCAATTTTCTTTTCCCCAGTATCCATATTTATAATCATTATAAAGAGAGAATAAAGAAGGAGCGATAGTTCATCATAGTGCTGGATGGTGGGGGAAAAAGAAGAAAAAAAAATTGAGCAAATGTATACAGAAAAAAGGGAGTAAAAAAAGCAGGGGGAAAGGAGTTTTGAAGTAAGTTTTTAGCTTTCCGTCTCTTAAGTTTGAGAGCTTTCACTCCAAACGCACCGGAAGTGGGGAGGTAAAAAATGCTGAGTAGTGACTGCAATTAAACGGTATCTCCACACGTTCAGAAGCTTCCACTTTTACTTTTTGTCTTAGCGTTCCTAAGTTCAATTTTCCTGATTTTCTTCAGATGGAACCACCTCCTCAATTAGATCAGTATGCTCCCTAAAGGGCTGTTAAGTGGTTTATATCAGTTATATTGTTACGATAGCTTCAGGGTTTCTAAGTATCTCCTGTGGCGCCACACTGTCTCTGTTCCGTCAGCTCCAATCTTCTTCCCGTCTCCACTTTAGTCTAGTTTAAGACTTCCAGTGGCAAGGCAAGGAAGAACAGAGGTGCAGAAGCCCGTCTGTGGTTTCAGTTAATCTCTTTTTGCGGTTGGCACGATCCTTTGAAGGTGCATGAGTCCCGGAGAGATTCGTGCCCCCTGCAGCGAAGAGGAGCCCTCCAGAGCCCAACGAGCAAGAAACAGTGCCCTATCAATGGCGTCTCCGAAGTCCGGATTGCCACCGATGTAAAGAAGCGAGTGAGTGACAGTTTGTGAGATCATTGGGGAAGAGTGTGGCAGAGAAAATTAGCGGCAGAGAGGATGATTGGAATGCTATAGACTTTTATAAGGCTGTTACAAGTGTCTGTCCGGAGCCCTAAAAGAAAGAGGCCAAAAAGCGGATGCGAGGCAAGTGAAAGTGAAAGGGCTTGGCAGACAGAAGAGAAAGAGAGGACAATAACGAGTAAAAAGGGAAGTTTACGAGGTTGGGAGACTAGCGGCTGGAAGGTGCCTGGAAGTTGTGGAGGATTTGGACCATCACATTTGATTTTTATTCTGAAAGACTTTATTAAAGCAGTTCTATTATTTTCTTATGCAGTTTATCATAGAAAACCTCTTGGTTGCAGTTTGGCACATATATTGCTACTAAAAGTACCTGTTTATCATTTATTGTTGTCTCCGCCATCAAGATCCTCCCTTCATTGTCTATAAAATTTTTTTTGGCATTTATTGTCTCTTTTATATATAGTGCTACCGCTCTTTTACTTTGTTGTGCTTCCCAATTTTAGGGTATTCCAGTACCACCTTATATTGCTTTTTAATATGAACTTCTTGTAGACAAATTATGTCCAATTTTAACTTTTCTAATTTATTGAAAGTTCTTTTCCTTTTTATTACAGAATTCAGACCATTTATGTTTATTGACATTAACTTTATTTTTTCTTCCATTTTTACTTTTAAATAGGTTTTGCCGTTCTGGTTGTTCTTATCTCTCTTGCTTCTTTTGCTTTTTCTTCTTCTCTTATGGCTATTGCTTCCCAATCTCTTCCCTTTTCTTTTTGTCGTACATCTTTCACTCCAACCACTTCTTCCTGATGTCTTTCCTCTCTTTCCTCTCTCACTCTCTCTTCCTTTCATTGTCCAAAATAGTGATCATAAAATTGCTCCGCCTTCTCAATTGAGTTTAGTGTATGTCTCTGTTCCTGCCAAGTTACCAGTATGCCCTTTGGTATCAGCCATCTAAAATTTACTCCCATTTTAATTAAACGTTTTGTCAAAAACTGATATTCCCTTCTTAAATCTCTAACTCTTCTTGGTATTTGCTTTAGAACCACTATTTCTTTCCCTTTGTACTTTAAGGGATCATCCCTCATCTTCTGCTGCATAATCTCTGTTTTTGTTGCTTTTTTTCATGAATCTCACATGGACCACTCTGGGGAGCCTATTTCTCATCACATACCTAGTATGTACTCTAAAAATCTCATCTATTTCTGCCAAAAAAAAAAATACTTTAGTCACCTCCAGCACCCCTGCCAATAGCTCTGCCATTATCTCTGTTAGGTTCTCTCTCTTTTCCTCTTCCATATTTTGGAATCTCAGATAATAATCTGCTCAATCTATCTCTAATATTATTATTGTTCTCTCTTTATTCTTGACTGCCAATGTCAATCTGTAATCAAGTTCTCACACCCTTTTTTTCTGTTACCTCAGTTTTTCTCCTCTACTTTATGAATACATTGATAATTTTTCTCTATCATTTGTTGGAAGTTCTTTATTTTTTCTTCTACTTTCTCTATTTTCCCTTCCATTTTTCCCATTCTTTCTTTAATATCCTTGTGCATAGCTTGTATCATGGATTTTAATTCTGCTTGCACCATATTTCCCTTCTCTTGCTGTAGTAGAGCATCCAGAGTTCTCTGTACAGCTGGACTGGAGGTTGCTGATGACGAAACTGAAGATGGTACAGAAGTTGTTTTCTTCATTTTAGTATTTCAGAGCATTTCAGTAGTTAAAATCCACTAAAGGTAGCTCCTCTTCTGTTTTCTCCCAGTAGGTCTAAAAAATTTATAGTTCTAGTTGCAGAAATTTATAATCCAAATCTCGAGCCAGATTTTAAGCAATCTTTTAGTTTATTCTTCTAGTTGTTCTTATCTCTCTCTGTGTTTTTGGTCTTGCACCTTCTAGTTTGTCCTGCTCATTATCCACCCTCCTTCTTTCTTCTTGCTCTAAGTTTTTTTCTTCTATTTGCAATTCATCTTGGCTTTTACTTTCTATTTCCTCTTTACTTTCCTGTACTTCATTTGCTGTAAAATGGTGTTCAAAAAATTCATGTGCTTTTTCTAATTTTTTGTCTTGCCAGTAGTTCAGAATTCCTTCTGGTATCAACCATTTAAATGTCACATTTAATCAGTTGTGCTGTTAAGAATTGATACTGTCTCCTTTGCTCTCTGACTCTCCTAGGGGTCAGGATTTCTCTCCCTTTATACTTCATGGGTTCATCTCTCATTCATTTGTATACTTCATCTCTCAGTGTCTTCTTAGTAAATCTTACGTGCACCTCTTTTGGTAATTTATGCTTTCTTGCATAATTCATATGGATTATAAAAAATAATCAATATCTCTTTGTATATCATGTTTATTTTCTCATACATCACCTCAACCAGGTCTTCCTCTTTCTCTTCCACAATGTTCTGAAATCTCAGATAAAAAGCAGCCTTTTCCATCTCTAGAAAGATTATTGTCTCTTCTAGTTCTCTAGTAGCCTGGGACAGTTTGTGGTCCATTTCTTCCATTTTTTTTCTGTTTGTTTGGCCCTTGTTTCTATTTTCTGTGTCCTCTGTTCATTTTTTGCTTTCGTTTGTTGGATGCTCCCTATCTTTTCACCCATTTTACGTATCTCCCCCTTCATCTCCCCCATTTTGTTTTTTATTTTTTCATGATTTTTAGACATAACTTCCTGACTTTTGGTCATAGTTTCTTGGATCAATAGTAGGATTGTTTGCATATTCTGTGTCCAAGCTTGACTTCTCCAGGTCTAGCATGCTTTTTATCAATTGTTGATTAGATTGTGATGATATTGCAGATGAAGGTGTAGTTGAAGCTTTCTTTCCTATCTTTGATATGTTTGATGTACTTGTCATCTCTAATAATCAAGAGATGCTTCTCCAAACTAGTAGACACAATAATTATTTTTACACTACTAAAGATAATTTCCCACACCCCTTGGTGTACCACTTTCAACTCTCTAATATTATATTAGAAAAGGTATCAATAAAGATAAAACCACAATCGTAACAGAAGATAGATAGATAGATAGATAGATAGATAGATAGATAGATAGATAGATAGATAATAGATAGATAGATAGATAGATAGATAGATAGATAGATATTTTAGATTACAAAGGTAATAATACAATAATTAATAATGAGTGAGTATTGTTAAATAGTAATTGATTACTCATAAGTCTTAAGGGTAAGCGCTTCCTCCATTTCTTCTTCAGCAGTCAAATTTGTAGTCCATGTTAGATTAATCCATACGGTTCTTATTGTAGTTCTTTGGGAATCTTTTTTACAGATTAAAATTTGTAATCAAGGCCCCAAAACCCATTGAGTCACTAAGCTTTTTTCCAAAACAATATCTAAATAGATGTACAGTTTCCAAGTTCACCAAAAGTATTTCTCTTCTTTTTTCACTCTTCCACATTCAGTTGGTTAATGTCCTCTCTAAATATCAGAGGAGCCTTTATGGAGTCTTTATAAATATTGTATCAGTCACTTCCCTTTTGTATGCACTCTTCTGGTCAGTAGATGATGTCCTTACTCTTTTCTTTGAATTCTGAAAAGGCTCCTCTTTGTGCGTTCTAAATCCAACATCAGTCCAACAAAAGTAATAATCATATTCCTTGTAGTCTTCAATATTTTAGTGTTCTTTCCAAATATTTAGTCTAGGCTTTCCTCTAACTCAGTCTCCATTTCTTTATAGTTGTTCTGTTATTCTTTCTGGATATGTCAGTAGCTCTGAAAACTTAGTCACTGCTACTCTGGTGGAGCAAAAATCCTGCCCTGGCCCTTCTTTTGAGTCCTACTTTCACTCTTTTCCACTATTATATCAGGGTAAATTCATTTGCAGCAGATTAGAAGGTTCTCACCCAGTAGAGCCATGTTTCTCTTCGATTTTTGTCTTCCTGCCTCTCACCAAGTTGTCACAGCTTCAGGTCAGCCATGATGACCATCTTCTCTCCTGTCACCTTCAAGGGGTTTCCCCTCGTTCTAGCGGGAGATTGCCTATTTCCACGCAGACTTTGGGGCTTCCCCTCTATCTTTGCTAACCCCTCCGGAGTTAATAATACCCATCGAGGGTTGCCAAACAGGCGAAATCGGGTAGAAATAACAGAGCCCTGTTTTCCCACTCAGCTTTGATGTGACGTCACTACCGGAAGTCTTGATCTTCAAGTTTCTTTTGAACAGCACTTATTTTTCCCTTGTAAGGTTGCGACAGGTCAGGATAGCTCTTCTTTAGCTGCTTAGGAATGAATCTGTGCAAAAGGCTTATTAGCCTAGCTCCGCCCACTCTGGGTAACTCCTTCCACTTTCTACTCGGTCCTTAGCAGAGTAGGAAGCAGAATATTACCTCACCTGCCTTTGGCATTTTTGAGACCAAAGGCAGCCTTGCAAGGGAGAAATCTCTTTTCTTAAAGCAAAAGGAGAAAAAGTCTCTGCCTTCCCTTTGAATTTGGTGCTACATTTCACAGCTGACTCTCGGGAGCACCAAGCAGCTGAGGACTGCTCCGGGGGGGACTGTTTCAGCCCTCCGGGGCAAAGAGGAAGATATCGATTAGCCAGAGGACCGTTCATCAAAGGAAGAGGCTTCCCCCTCTCCACAGAGCTACGGGGCCGCTTTGGGCTCTCTGCGGCAAAGAGAAGGCTCTTTTTGTCCAGGTGTCCATTTAAGGGAGCATGGGCAGCGGCCAGGCTCTCTACAGAGTCACCGGGCTGATCACACACACACCCCGCGGTGAAGCAGGCAGCTGCATGATTCAGCGGCTGCCTTTTGTAAGTTCCTCTGCCTCTGCACAGCAACGAAGATCCAGGGGGTTAAAACTCCCTGGGGACGAAGGAGAAGCCTTGTGGCCAGAAGTGGCCATTTTGTAGAAGACTTCATGGCCGGTGGCCATTTTGAAGACCTCAGGTGGCCATTTTGAAGAGGCCTTTCTTCTTCCCACCTGTGCCTTTGTCACTACCAGTCTCAGTTGTTGCTGATGAAGACATCGAAAGGTAGACGCTCAGTGTTCCTAAATTTTCCGGTGGGGGATTGGTTTCCTTATCCCAAGGTAGATCAGGGCTCTTAGGCTTCCAGCCAGGTCTGGTCTATAGTTATTGTCCTATTAGGCCCAGGAGGGTATGAGTCCCAGTAGGAAGTGTTAAAAAATCCTGCTGAAGTTGTATAGGGCAGAAGAGAGTGGTGGTTGGTATGAAGATTTCCTCTGAAATCTCTTTATAAATCCCTTTGTGTGCTCTGCTCCTTGCATAGGACTTTCAGTCCAGAATAGGCCTTGCTGTTCCAAGATGGCTGAAGCCCCAAGGGAAACCAGAGCTTCTAAAGCTGCCAAGCCTCAAAAGATGGCACCTGCTGCTTCTACCAAAGGAAAGCAGCCTGTGAAGAAGGCCTCAAAAGCAGAGGAGAAGGATGCTTCCAGGCGCCATCAGGCCATAGAGAAGCAGATAGCCAAGGTGCATCGGGCCTCTACTCGCTTAATGACTACAAGAGTTACTTCTCCAGCATCACTCATCAGTGAGGTAGTTTTGGAGGAGCTTGGACCTTCTTCCAGACCCAGCATCCAGACTTGGTCCCCTGATATGTCCAGGAGAGGCGCTTCTCCCATTTCCTCTGAAGGAGGCAGTCAGCTTGATGATCTTCAGGGTGTAGCTGTACCTTGGCAAGAGTGTGAGCACAGTAGGTAGGGAGTGGAATCCTCCTTTCCTTCTACTGCTGCCTGCTTCAGACCAGCTGAACCTTCTAACCCAGATGTCCCTGTCAATCTACAGATCCTCATCAACAAAGCCATCAAGAAGGGCATCTCAGAAGATTTGCAGAGAGTGACCCGACATTCTTTTGCAGCTTCTGATTTATCAGAGAGATGGTCCCGGGTTCGAGAAGCTCTTTTGTCAGAAAGAGGTTCCTTTGTCCAGGATCCAGTTTCTGGGTTGGCTGAGGACTACACTCCTGCTACCTCAGTGGCTCCATTCTTGGTGGAGGAACCCAACAAGCCGGAATCTTATATGTCAGCGGATGAAGGCACTTCCCATGAGGTTCCAGTGTTCACAGGTTGTTTCAAACACACCTTGTTTAGTCCCTTGTTGTTCAAAGCGAGGAACATGGCCAACCTTAAGGGCGCAGATGATAAGGTAGCTGCCTCACTTCCTCCTGAGGAGTCAGGTGGTTCTGTTCGATGAGGTGGAATTGAGGGAGGAAGTGGTCCCGTCTCCCAAGCTGTTTCTGAAGGTGATCAGAAAACAGCTGGAATCACCTGCCTCAGGCCTCTGGCTTCCGACTGCAGGTTCTTTAACATGGGTGCTGAACTCACCAAAACCCTCCAGGTTCCCACGGTAGATGCTCCTGTAGCAGCTTTGGCCTCCTCCTCGTCTTCTCCATCTGATCCGGAGGAAGTCCTCAAGGCCAAGGAGAAGCGAGTTGAACAATCACTACAGAGATCTTACCTGGCTGCTGCCTGGGCGATCAAGGCATCTACTGCAGCGTCATTCTTCATTAGGACGTTGCTCAAGTGGCTGAAGCAGTTGCAGGATAGAATTCCCACCAGGACATCAATAAGATCATGGCAGCTTTAGAATTCACGGCTGATGCCACCCTGCATAGTGCCAGATTTGCCACGAAAGCCATTGCTTCCTCGGTGGCAGCCAGGCGCATGTACCGGCTGTGCAACTGGCAAGCTGATGGCAGACGAAAATGGAAGTTGGCATCTGTCGCAGTCCAAGGGAATAAGCTCTGGTGAGGTCCTCAAGCCCCTTTTGGTCTAAACCAAGGATAAGTGGAAAATTCCTCCTTCGCTTCTCAAGAGGGCTGAGCATTGGGCCACTCCTTACTTCAAATGTCCTCAGTTCAGAGGGGAATCCAGTTCCAGGTTCCTCCAGCCTTCCAAGTCCACTTACCAATGCCAGGAACCTCTTCCTGATTGTTCTGGCAAGGGCAGGCAGCAGTTTACTGCAAAACGGCCCTTTTGAGGAGGAGGAAGTCGCCCGTACCGTCGCCAGCGCTAGTGAACAATCTATTCCCATTGGTGGCTGATTAGCATGGTTTGCAGACCAATGGGAGGGTATTACTTCTGACACCTGGGTTTTGTCCACAGTTAGATCGGGTCTTTTTCTAGAAATCTATTCTACTCCTCCGAGGTTCTTTATCTCCTGCCCAGTACCTAGGGATGCTGGAAATGGAGTCTGATGGAGTCGGCCATCCAGCATTTGCTGGATCTCAAGGCCATCCAGGAGGTTCCCCTAGACCAACGGGATGGGATTCTACTCTAGAATTTTTGTTATTTCCAAGGCCTTGGGGGGGGGGGTGTTGGAGGACAATTCTTGACCTGAAACAACTCAATAAATATGTTGTGTACAGGTGTTTTAAGATGCACTCTCTTTCTTCCATCTTGGTGAGCGTTCGGCAGGTGACTTCCTCACATCCATAGACTTGACGGAAGCCTATTTGCATGCTCCCATTTGTTCCTCACATAGAAAGTTTCTAAGGTGTTACCAGGGGAGCCATTTTCAATAGAGGCCCCTTCCCTTTGCGTTGTCTTCCACCCCTAGAGTTTTTACCAAAGTTCTGGCTCCCCTAGCGGCGCACCTTCGTTCCTTCCCAGTGCGTCTACTGTGATATTTAGATGACATTTTAATCATGTCTTCTTCTTTTCAGAAGGCTCAGCAGGATCTGCAGGTCACTATGTCAGTTCTACAGGGCCTGGGTTTTTACCATTAATAGGAAAAAGAGCCATTTCTCTCCTTCATTTGGGGGCCGCCATTGGCAGATTCCTGAGGAAGATGTCTCTCTTCTCCAGGGGTTCCTGACTCATCTGGAGCCCCAGTGTCTGCATCTGCAGTTTGGTGATTGAGTGGGGCATCTTAAAAAATGCCCGACTCTCCAACAAGGTGATCCAAACCATTCAGGCCTCCGGGCGACCTTTGACAATTTGTATTTATGAGGCTACTTGGCAATCCTTCTCTACTTGGTGTGTCAAGTCTAACATCTCACCTTTACAAGCCTCAGTGGCTGCTGTTTTGGAATTTCTGCAGGCAGGCCTGGATAAGGGACTTTGCCCCAACACTCTCCGCAGGCAAGTGTCTGCCATCTCATCGGTGTTGACTTGTGGGAAGTTAGAATCTTTGGCTCAGTACCCTATGGTCCGTAGGTTTCTCAGAGGAGCGACCAACCTTTGTCCTCCTATGGTACATAGGTACCCCACTTGGGATCTGACCAAGGTCTTGTGATCCCTCACAAAACCTCCATTTGAACTTCTTTGACAGTCCAACCTACACTTCTTTACCCTGACAGTGGCATTCCTGGTGGCAATTACTTCGGCGAAGAGAGTTTCAGAGTTGGTTGCACTCTCAATTCGTCCTTATCTTTTCCATCCCCACTGGGTGGTTTTAAGTTTGGACCCGGTCTTTATCCCTAAGGTCAGTACCTCTTTCCACAGAGCTCAGGAACTGGTTCTTCTGGATTTTTGCCCTCATCCAGTCCATGAGTTGGAGAAGGCTAGGCACACATCGAATGTGTGCAGGGCCTTAAAGGTTTATATTAAACATACTGCTGAATTCTGCAGGACAGAGTCTCTTTTTTGTTCTTTCCAACCTTCCACTTTGGGAAGTAAGGTGACTCCATCTACAGTAAGTAGATGGATCAAAGCATGCATAGCTCAAGCCTATTTCAGTCAGTCCCTTCCGGTATCCAGGGGTATCATAGCGCACTCCACTTGTGCGGCTACTACAGCGGCTTGGGCTACGCAGGCATCGGTGGAAGAGGTCTGCAGAGCAGCCACATGGACTTCACCTTCACCTTTTATCCGTCACTACCATCTGGACTCCTTTGCTTCAGCGGATGTGGCGCTTGGGAGATGGGTCCTACAACGGGTCATTTTAGACCGTGAAAGCCAGGACCAGTCATAACCCTCCTGAGGACAACCCTGCTTTGGTATGTTCCATCTTGACTTGTCGCAGCCTTACAAGGAAAAATGGGCATTGTTTACCTGAATGCCACTTTTCCTTGTTAGGCAAGACAGGTCAGCCCCACCCTAAGGATAGGATCCTTTCAAGAGTCCCATGGTGGGGGGGGGGGGGGTTCCTGATAATGTTCTTGTTTTTGTTTTTCCTCTCTTAGAGGCAATCTGGTCTGATGCACTGACTTTTTGCAGAAACTGGGAGGAGTTACCCAGAGTGGGCAGAGCTAGGTTAATAAGAGATTCAGTCCAAAGCAGCTAAAGAAGAGTACCATTCATCCTGACCTATCTTGCCTAACAAGGAAAAGTGGCGTTCAGATAAACAACACCCATTATTATAATATTTGCGGTATTTTTACATTTGGAATAACTTCCCACACAAATTGTTCTTTTTATAAACTTTATAAACATTACAAACTCTTTATAAATTGTATCTCTCATGAAATTATTGGTTTTTCTTATGATTTTGGTTAATTTTGGTCATGCTTTTAGGTAATTTCACAAAATATATTACAATTGTTTTAGAAAGTCATTTAAGGTACACTAGGCGACTTATGACATGTAGGGTCACACTTGTTTTCACATATAATATAGCCTGGCATTCCTTTCACTCCCCTTGCAACTCACATCAGAGCCATGATAAAGCCATTTCTTCCTCCTTGATTGACCAATGAAACTGTTTGCCACTTTGTTGGGGTGAGGGGAAGAAAGATGTAGATCAGGAGGGAAACTGCCCCATCCCACTGTGTCCCAGTGGCCCCCTCCTCTCTGGAGAGGAAGAGGACTTGCCTGTTGACTACTGGTTTTCTCCTATTTGATATACCTTGCTGTCAGACATCCAAGTCATTCCCTTGTTCTTCCCACTCTGCCCACTGCTAATTAAAATATTTCAAGTTTTGGCCTCATTCAAATCAGAATCAATCAGAATAGAGCTGGAAGAGCCCTTGGGCATCTTCTAGTCCAAGCCCCTGCTCAAGCAGGAGACCCTATACCATTTCAGATAAATGACTATCCAGTTTCTTCTTAAAAACCTCCAGTGATGAAGTACCTACAACTTCTGATGTCAAGCTATTCCACTGGTTAATTGTCCTCACTGTTAGGAAGTTTCTCCTTAGTGCCAGGCTGCTTCTTTCTTTCATTAGTTCTCAGCCATTGTTTCTTGTCCTGCCTTGGTAAATAAGTTGACCCCCTCCTCTTTGTGGCAACCTTTCAAATACTGGAATACTGCTATCATGTCACCCCTAGTGCTTCTTTTTTCTAAACTAGCCAAACCTCAAATCAACAGTTCTTCAACCTTCTTTTTTTGTAATGTGGTGATCAAAACTGCATACAGTATTCCAGGTGTGACCTTATTAAGGCTTTATAAAGCAGTACTAGTACTTCATGTGATCTTGATTCTGTGCCTCTGTTTATATGACCAAGAATTGTATTAGCTTTTTTGGCTGCTGCCTCACACTGCCAGCTCATATTTAAGTGATTGTCCACTAGGACTCCAAGATCCCTCTCATAATTACTGTTTTTGAGCCAGGTTTTGCTTGATAGGACTCCACATTACATTCATGTTGTTGGTTTGGGTCCATTGTTCAAGTCTATCAAGATCTTTTTGGATCCTGAGCTTATCTTCTGGAGCGTGTCTATTCCTGCCAGCTTAGTGTCATCTGCAAATTTCATGAGTTTCCCTTCTATTCCCTCATCTAAATCATTTATGAAGATATTGAAAAGTATGGGCCTGATTATTAAGTCTTCAGGTGTTATGGAGTTTTTCTTCCAGTATTGAGCATATGAAATTCTTGCTGCTGTTAATATATGTAATATAAGATATTTTGTCTTTCTGTTATAGTTTTTTTTATTATTCCTAAAAGGAATAATTCTGGGATAAAATCAATTTTATTTTTAGTTCTAACCATATTTGAGTCGTTCTCTAGTATTTTTTCACTTTGGGGCATGTCCACAAAGAATGAAAGAAGGTACCTTGTTGTTGTCCACACTTCCAACAATTTGGTTTTAAATTTGGGTAGATCTTAGCCAGTCTTGATGGTGCCAAATGTCAACAATAGAACATTTTATGTTGGTTTTCCTTATATGCCGCCGATTTTGTTATTTTATAATTCACATTCCAGATCTTTTCCCATTCTTCCAGATCAGTAGTATGTCCAAAGTTCCTACTCCATGCAATCATCGTTCCTTTCACAATTTCTTCCGCTTTTTCAAATTCTAATAAATGTTTATATAACTTTGATAATAATTTCTCATCTGGGCCAATCAAAATTTTATCTAATTTTTGTAATTCATTATTCATACAATACACAATACTTTCATATTCCAAATTCCTCACTGTCTTTTTTATATCTTGTTTGATTTGCATATAGGTCCACCAATCCAGTTTTATTCCCTGATCTTTCAATTTCTATCTACTCTTTAAGTTCCCTTGGTCATCTAAAATTTCGCTATACCTGGCCGATTTCCTAACCTCCGTTATATTGGGGTGGATTACTGCTTCCAAGGGAGATACCCAGTTTGGAATTTTTAAATAATATTTATTCTTTATTTGTCTCCATGAATGTATTAGCACATTTCTTATTTTATGTCTAATCAAAAAAAATTTAGAGTGTGTGGAAATGGATAAACTAACTATGGAATTAAAAGAGAAAGCAGACACAGAATACCATGCAATATGGGAAACATAGTTTATTTGGATTGATAATAGATATAAGAATAGAAAATGTAAATAATGTATATAATAGATAAAAGGGTATGAAAGTATTGTGTATTGTAAATTTTGATAGGACACATAAATGTATATTTAATGTAACAGCGCTGTTTAATAACTATTGGTATTATGTATAAATGGAAAAAAAACTCAATAAAGCATTATAAAAGAAAAAAGTATGGGCCTAAGATGGAACCACGCATCTCACTTTTCTCCATGTAGATGATACTCTGATACTCCATGTATGATACTTCATTAAGGACACAACTCTTTGTATATGGTTTGTCAGCTAGTTACAAATCCATCTGATGGTGAAGCTGTCTTTCCCACATTTTTCTAGCTTACCAAGAAGTTGTTTGTGGTCTACTTTGTCGAATGCCTTGCTGAAGTCTAAGTACACTATTTCCACAGCATTTTTCTGGTCTACTAATTTAGTCACTTTGTCAAAGAATGAAATAAGATTGGTTTGATATGATCTGTTTTTAACAAAACCATGCTGTCTTTTAGTTATAACTTTGTTTCAGATGTTTACAGATCTGTCTTTTTATTATCTTTTCCAGTATTTTCCCAGGTAATGTTGTTAGGCTGATTGGTCTGTAGTTTTCTGGATCTATTTTTCCCTCTCTTTCTTTGAGGATGGGAACCACATTAGCTCTTTTCCAATCCTTAGGTAGTTCCCCAGTGCTCCAGGATTTTTGAAAGATATGTATAGTACAGTGGTTCTGAGATAACATCTGCCAGCTGCTTCAGAGCTCTGGGATGGAAATAATCAGGGCCCAGTGATTTATATTCATCAAGATCAGATAGGTGATCCAAAACAGCCACTGTTTGCCTGTCAGCTTTGCCACCAGTCACTTGGGCACAGGTACCAGAGTTAAGTGGGAAAGAAAATATAATTGGAAAATAATTGGAAATCAGAATCATGTGACTATGCTTTCCACAGTGACACTGCCCTGAGCCACAAGTTTGTGAATACAACTGGTGTGATAGTCTTTGAAATGTTAATTACATGAGAGTAATGGGTCCCAGATTTTGTATATATTCTTTTAAGTTAAGCATCTTGATGTTTGCTCTATGATGCATTGTTGGCAAATTGAAGATCTGAAGGTGTCATGTCCCGTCCCCTATTGTTAGCATATGAATACTGGTGAATCATAATCATAGCTCCGGCTGGGATCTCATCTCTTCTTCATTAATTAATTCTCCTCTACATTATGGATTTATTTATTTGTTGTTTGGTTTAGTTACTTACTCAAAATTAAAACAACACAAAACCCATATTATAACTTCAAAAACCAAACACATTAAGAACAAAAACCTGGTGCCAAGTTAAGCTTCCAACATGAAGTCATATCATATCCCAGTGCTTGGGGGGACAGGGGGAGCCAGACTTTCCTGCAAAAAGAAGTGCATATCAAAGGACATTCTTTTACATACTTTTTGCATGTTTAAGTGAACTTTTAGAATTTAAAATTTTTAAATTAGAATTTTTATCTGTGGTTAAATTTATTATATTTCTAATATTTATAAAATTTTAATCTTTAAACTAGCAAAAAGAAACATAATAATGGAAAAAGAGACTGACACTGTTGTGACTTGTAAAATATGTTCCAGCTATGTTCTTATGCCCATAGAATACCCAAATTACATCTGAATTAAATGTAAACTAAATAAATTACTGGAAGAAAAAGTAAAGGGTCTAGAGCGGGTATCGGCAACCCGTGGCTCCAGAGCCACATGCGGCTCTTAGGGCCCTCTGCTGTGGCTCCCTGTCCAATCACTGGCTGGCACCATCCCTCGCCCTGGCCTGAGAATGTAAAGGCGATGGCAGGATATGGAGAAGCGGCTGGGGCTGATTCTCCAGCGCCTCACTCTTGTTGGAGCTTCTTCCAGCCCTTGTTGGTGCTGGGTGTGCCTCAGTTGCTTGGGGAGACACACAACCTGCTTTCCACCCCAAGACATTAGTCCAGCCTGGCTGCAACCGACCCTGGCCTTGCTAACATGAAGGCTGGCATGGTGGGAATGGGATCTGGGAGGAGAAGGCGATGGAAAGGAGGACAGGCCCACAGCGCCCAAATGTGGCTTTAAGAAGCTCAGGGCAGCAGGAAAAGGGGGGGTGGCCCTACCAAAGCTCACACACCCACGGAGAAAGCCAGAGCACCCTCGCCAAAGACACTCGCCCATCAGCTGGTTCCCCCCGCTAATGTCTCTCTCTGTATGTGTGTATCTGTCTCGCATTCTCTATCTCTGAGTCTCTTCTCTCTCTCTTGGAAAGCCAAGGCTGGGCCAAGCCAGCAAGCTCTCTTTGGAGCTCTTGGCTACTCCTTTTATTTCTTGTTTTTGGAAATCCGGGCTGGCTGAGGAACAATTACCAGCCATGGAGAGTCTTCGTTTTGGGCAACCCTCCTCCTTCTCCCCCCCTTCAACTGTCACGACCCCCTGGCCAGCTGTGGTGGGGGCAGGAGGGGACACATGCCTGGGGAGACCCTCCTTAAGCAAGCAGCCACACACTCCTTTGCTGGGTTTTAGCTGAGCCCAGCCACTCACTTCAGGAGGGTCTCCACGCACATGCATACCCTCCCAGCCCTGCCACAACTGGCTAGGGGACCCCCTAGGAGGAGGGTCACCAGAGCCTTAGTGCAGGAGCAAAGCAACCGTGTACTGCCTTCGCGCCACATTTGTGTGTAAGGCAGCCTTCACTTCCTGCCTCTTTGGACTGGAGCTCGTGCCCTCCACACTCGGCCAAAGAGCTGCCAGGAGGTGGGGGACGGCAAGACGATGGCCGGAGCCTTAGTGCAGGAGAGAAGTTGCGTCCTCTTAAGACCCTCCTTAAGCAAGAGGCTGCCCCTTGCGTGCCTTTGCTGCGCTTTGGCACTTGCTTGAGGAGGGTCTCCATGCGTGTGCACCCTCCTGGCCCTACCACAGCTGGCCAGGGAGAGGAGGAGGAGGAGGTTCTCCAGAAGGGAAGCCTCTGCCACAGCTCGCAATCGTTCCTCACCTAGCCCGGATTTTCAAAAAGAAGAAATAAAAGGAGTAGCCAAGAGCCCCAAGCTTGCTGGCTTGGCTAAGTCATGGCTTTCTGAGAGACAGACAGACATAGAGAGAGAGGGAGAGAGAGAGAGAGAGAGAGATACACAGAGAGATATATAGAGAAAGACACACAGAGATACAGAGAGATGGGGAAGAGAGAGATAGAGGGGAGAGAGGGGAAGATAGGGAGAGGGACAGAGAGACATGGAGAGATACAGAAGGGGAGAGAAATACAGAGGGGGGGAGAAGGGAGGAAGAGGGGGAGAGAGATAGGGGGAGAGAGAAGGGTTTTGTGGCTGGGTAGACGTGGCTAGGGGCGGTCATGTGACTGGGAGGAATTAGTGACATTGTGTTGGCCACGCCTATCCAGGTTTTGTGGCTCCCTATGTTTTTTTTCCCTGTGGAAAATGGGTCCAAATGGCTCTTTGAGTGTTTAAGGTTGCAGACCCCTGGTCTAGAGGCAACCCTAGCTACTCTGAAACTCAACCTACAAAATAAGAAATTCCAACTTAAATAAGAAGGCTATATCCAAATTGAACATAATAAGGAACGAACAACTTCTGAAAGAAATGACCCTGCATATGACCTTTAAAGGAAGACTGTTGGAAACATGTCACTCAGAAGAATACAATAGCAATAGCATTTAGATTTATAAACCCGCTTCAGTGCTTTACAGCCCTCTCTAAGAGAGTCAGCATATTGCCCCCACAATGGGGTCCTCATTTTATCGACCTTGGAAGGATGGAAGGTTGAGTAAACTTTGAGCCAGTGAGTATCGAATTGCTGAACTGCTGGCAGCTGGCAGTCAGCAGAAGTAGCCAGCAGTTACTGCTTTCTAACCACTGAGCCACCACAGCTCTCTTTTGCACTTTCTGTCTAGTCCAACTCCTTTGAAGCTACGTAATCAATTTCATAGCCTCCCCTGAAAGAAAACATTTAACTACCTAGAAAATAGGTATCAAGTGTCCCTAGAAAAGAGGCATCATCAAGTGCTCCTGTGAAAGAAAGAAAAGTAGCTCACTTCTTTAGGAAAATAAGTTGAGTGTTGATGATATTCACTTCTCAGGGGAACAGAACCAGCCATCTGTAGACCAGACAGTCAATCTAGGGAGGTATGTTGTCTCCCTAGAGTAAAAATCAAAGATATGGCTGAGAACCTTCCTAAGTTAATCAAGGTCACATATTACTTCCCCTTTATCCTCCTTCATGTAGGTATAAACAATGCAACAATGCACCTGAAAACAATACTGAGACATTACAACCAACTAGGCTAGAAAGTTAAGGAGTTATGAGCACAAGGGATGTTTTTGTCTTTACTTCCAATGATAGGTCAACATCCAATGAGGGAACAGAATTTTAGAAATGAACTAGCTTAAGAATTGGTGCCACTAAGGGAATTTTGGATTCCTAGATCATGGTCTACATTACCTACATAAAGGGCTTCTGGCAAGGGATATCCTGCACCTCACAAAAACCATGAAGAATGTATTCAGAAAATAACTGGCTCAACTTATCAGAAGGGCTTTAAACTAAAATTGAGGGGGATGGGTGACCAATCCTTAGGATCTTTAGGTCCTAATCCCAAGCATAAACTCCAAGACAAACAAACAATTAGGTGGGGAGGGATGGGAAGGAAGGAAAACGCAGGAATAAAGTAGGAGATACAGGAAACCTATCCAAGGTCAGCCATACAGCACTGAAATACCTAAATACATGCCTATATACAAATGTTAAAAATTTGGGAAACCAACAAGGTGAATTTGAAGTATTAGTACACAATGACATATAGTTGCCATTACTGAAACTTGGTGGGATGAAACTCATGACTGGAATGTACAGATGGAAGGATACAAACTTTCAGAAGCAACAGACTGAATAAAAAAGAAGGTGGAGTTGCATTATATGTAAAAGATCACTATATTTCTATAAAAATGCACAAAACCAATAATGAAAGTGTCCAAAAATGCATGTGGGTCAATATAAAAAAAAATGAGATTGCCATAAGTGTATGCTACAGGCTACCCACCAAGCAGAAGAAAGAGATGAACTTTTTGCTAACCAGTTCACATGTCTGTAGGAAACGGACCAGAGTAGTAATGGGGGATTTTACCCTGACATCAAACTGGGAGACAAATTCTGCAACAAGTGAGAGATCAAACAGGTTCCTGATCAGCCTAGCTGATAACTTTGTCATCCAAAAGGTAGAAGTAGGAACTAGAGGGACAGCTATAGTGGACCTAATTCTGAGTAATAGAGAAGAAATGATAGAGTGGGTTGAAATTGCCAGAACTTTGGGGGAGAGTGACCATGTCATATTGAAATTCAATATAATGCAAACACAAACAATATAACAACCAAACCAGTGTCGTAGACTTTAAAAAAGCTGATTTTAACAAACTTACAAATAGCTTGGGAAGGATTCCATGGATGAAAATTTTAAAGGGGAAAACAACTCAAGAAGTTTGGGAAACTATAAAGCCCAGTCCAGCTCAATACCAATGAAAAAGAAAAAAAATAAGTCCACTAATGAGAGAAGATGGCAAGTAGACAGAAAGTAGAGCTACTTATTTCATTCTTTGCATCTATCTTTATGCAAAAAGGCAATACAGCCTATCCTACCAAAAACAACTATAAAAGACAGACTAGGAATTAAATTAAGCAAGAAAATGATAAAAGAACACCTGTCTGCTCCAGACAAGTTCAAATCACTGGGATTTGAGACAACATCCCAGAGTTCTGAAGGAGCTGGCAGACATGATCTAGGAACCATTGAACCATATCTTTCAAAGACCCTGGAACACATACAGGTAATCCTTGGCTTATAACTACAATTAAATCAAAAAATTATGTTGCTAAGCAAGACATTATTAAGTGTGTGTTGCCCCATTTTACAATCTTTCTTGCCACAGTTAAGTGAATCACTGCAGTTATTAGTACTACTTAACTTACATAGTTAAGTGAATCTGGTTTCTTCATTAACTTTGCTTGTCAGAAGATCACAGAAGGTGATCATATGACTCCAGGACACTGCAAACATAAATACATGCTAATTGCCAACCTCCAAATTTTGATCATGTGACCATGGATATGCTGCAACAGTCATAAATTTGAAAAATGGACACAAGTCACTTTTTTCAGTGCCATTGTAACTTCAAATAATCACTAAACAAATCATTGTAAGTTGAGAATACCTGTATCATATGGGATAAATTTTCTTAATGATATTTATTAGAAAGTTTTTAATATTGCAGAGGAGTTGAATAAAATATGTCATTAACTCAATAGGCATCCAAGAAGAAAGTGTACATGTTGTACAATCTCCAGCCTGATCGTTCTGTGACAGGAGGAGCTTGGTATAGTGACCAAGACTTCGAATCTGAATTTGTAGAGGTGCTAAATCAACAGTGTTTTAAATTTCTTCAGACTAAGGTAAATGATTCTTATGTGTAATTTGCACATGGTCTTTCTCCTTTCTTCTTTTCCCTATTACAAGAGAGAATTACAAGGGAGTAAGTAATGAGGAATACCCACAGAAGCATTATGTTAGTACTGGCAGCAGTGGGAGCTGCAGACATGCTACACAAAAAACCCAATTTGTTCCCCATTGTGTACATACTCATTCTCTTGTAATTCCTTCCTCTCCAATATCTCTGCTGTGCATGGGGGGGACGAGTAAGAAAAAAATGGATCAATCACAGCAGGACAGTGTGTCCTAACTAATTGTAATGGTGATAGTTATTCTGTACTTGATAAAGTTTTCTCTAAACCTGTCCAACTCTCACTCCAGACCATTGCAATTATTAGTTTTCCAGCCCTTACTTTTATCCGATTTGTAGGTTCTCTTTAGCTGGATGTTTTAAACTCAGACTGTATAGGAATTTTATAGAGCAAGGAGTTGGATAGTATTAATGATCCTTTCTAACTCTATAATTTTGTGATTCTTCAGAGTATTCAGATTGGATCTGGTGTCTTATAGTGGATGCTATGAAGCAGGTGACTCCTATAATGGATTTTTTTCCTAAACAGTTTAAGTACATTAAAGCTATACCTAAGGAAGGGATCCCTGGCATATAACTAAAAAGGCAGATGTTTCATGTAATGATCCCACAGGCTAGCTAGGCACTTACATTTAATATGGCTGATTTATGTGACAGGAAAAAAGACCAAAGTCCTAATACATTGCAGAGAATTCTAGTTTACAGTTTGAATTTCTAACATTCTGCTTTCCAGAATACATATACTATCTTCTTTAGCTTTTGATAGCACTTCATGTAGTTTTATTCCAATATTAGTGTCATTTCAACTTTATTAGCTAACTCATTATTTAATAACATCAAATCATGAGACAACCAATCCCTTTGTGCTTTCTTCTATCCTCTGAAGAAAGTTGCAAGCACTTTTCTGAAGAAAAAAATAGGCCAGTTTTATCTCCTGCTACATATTGTGGTAATTAATTATGACTCCAGACTATGAATGAAAAATATTTTTTTTTAAATCATTTTTTTAAGTTTACAGTATTTGTTTTTAAAAAGGAACTTTTCTTGATGTTAAATAGTCAATGTGGAAGTGCAGCAAAAGGAAGCCACAGAGAAGTTATGTTTGTTAAATGTTAATTATTTTGATGCCAAGAAATGCTTCTTTGAAACACTGTATGAATAACTTACTTGCAAACATCTTTGAATGAATACCAGCTAAAATACTGTTATCCACTGATGTAGATGGCTTTACTGTATCATTTTTCCATTGGTATTATCTTGTAGGCTGAAGGAGCTCGAGAAACCAAGCAGAATCCTATGATACAAAGAAATAGCTCATTCACATCTTCTCATGAGGTGTGGAAATATATCAGTGAGTTAGGTATCAGTAAGGTAAGACCATTGGTGTATTAGTTTTTCATTTTGTATTTAAAGAATAACATTGTATCTTGCAAAATAATAGGCATTTTTAAATTGTATTTGTAGATCATGTGAAACTCCACCTTTAGTTGAACTGCATTAATGCAATGATCACTTTATGGGAACTTAAGTTGCTGCTATTGGTTGTAACTCATTCATGGTTCTAAAGTGTATCTGAATGATGGTTAATATTTGCCAATAGCTTTCAGGAACCATTTTTAAAAATAGTCAATTGGATTATATCCATTTGAGTATTATTTATGAAAAATTAGATCCTATGGAAAGAAAGAGAAAATGAAAAAGAAAAGGAAGAATTTTTTTTCCTGCAAGGAGCAAAAGTCTGGTTTCAAGCAAGACTTTTAAATTAAAATGTATAGCTTCAGATTGTACCTCAAAGAAATGCTTGGTTATTGGGTTTAGCAATTACTTTTAATAATAATTGAATATAAAAGATTTCAATTTTGAAGAAAATTCAGATTATACCTGATAGAACAAAAGTATGGACATATTTTTGTGGGCATATTTTTTAATAGTATTAGATGGTCTCTTTGCATCATATCATGCAAAAATAATTCTGAATGAGAGCTCTGATACAGCAGATGAGTTTTATGACCCACTTGATTTAAAGCACTTTTTATTCTTTTTTTTTTTTTGCTAGAATAGACTTAAACTCTGCTTTTGACTGAACTATGTTTGCTATTAAAAATGAGTATTCAGCCTATCTCTGGCAATTTTACTCCTCTTTATTCTTTTCATTTATGTATATTTTGTATTTCTAGACTGCCTTTCTCCCTCACAGAGATCTTGTATAGTCTATGTAATTGGAAAGCAATTGTCTTCTATCACATTTCTTAATAACTAATCTAATAAGTTCATCCTTTCATGCTGAAATCATGCTGAAGTTTCAGTTGGATTTAAAAAAACAGTTCTGTTCAATTAAGCATTGATTGTGTTATAGAAGCATTTAAAATAGCCTGCTTTTCAAGCATCAGTGTACTCCTTTTCTTAGAGTATTCTTACTTGAGCTTTTTAAATTCTGTAGGTGGAATTGTCAATGGAGGACATTGAAACCATTTTAAATACCTTAATATATGATGGAAAAGTAGAAATGACCATTATTGCTGCAAAGGAAGCATCAGCAGGGAGTGTAGACGGGCACATGAAACTCTACAGAGCTATTAGTCCAGTCATACAACCCACTGGGTTGATACGGATACCTTGTGGACTTTGTCCAGTAAGTATTCCTCAGGAATAATACATTGAGATCAGATGTTTTACTACTGTGACTCATTAAAATTTATCTGCATATCAGTCATTCAAATTAGACTTCAGAATACAGGTAGTCCTCATCTTACAACACTTCATTCAGTGACTGTTCAAAGTTGTAGCAGCACTGGAAAAAGTGACATGATCAGTTTTCTCAGTTACGACTGTTGCAGCATCCACCTGCTTATGTGAGCAGTATCTTCATGATCATGTGATCAAAATTCAGATACTTGGCAACTGACTCATATTTGTAATGGTTGCAGTGTCCTGTGTCAGCTTTTGTACCCTTCTGACAAGCAAAATCAGTGGGGAAGCCAGATTCACTTGACATCCATAAATCACTAAATAAACTACAGTGATTCACCTTAACAACTTTGGCAAGAAAGATTGTAAAATGGAGCAAAACTCACTTAATAAATATCTCACTTAGCAACAAAAATTTTGGACTCAATTGTGGTTGTAAGTTGAGAACTACCTATACAGGGTATTGTTTTATATCTGGTACAATAATTAAGCAGGAATGGGAAATAATTCAAACAAGGTTCTGTTGGTGAGTATACATTGTAGGAACTACTGGATTGATATTTTTCAGCAAAATTTATATTTATTGTTTGGCTTATATTATTAGTAGTTTATTTGCTTTTTTAAAATATTCTTTTATTCTGTGCTGAAATATCAAGGAGAACTTAAAATATTAGTGATTAAAACATAGGCAAAGATAAAATATTTTTTGCCATGAATTTAAAGGAGAACTGAGCAGACTTTGATCATTGAGGGTCTTAGTTAATTGTGTGTGTTGCAGTGGACCAAGCTAAATCAGACATGAGCTGAACCGAAAATTCATGGGGATATTTTTTCTGATGGAGGAGAGTGGTGTCTTTTTTTCCCTTGAACTTTTGAGAAAAACTTTTGAGTATCAAAACGCCATAGTGAAGATGTAGGCTAGAATTCTAGAGACTGAGTTTTATTCCTTGGTTAGGCAAAGATGCCAGCTGAGTGGACTAGCCAACTGTTAGCCAACCCATCTCAGTGTTGTGTGGAAAACAAGGAAGGAAGGTGTGGGATTCTACTGGTTTGGACCGGTTTTATAGAACCGGTTGTTATGATTCAGCACAGTTTGAAAAACCAGCAAATCGTGCCCCTGGCTGGCCCTGTCCCTCTCCACCCGCCCCTCCCCTTCCCACCCAGTCAGTCCTTATCGCGTATGCGCAACATCGCACACATGCCCGACATCGCTGACTGCGTTCTCACCCACCCCCTCACTCCTTAAGGTATTTCTTTTTTCTCCCCCTCCTGATGATCAGCTGATGTGATAATCAGCTGTGCTAGGATCCCCTTCGTTGTCTTACTGCTTCACCCAGGAGGCTTCCCTGAGGCCCAGGAGGCAGAAAGGGGCACACAAGACAGTGCGTGGGGGTGCTGTGTTCCCCCCCGCACTCTGTTTTTTGCCTTCCCAGGGAAGCCTGGGAGCAAAACGCCCCCCCAGGAGGCTTCCCTGAGGCCCAGGAGGCAGAAAGGGGCACACAAGATGGTGGGGGGGGTGCTGTGTGCTCCCTGCACTCTGTTTTTTGCCTTCCCAGGGAAGCCTGGGAGCAAAAACGCCCCCCCCCAGGAGGCTTCTCTGAGGCCCAGGAGGCAAAAAAATGGGGGGTGGGGGTTTGCTGCAAAAAAAAAAAAGAAGCCATCCAGTCACATGGCCATGCCCACTTGCCATGTCCACATTGTTAAAAAAATGTGAATCCCATCCATCATTATATGTACAAATAAAGAAGGGATATAAATCAAATGAATAAAGAAGGAATATAAATCAAATGCCTGAAGCTGTACACTGCTTTAAACTCTGCCATTGATTTTCAGTAATCAGAGCACCCTCACTCTATTCAGAGGGAATTTGGGAGCTTTTAGCTCTGGAAGACAGGTGAAGGCCAACTTCTTTGTGGAATGAGAATTTGAAAAGGGTAGTTCCACAGTCTGAAAGTAGCCTGCCAAGATAGCTAGCTTGTTTCTTGCAAGAACATTTGTTCCTCTTCAATCACATAATTCAGCCAAACAGAAATATTAAAAAATAATACTCTGTTCTGTCCCCTAACTCCTCAAGAAGATCAGGTTAGATTCCTTGTTTGGTCCAACCAATTTCAGTTTTGTTCCAAGTATATGAAATCTTTTGTGGATATTTTGTAGATTTTACTTTTACAATAGCCTGAAGGGTTCTAGATACTGAATATCAAGATGAATTAGCCTGAGTTCAGACTCTTTTAGGAAACAAACATGGCATGACACATGGCAACTGGTTGATTTTTGTTATTTCATCATCCCCAACATATATGTTTCTTTAGACCCAGGTAGGGTCAAGCAGTTTGGTAGGGTAACTAATAAAGTCTCTCTACTAGCCTATACCTACTCCTGTGGCTCTTGTACTATTATATGTTGGTTTAAATGATAGCCAAAAAAAACCCTTTCCTCCATCTTACTATTCAATGTTTCATGTCATTCTGATGAATTTTACGGAGTTGTGTTTCAGTTAAAGTAATTTCCATCATACATAATGTTGTTTAGTTTTGCATGGTAGCTGTTAACATCTACAAACAGTTCACACTACACTGCTTTTCTTTACTTTTTAAGAGAACCTTTATTTCATTCTGGTCTTTATAATCTTTATGACAGTAAATTTATTGAAGCCCATAGAAACAAAGCAATAATAGCAATAAAACAATAATAAGCAATGCTCATAGATATCCCAGGTACAGGCTTTATCAATTTCTCAATCCCCACAAGTTTTAATGTTTTCTCAATATTAGCTCAAGAGCAATCATTCTCACAGACTCCCAGGTTCAGAGTCCAATTGACCTCAGTAAGTTTTGGGGGAAATAGCAGGCAGGAATATTTAATATGCTGACTTAACCAAAATAAAGATGGGGGGAAATCAAATAGCTATTGAACGCCATGCAGAAACAGTTTGGTAATTAGTATACCTTTGGGCATTTCCTCTATATATAAATAATTGTATCTTATATTTACTTGAAGTTTCTTTCTTTCCTTTTTTGTAAATTTTATTTGAGTTTTCACAAAGAAATACAAATAAAACATCTTTTTTGAAAGTAGCATGATCCCGGGTTACATTTCTTCGTACAGACACAAATTCAATTTCATTCTCATTTTTATGTCCAATTCCATATCTTATTACTGTTTTACATTTTCTACATAGCTTCTCCCCTCTTTTAATTTTCTTAATTTTATTTTAATTATCTCATCTCGATTCAAATCCTTATATTTATACTTTTTGTCTGTCCTGTTTCAATTTCATATTATCTTTTCTCATTAAACAAAGTTTCTCCTGTAGTTGCTGATTGGAGTATGACACCTTTATATATTTTAATTTTATCCATTTAACTTTTATTTAAGCTTCAATATATACCTTAAAGTTTAACATTCAATATAATACATAGCTTCAGTTCTGATTCTGCTTGGTACATTCTTAAAATACACACTGTATTCTTAAAAAGAAAAAAAAGGATTATAAATATATGTAGTTAAAACAACACATTCCATACAATAGCTATTTTATCCCTCATTTTAATCATACATTGTTTCCAATTTTCTAAAATTATTTCTAA
The DNA here is from genome assembly GCF_900518735.1 of Pseudonaja textilis. The sequence continues at coordinate 1,269,615 of NW_020769422.1, read as the reverse complement.
TACTAATATAACAATACAATCTTATGTACCTTTACAGAATCCCTTTTTCAGTTAGATTTTCACCCATTATCTCTAAATAGGCCCTGTTTCTCTATATCTTGTTTCTGTCCTTTATAACTTCTTTTCCTTTCATTCTTCCCTCTCTTCTTCTCTCTCCCCTTTTTACCCCCTTGTCGCTCTACCTCTATTTCTCTCTTCTGTATTCCCCTCTTCTGTTGCTTTCCAATAATATACTTATTTTTCAAACTATTTTTCTTTTCTTTGGTTGTTTTTTTAAGTCTTAAATTCTCCATTTTCTTTCCCCCCTTTCCTTTTTCTTCCCCACATAGAATTACTTGTTCATTAAAGATGGCTTCTTCTTTGTCCCAGTCTTCTTATTTTGCAGATGTTTCTTGTTGTTTCTCATAGTTCCAAATCTCCATTTCTAAGAATTGAAAAACGAAGCCGAAAGAGCCTCTCCCTTCTTGTGCATCTTCTTTGTACTTTTTAAGTTCCATTTTCAATTCATCCAGAAGTAGTGCCATTATATAAATTTTTAAACAACCACCCGATTAGTTTTAGTCATTCAAATGCAATAACCAAGAGTCCAATGATCACCAAATAATCCAAATACACACAAGCTGTTTCTTTTTGCTTTTTTTCACTTTCTCTTCCTGGGGTTCTACCATTTAGTTACCAAGTTTCAGTTAAAATGTATCTTTTAAAAGTCTTGTTAAAGTTTTACTGTAGATTCCTTTTAATTCCAGGCAGTCTCCTCCCTTTTTCCAGATCCTGCCCTTTTATTCTTTTTCTGTCCTTCCCTGTTTATAAAAAACTTTTTAATGTCCAGAAATCTTTATTATCCCTTTGACATTTTATTTTATTTTTGGTTAATTGCCTGTTGATGTCAAAGCGGATTTTTTTTCCGATTTCTTATTTAAGTCTCTTGGTTGTCAATATAGGGAAAGGGAGAGAAGAAGAAAAAAGCCAAACCTTTCCCTTTTCACTTTCCCTTGCTGCTTCCGAATCCTCTTTGGGAATGATGTTACTTTTTTTTTAGTTTAAATTCCAGGGTACCTTAGTTATTGCTTTTGCAATTTAACCCGGTCAGCCAGAACTTTCACTTCTTATCTTCCTCCTGCACATTCTTTTCCGGTCGAGTTCTTCTTTGAGGTGGCCATTTCTGACGACCGCTGCAACCGCCTTCGGGAAAGGGGGTAATGGCCAGCTGAGGAGGAGAGATGCAGCTCTCCTCAACCCCATTGGCAGTCTCCCCCCCTTTCACCACCTCTACAGGGTGGCTTAGCCCCGAAACCAGGCGGCTCGGGGTGCTCCAGTGGCGAGCCCAGACCGAAACCGCGCACGATCACGGATTTCTGTCTGTCGCCAAAGAGGCTCAAAACCGGAAGCCCTGAAGTTTCTTGATCATCTTCAAGAGCAACCACCTATAGAGCTAGTTATAGTAGTCCACCTGAGAGATGATAAAGGCCTAAGCTCAGTGGTGGGGGCCAACTCGATGTCACTCATATCAAAGGGCGCTTCGCCTCACCCAGCCTCTCATGACCATGGCGGTGCTGCAATGGTAGTAAGTGTAAAAAATAAGTCACTTTTTTCAGTACCATTGTAACTTTGAATGGTCACTAAATGAACTGTTGCAAATCAAGGATTACCTGTACAAAAATACAAAAAGCTTCTTTGCTTGCAAAAAGCTGCCCTAAATACCAATCATTAGATTAGAAATGGGGGAATACACACTGAAGATCAATGATAGCCACAGCCATCATGGAAACCTAAACCATGCTGTCTGAATACCTTCCTTTTCATCAGCAATATCTGCAACCTGGAGTTACAAATCAGGCAGGGTGCCAGAGCACCTTGAGGAATTAAAATAGTTAAAATGCAACAATAAATATCAGCAACCAACTCTTGCTCATAAAGTGAAATCCTTTAGCAGAGAGGTCATTTAAGCTCTTCAGAAAGTGAGTTGGCATATTTGGGCTACAAAATGCCAAGTTAAAGAGACAAATTAACGAAGTATATAGGGGACCCAGGTTCAAGCCTCCCAATCTTGTCAGGATCACAATAAAATTAGTACATGCCACAGATATCTAAACTTTAAGCCTGGTGCCATGTTACTAAGCCTTATTATCATGGGAGAAAACTAAAATAAATTGAAGATCCACATCCCTACCTCTTTTAAAAAATCTTACTATCAGTGAGCAATCATGAGCCTTGGCCACTTCGAAGCATTGAAAGAGACATCTGTTCCAAAGGTGCTTTTTCAAGAGGCAACTGGACTTTGTTGAAACCAAGAAAGTCCAGTTGCCTCTTGTAGAAAGTTAGCACCCTCCCCCAGAAGAATGAAATATGTTGAGAAATATTAAAAAGATATTAAATGAGAAATAGAGAAACATGCTCTAAAAAACCAGGAAACAGACTCAGTCTTTCTTAATAGTTTCAAATAAACTGAGGTCACCTTTTCACGGTTGTCACCTTGTCACCATTCAAGATAGGAATTAAAACCCCAAGGAAGCCAGCATCTAGGATTAATTACATTTGTTAAACAAGATTAAAAACCCCAGCTCATTGCCACCCTTCGTGAAACAAACTAATTAAAATCAAATAACAAAATACACAAACAAGCCTCTAAATTACAAAATGCTGTAGAATAGGGGTCGCCAACCTTTTGGACCTCAAGGACCACCAAACTCATACTTTTAAATCCTGAGGATCACTAATACCATTTTTTTTTAAAAAAGATAATATATTTAATATAACATTTTTATTTTTTATATTAAATATAAATTTAATATTTAAAAATTAATTTTAATATAAAATATCTATATATGTATATATAAATATATATATATTTAAGTATAAAAATGCTTATTTAATTATAACAAAATCGTAAGTGCTTAATCATAACTAAGGGGCAAAGCAAAGGGAAAGGAAGGCCTCTCTCATCCTTTAAGGGGAAAGAGTGAGGATTTAATACTGCTGGGATTCAAAAGAAGCCACATGATGCCTGGAGGCTGGGAAGATCTGGACGGGAGGAACCAGCTCCCCATCAAATGGAAGAAAAGCAGAGACCCTCCAAATCTGGTCTCCTGTCATTTCTTATCTTCCCCCAAGTCAGAGGAAACCTTTCCCTCCTTTGCCAGGTGTGGCTGCCTGGAGTTGGGGGAGGGAAGGAGAGCCGGGCTGGAAGCACCAAGGAAGATGGGCTCATAATAACCAGGCAACATCTCCCCCTTTGGCCTCCACACAAGAAGAGGACTCCCTTAGGCTAAGCTCCAGATTTCTCCCTCTGCTTCCAAGCAGAGAAGGGTTCCTTCCTGTGTGGAGGCCAATGGGGGGTGTTGAGCCCAAAGCTCGAGCTCTTGCCTGCACAGACAGGAGCTTGTCTTCCTTGGCATTCTTTTGGTCTGGGCATTTGGTCTCTCCCCTGCCCCATGCCAAAGGAAAGCCAGCCAGGCTTCTTCCCTCCTACCTTCCCCCTGCTCCCTTCCCCCCACTCAATCCTACTTTGGGACAGAGGAGAGTGCACTGGAATTGTGTTGGCATTTTCAACAAGCATTTCTCTGGCGCTCACCCGCAATTCTTTGCACCTTCCGGCCATCTCCATCGCTGCTTCAGCCTGCCTGTGCCACCACTCTTGCTGCATTAGCACCATTACCTCATCCTGGCCAGCGAGGGCTGCACAGCTTTTTGCAGGTTTGTGCTCGGCCAAAGGATGGGGGCCAGCGGGTGGGTGGGACATGTGGGTGGTGCAGCCTTGTGTTCCCACGCAGCCTCGATTAATTGCTTTAGGGGTTGCTTTGGGGGGGACAGTTCTCTGTGGCCCACCAAAATTTTCTCATGGACCACCCACCAGTTGGTGACCACTGCTGTAGAATAAACTGTATAAAAATCCATGTATTGATCAAACCAATTGGTCAGCTGCCCAGGACCTCAAACCCATGTGGTCCTGTTCACCAATAAACCATCTTTTTGATCAACCTTCGTATTTCCAGTATCTTTCTCCCTACTTGGAACTTAACTAGATGGATATTTCTTCTAACATTCTTGAAAAAAGCACCTTTGGGACAACCATGACCTGGACAACTGAAGAATCCCCATAGACAAGAGACCTCTGTGCTCAGTGAACTGACAAAGCACCCTTTCACATGCAGAAGAAGCAATCCTTAGCTCCATTTGCACCACTTAAAGATTGCAGCTGGTCTCAGTCATCTCACAAGATATCCTAAAGAAATCATCCAGATTTAAGGAAAGATCACATACCCCCCAGAAAGGCAGTAAAAAAATCAGAGAGCCAAGCTTGCATCCTGCCTCTTGGAAGTAAACCCCAAAAGTACACCCGAAGCAGTGTAAAAAGCTTTTTTAAAAAGCCCCTAATAAAGTACCAGCAAAAAAAAAAAAACTTCCAGAGAAGCGGCTCCGGCTAGTCTGGGCATACTGCCAAGAACCATTAGCTGCCAATTTGTTGGAGGAGATGCCTTGAAGATTATAAGACCATCAATTAACTGTAATACGGCTTTTAAAATATATTTGGGGTTTTGCCCCTGGAGGAAAAATTGTAAAGAGAAGAAGAGGAAATAATTTTTGTTTGTTTGGATTGTTTGATAACTTTGACATTTGGAAATTACTTTAAGATTGAAAACATCTGGGTTGTTGTTGTTGTTGTTTTTAAACAAATTTTATTGATTTTCCAAAACAATACACAGACAAACAAAACATAAAATATAATGACATAGAATTTTTTTTCTAAAAAAACCAATACAACATCTTATTTAAAGACAGAATTATTCCAAGTTATCACATTTCCAAAAAAACACAATTTGATATATATATTTACCGTATCTGTTCATCTTCATATCTTATCCCAAACTTCTCTTTATTACTTCCTTTCCTTCTATTTATTCAAATTATATCTCTTTAACTTTAGATTGTATACATTTTTTATATCCATCTGTCTTATACATTTTCATTATTCTCTTCCAATACAAAAACAAACAAGACATAAAACATAAAAACATAAAACATCTTTTCTGAAAGTTGCTTGATCCCGGGTTAAAACTCATCGTACAGACGCCCCTTCAAAAATCATGTTCCTTTTATATATCATTCCATATCTTATTACCGTTTTCCATTTTCTATATAGCTTCTTCCTTTTTTTAACTCTCTTAGTTTTATTCTACTTATGTCAGTTCAAGTCATAATACTTAACATTCTTTGTCTGTTCTCAACTATCCATTCATTTTTTCTCTTTAAACAAAACCTCTCCTGTACACTAATTGGAGTATGACGCCTTTAACTCTTTCCCCTAACCTAATAATACTTAATATCACACATAACTTGTATTGGGATTCTGTTTAGCACATCCTAAAGTCACACAATATATTATATAAAGAGAAAAAGAAAAAAGAAAGAACGACAATAACAAAGAGACAAATTTATAAATATATAATATAGCTAGTACCCCTGTCAAAACCATTTTAATCATACCTATTAATACTTATTTATATCTTAAACATTTTATTCTAAAAATACCTATAATAACACAATCTTATGTACCTTACAGAATCCCTTTTTCAATTAAATTTACCCATTGTCTCTAAATAAATTTTGTTTCTTTAAATCTTGCTTCCCATCGTTGAGACTTCTCACCCCTTCCTTTCTCCCTTGCTTATTCTTTTCCTTACCCTTTTTACCCCTTTACCCCTTTTTACCCCTTTACTCTCCACCTCCCTTTTCTTCTTCTGCTTTCCCCCTTCCTGTTGTTTTCTAACCTTATATCCACCCTTCAACTCATTTTTATCTTTTTTGGTTGTTTTTTTAGGTTTTAAAATCCCTTTTTCCTTTTCCTCTTCCTTCTTCTCCCCCAATAGGATCACATGTTCATCAAAAATAGTTTCTTCTTTGTCCCAATTATCCTGCTGCGCAATCAATTCTCCATAGGAACGCACCACCATTTCTAGAGATTGAAAAAGAATGTCCAAAGTATCTTTCCAGTCTTGTTCTTCCTTTTTATATTTTAGATATTCAGTTTTAGATTCATCCAAGGGTGATGCCATTATAAAGAGGAAAAAAATTTCCCAAAACAACCACCCGAGTGTTTTTAAACAAAGAAAAAAAATTTCCCAAAAGATGCAAAGTCACCAAACAATCCAGATAGACTATTTCTTTTAGCACTTTTTCCCTTCTTCCATTTCTTTTTCTGGGGTTGCTATTAAATCACAAAATTCCAATTAAAATATGTCTTTTTGAAGTCTTATTAATGTTCAAATGGCTCTTTAAAATTCTAGGCAGTCTGCTCCTTATTTTCAACTTCTACTTCAATTTTTTTCCTCTCCCTTCCCACTCACAGCAAAAGAAAAAATTTTCTTTAAATATTTAGAAATCCATATCCCTTTGGCATTAGCATAGTCTTTAGCATTTAGCATACCTTCAATGAGGGTTTTCTGATTTCTCTCAAAGCTGTTCCGTTTGGAAGGAGAGTGAAAAGAAAAAAAGTTTTCCCTTTAATATCCATTCGCTGCTTACTCAGTCTGGGAACAATGTGTCTTTAGTAGGTGTTAAATACCAGGATACTTTCACTGTTCCTTTGTCCTGGTCAGCAAAATCACTTTCACTTCTTCACAAACTCCTCCAGCACTTTCTTTTTCCGGCTGAGCTCTTCTATGTGGCGGCCATTAGAGACCGCCGCTCAGCTGCCATCGGAGAGGGAGATTTAGCCGGCTAGGGAAGAGAGATGCGATGTCTCTCGTCCCTGCCAGAACCCCCCAGTCTTCACCACCTTCTACAAAGGTGGCTTAGCCCCGAAGCCAAATGGCTTGGGGCACTCAGGCAGTGAACACAGGCAGAGACCGTGCACAGTCATGGATTCCTGCCTGCACCGAAGCACCACAAGCCGGAAGTCGAAAACATCTGGGTTGTTTTTAAAAATTTACAATGGCACCATCTGTGGATGAACTAAAAATGGAATATGAAAAATTAAAAGGAAGAGAACAAAATGGCAAGGATTCTTTGGGAGCTGACTTCCACTTTTTAGAAATGGCGGTTTCTATGTACCAGCAAATACTTGAGGAAGAAGGAGAAGGAGAAGAAGAAAAGGAAGAAGCCATCTTTAATGGACTAAAAAGTTCGATTAAGAAAGAAAATGGGAAGAGAGGAAGGAAAAATGAGAATTTTAAGATTTAATAAAACAACCAAGAAAAAGAAAAATAGGGTGAAAAAAAGGTACAATGTTAGAAAGCAATTGAAAAGAGAATTACAACAGAGGAGAAGTTAAAAAGGGGGAGGTTAGGAGAGGGGTGGGGAGACAAGACTGGAGAAGAAAGGGAGGGAAGTAGGGGAAAAAAGCCACAGGCTGGAACAAGATGCCAAAAAGCAGATTTTTTTTAGAGATAAAGGATAGTGTATAATTAAAGAAAGATTCTGCAAGAGTACATAAGATAGTATTGTAGTATTTGCATTTGAAATAGTCTATTGGAATATTTAATAAGATATTAAAATATTAAAATGTTTAATAATGATAGATCTCAATATTTAATAAAATATTAAGGAGAATAATGTTTAGTTATAGTTTAATTTGTTATTGTCTTAATGTTATTATAAACTTAGTATTTCATTTTCTTATTCTAAAATAATGTACTAATTAGAATTAGAATTAGAATGGAAATTATATACTTAACTATACTATAAGTTTATTATTCTTTTATTTTAAGATGTAATATGTAGAATGCACTACACAGAATCAGGATGGAAATTATGTATTATTTTAAGTTTTACTTTAGGGGAAAGATAGAAAGGCGTCACACTTTAAAAGTGATTACAGGGGAAATTCTTTGCTAAAGAGAAGAGATAAATAGATGATTGGAAAAGAACGGACAAAAGATACAAGCATAATGATTTTGAAATAAGATGAAATAAATAAAATATAATTAAGAGAGTGAAAAGAAGGGAGAAGTTATATAGAGAATATAAAATGGTTAATAAGATATGAATGGTATATAAGGTGAGCATGAATTTGATTTAGGTCTGTAAAAAAAGATGTAACCCGGGGCTAAGCCACTTTTCAAAAGAAGTCTTATGTTTTATGTTTTGTGTTTTGGTTAGCTATGTTTGATTGTGAATTAATAAAACCTTGAAGGAATAAAACTAAAGGGAGAGAAATTTGGAAAAGACATGTATAAATGACAATTAAGGAGGTTTTATCTTTTTATGTCTTGTTTTATGTTTTGTATTTGCGTGCTTATGACTGAGTGAGAATTAATAAAACTTTGATAGAAAGAAATATAATTGAATAAAAGTGAAGGGAGAAACAATGAGAAATTTGGAAAAGATATATATGTGTTTAAATGGAAATGTGATAATGTGGAACTATGTCTTAAAAAATAATGCTTTATTTGCCTTGTTAAAATTTATAAGTAATTTTTAGAAAGGAGGTTTTATACTTTTATGTTTTATGTTTTGTTTGTCTTCAAAAATCAATAAAACTTGTTCTTAAAAAAAAAAAGAACCATTAGCTGCTGTAACACTGTAACAAGGCTTATCCAGAAAGGCAGTTGCTGAAAATACATAAGCAGGTCAATAAAGGGATTAGGCTAGAAACAACACAGAGGCACATCAGAATTTGCCTTCCTGCCTTCCTGGCAGGATTAGTCCTATAAAGTGGGAAAAACAAAAGGCTGTTGGAAGGATATTTCTTCCCACAACCGGTTCACCGAACTGCTCAGAAATTTCTCCAGAACTGGTGTGAACCAGCTGAATGCCACCATTGCATAAGCTGACTGTTGGCAAAGCTCTCTCCTATTTTCATGTGGAAAATGTATTTTTGGGGTAGTATGGAAAAAAGGAAGGAAGGAAGGAAGGAAGGGAAGGGAAAGACAGACTGACTGACATTAGCCCTTTAAATTACATTAGCCCTTTAAATTATATTCAGAAACAAAATGGTTAAACTGTTAAAACATGTAAATGTTGTATTCGAAATATATTTCTGGTGACTAATCCAGAAAGTAGTTTAACTAATTGCCTGAAAGATAATTGAAAATTAATCCTCCAAGAAAGAATAGTAGACAAAAACCAGATTTATCAATATGTATGAAAACCTGCTCAGCTACCATTGACATTTGTCCTTGAAGCTTCTTCCTAACAACCAGGATATGAAATGCACCTATTATACATATTTTTTGGCCCACAAATTACTGTTCATAAAAGGTTGTCAGTATATCAAACTTAATTGAATTACTGTTAATTAAAATGGTCTGTAACATAAGGCAATCTTTTTGTTAATTATTTGTAGCCCACGTTTATTATTTTTATAAATAATTCAAGGTGGTGAATGTATACGACACACTTTCCTCCCCACAATAATCCTTGAGGTGGGTTGGGCTGAAAAGAAGCCCAACTGACTTTCAAGGCTAAGGCAGGACTTAAATTTACAACGTCCTGCTTTCAGGCTTGATACCTTAACCATTAGATCAAACTGGCTGTTTGCAAAAGTAATTGCACTTGGAAATTTGAGTTCAGCAACAAATGTATATATGTTTCTCTGTGGGGCTTCCCTCTTCCTGAAAGAAAAGCTGTGTAGTTGCAAAGATCCCAAGGCCTCTTTGATTTCACTATGTCATTCAAGGTACAGGATTTATTTGGCTTAGGACATCCCTTATTTCATTAGGCAGGTATATTCAATTCTACCCTCCAGATTAATGTATTATTGATGGACTTCAGTTACTTCCAAATAAAACTTTTAGATTTCTAGTTAAGACTGTGATTATTGTTGCATTATTCTATTGCACTAAGTTCTCTTTCAAAGCCCATTTTAAAATATGGCATTTGAATATTGCAGTTTAGGATTATAGTAACAACCGTTGGTCTCCAATTGTCTAATTGATTAATAAAATTAATCAGATTATTCTAGGATTCTGTCAACTAATGTTGAGGGAGATGTTTCTGGATGAAGTTGTACTTTTTTGTGCTTCATAATACCTGGTAAGATCCTGGAAAAGACAAATCAAGCTAATCAAGTAACATATCTGCAAACACCTAGAAGGAAGCACTTATATCCAGAAGCCAACATGGGTTTGTCAGAACCCAGTCATTACGAGCAATCCTTATTGCATTCTTTGACAAAGTGACAAAGTTAATGGACCAGCTAAATGCCATTGGCATAATTTGCTTGGACTTCACTAAGGCTTTTGATAAAGTAGACCACAACCAATCAACATATGATTAGGGACTAAGTCTTTTGTAGCTCACATGGTTAGGACGCTGGCTTGACAAGTAGCAAGCCTGCGTTCAAAACCTGAGTGCTGCTGTGAGGTGGGGTGACCTCCCTTCTCTTGTTCCAGGTCCTGCTTGGGACATGAAAGGAACCCCCAACTGGTGTCTCCCAAGTAATAGTGATGTCACCAATTAATCCTTTCAATCTGGAAGTGCCTTGGCCTTGGTGCTTCCAGCATGAGCGCAATGCAGTTAGAAGCCTGGAAGCTAAAAACATATGAAGAACAGTTGCAGGAACTGAGTATGTCTAGTCTAATTAAAAGAAGGACTGGGGTAACTTGATAGTAATCTTTCAATATCTAAGGAGCTGCCACAAAGAAGACAGGGTCAATTTATTCTCCAAAGCACTTGAACATAAGACAAGAAGCAATGGGTGTAAACTAATCAAGAAGAGATTCATCCTAGAAATAAGAAATTTCCTGACAGTTGAGTGGCTTGCCTTCAGAAGTTGTGGGGGCTCAATCATTTGTCTGAAATGATATAGGGAAGGGGTCTGCAACCTTAAACACTCAAAGAGCCATTTGGACCTGAAAAAAACCACTGGGAGCCACAAAACCTGGGTGGGCGTGGCCAACTTGATGTCACTCATTCCCACCCAGTCACATGACCTCCCCTAGCCACACCTACTCAGCCACAAAATCCTTTGCTCTCTCTATATCTCTGTATCTCTCTGCCCCTCCCCCTCCCTTTCTATGTCTCTTCCCCTCTCTCCCCTTCTCTCTCCTCTCCTTATCTTCCTTGCTCTCTCTCTGTATCTCTCTCCCCCTCCCTCTCTTCCCCTCTCTGTATCTCTCTTTCCCCTCTTTCTGTATCTGTGTGTGTCTCTCTCTGTCCCTTTCCCTATCTTCCTCTCTCTGTGTGTATCTCTCCCCCCTCTTTCTGTATCTTTCTCTGTATGTCTTCCTCTTCCCCTCTCCCTATCTTCCCCTCTCTCTTCCCCTTTCTATGTGTCACTCTCTGTGTCTATGTCTCTCTTTCTCTCTCTCAAAGTCACAGCTGGGCCAAGCCAGCAAGCTCTTTGGGGCTCTTGGCTATTCCTTTTATTTCTTTGGGTGATCCTCCTCTCCCACCCCCTTCTCTCACTACCTCCTGGCTGGTTGTGGTGGGCCAGGAAGGAGACCCTTTTTAAGCAAGCAGCCAACTGCCCCGCACGTGCCTTTGCTGCACTTGGCACTTGCTTGAGGAGGGTCTCCCAATGCATGTGCACCCTCCTGGCCCTGCCACAGCAGGCCAGGGGGTCCTGAGGGGGAGGAGGGTCACCAAAGCCTTACTGCAAGAGCAAAGTGGCCCTGTACTGCCTTAGCATCATATTTGCATGTAATGAAGCCTTAGCTTCCTGCTGCTTTAGGTTGGAGCTCGTGCCCTCCATGCTTGGCCAAAGAGCTGCTGGAAATGACAACATGGCAAGGCTATGGCCAGAGCCTTAGTGCAGGAGAGAAGCTGTGTCCTGTTCAGACCCTCATTAAGTGAGCAGCTGACCATCCCACGCGTGCCTTTGCTGCACTTCGGCACTCATTTAAGGAGGGTCTCCCCATGCGTGCGCATCCTTCTGGCCCCGCCACAGCCCCTGGTCATGAGAAGAGAAGGAGGGAGATGAGGGTTTCCTGAAGGGAAGCCTCTGCCCTGCCTGGTGATCGTTTCAGCCAGCCCACATTTCCAGAAAGAAAAAATAAAAGGACTAGCCAAGAGCCCCAAAGAGAGCTTGCTGGCTTGTCCCAGCCATGGCTTTCCAAGATAGAGAGAGACAAGAGACACAGAGACAGTGCAAGAGAGATACACACATACAGAGAGAGAGACGGGGGGACGGGGACTGGCTGTTGGGCAAGTACCTTTGGCAAGGGCACTCTGGCTTTCTCCAAGCCTGATCACCGGGGTGGGAGTCCGAGGTTTGGCAGGGTCAGCCCCCTTTTCCTGCTACCCTGAGTGCTGGGTGCTGTGGGCCCATCCCCCTTTCCGTCACGCCTGCCTCCCAGATCCCATTCCCACCCCGTTAACCCTCATGTTAGCAAGGCCGGCATTGGTTGCAAGGCATGCCCAGCACCAACAAGGACCAGAAGGCACACCTAGCACCAACAAGCAGCAAGAGTGAGGCGCTGGAGAATCAGCCCCGGCCATTCTCCATCCCCTGCCATTGCCCTTACCTTCTCAGGCCAGGAGAGAGACAGGGCCAGCCATTGATGGGACAGGGAGCCTCAGCAGAGGGCCCAAAGAGCCGCATGCTGCTCCAGAGCTGCGAGTTGCCAACACCCATTACAGAGTTTCCTGCTTGGACTCAAAGACTTCCAAATCCTTTCCAATTCTGTTATTCTGTGTAATTTGAGTGTCTTTGTGGACTCATAGATTCTTCTCTGAGCAGCAGCTAGCACCACTCTACGCTTACAGAGTTTAGAAATAAGGTTACTTATATATAAATTGTTCACAGAATTGTTTGAAAATATTGGTTTGACACAATTTGATTGATCAAATTATATATCGTATTTCTATCTTATTCCCTTCCTAGGTTTTTGATGATTGCCATGAAGGTGGAGAAGTATCTCCTGCAAACTGTATTTACATGATGGAATGGCTAGAATTTTAGGGGTCAAATGAAGAAATTGGCTCTGAAGCTTTAAACCTGATGAATCAAACTTTTTATTAGAAAACTGCTTGGGCATTGGGTTGACTGCTGTGCCATCTGCTAAATGAGCTTCTGTTGGATTGAATCTATATTTCTGCTTCCAAGTAGTAAGATACATAGGGATACAATAAAACAGAGCTTCAGGAGACAAATTAAATTTTGACTAAGAGTTTACTGTGCTAAATAAAATGAACCCGTGAATTGCAACTGAATCCTGCAGTATGTGTTAAGATTGTCTTATTAGTGGAACCTTTAGTTCACTTATTTCATGGAACTGGAAATCGGGAATGCAGTCCACCCAGATGTGAAAAAAAATATTAAAATGGCAAGAGAATTTCCAAAAGTGGCAATGCGTTCTATATGTTAGTGGAACACTGAAATTGGAGTTGGTGCTATATTCAATAATATAAATGTGTCAGATCCGTGTATCTGTCATTTCTTCAGTGGAGGAAGAAAACGGGGGGAGACTGATAAAGAAATTCTTTCTTGATGTAACCTAAATATATTTAATCTTATATCGAATTTGTATAACCCACACATGATACAATGGAGGGGGAAAAGCCAGATGGCCAGAACCTATCACCTCTGAGAGGCATAGCCAGGAGATGAGAAGATCATAAAAATTCCACAGTGAGATGTGTCCTGGGAATCTCTGGAAAAGTTCGTTCTAAAAAGGGGGTGGGGGAAAATTAGGTATGCCCTGGGAAACTCTGAAAAAGATCATTTCTGCAGGGGGGGGGGGGGAGGGGAATTAACATACTGGCTTTTGTTTCATGAAATGCACATTGAGATAAGGGAAAGGGTTTCTAAACTCCCTTATCTATCCCTGTATGCTTGAGGGACCTCAGATGCTGCTTTGAACTCCTACGTGAATTGTCTCATCTCAATAAAGGATTCCTTTTGATACGTTTTTGTTCAGAAGTTCATTCTTGTTAATTGAACAGGAAAAAGTTCTGTAGCCTGACAAAATGTTTTTTACTTTAATATTGAAAAACAGATCTCTTGAAAATTTATTAAAATGCAAACCAATCCTGTGTGTGTTTGACCAAAACTGTAGAATTTGTTACCTGGAAAAGTCAGAACCTGCCAAATTTGTCTCAGAGTCAGACTGATTATATTTTCCTCCAAATCAGTGTGTCATAACAATGGCAGGAAGGAGTGCTGAGTTCACCCGATTGGTTGGCTAACGTGACCTGTGACAAAGGGGTGGACAATATCTATTCTTTAATTATACCAAAAACATGGGAATTTGCAGTGTTGGTTTCACCTCTGACTGTGCTGAAATGATATACCCAATAAACAGAATTTTTGAGGAAGCCAAGGCCTCAGAGTCTTGGTATCAGCTTTGGAAGCCATATTTTATTTAGAAGCTTCCATGCTGCCACATTCTAGTGCCTGGGAATTTGGGAGGGGGGATCTTACAGAGAGGTGGAAGTTTAGACATAACAACATTCTTCTTTTGACTCAAGGACAAGCCATCCTGCACCTGGGAAAGGAATGGTTGGAGGGATGTCTTCAGTTGGGACAGCTGGTGATTGGACCATGTGATGGACTTATGGGTACAGGGAATGGGTTTTGGATTTTCTATTACAAAAGTATGAGAAAACGACAACTAGGCCCTCGGTTGGTGTAGACCTCTGCTGCTTTACCAGTCTGCCAGCTGACCAGCCTGCATCCCTTGCAGCTGCCTAGATTTAGAGCAAATTTTGATGGGACCCCAGGGAAGCTGGCGTATTTCCTTAGCTGAATTTGTGCGCACATAGACCAGTATGGAAACCAATGCCAGTTGGACCGTGACCTAGTGTCAGCGATCACAGAAGGGATGAATGAAGGGGACGCTGCAAATTGGATAGCCCAGCTACACGATGAGGGGGCTGCTGAATTAGACAAGGCAGATGGATTCGTCCAGCTACACTGGGCCAGATTCAAAGACACCAACCGCATGAACGAGAATGAGGCCATAATAAAGACAATGAAGCAAGGAAATTGCTGCATTAAGGACTTTGTCTGGGAGTTCGGAAGAGTGACAGGAAACCTCAGGCACAAGCCCGATAGAATCCTCCTCCACTACTTCAAGGAAGCAATAGATCAGGAAGTGAGAAAAGCATGTGGCATTCGTAGGGTACCCGAGTGGTTGCAGGATTGGTACACTATGACTATAGTGATGGATATAGAAATAAATCCACACCGAAACCCCCAACAGAGAAACCAGTGAGGAGACCTCTGGGCCGATGAACCCCAGCAAAGCCTTTTGAGCCGACACCTGCTCTGCAGACTGGCACCATCAAGTGCTACCCCTGTGGTCAATCGGGCCACCCGGGCTTATGAGTGCCTAGCTCCTGTGCCTGTTCCACAGCCTCAGCCAACTGCAGCAACTAGAAGCAGAAGAGCATTGAGGAAGCCACCGGATGCGAGCCATTTTGCCTGGCAAGCCGTAGAGGTTCCCCTTCCCACAGAGGAAGGTGAGGAATTTCCAGCCAGAGAAGTTCCTCCAGGAACCAGCAGCAGAGAGAACGACCTGATGATGAATGCTGCTATCCACCCTTTTGCAGTCAAAGTAAAGTTGATAGTAACAGAGAGTGGGGTGCAAGGGGAAATAGAAGTAGTGATAGACACGGGATATACTAAATGTTTAATTGGGCTCCCTGTGAGAGTTGCAGCAGAAATTCAAGTCCAGAAAACACACAGATGACTGATTCAGCAGGTTCATTAACTTCTTTATAAACTTAACAGGAAGTAAAGTTTACAATACCAGTAGTAGATTCTTCCAATGTGGAAGTTACAAACAGCAACTCAGGAGCTCAGAGCAGATTACTAGTTTCAGTTCCAATTCTCAGCAAAGCATGCAGAGTCAAACAACACCCGGTCTGCAGCTCCTATTGGCTGGTCTGTTGCCATGCATACTGACTTGCTGGCTTTGTTAACCATGTCTCTGCGAGTTAATTAATATACTCTGACACTCCTCTGGAAGAGATATAAATCCAATTAACTATATTCTTCCTATGGTGCACTCCACCCAGTGGCTTGGTCATTATGTTGGCCAGATTGTCTTTTGACACACAGTGAAGTAAGCTAATCAATTTATCTTTGATGGCTTCTCTTTCAATTTTTTTTTAATTTTTTTAAAATAAACTTTATTAAAGATTATAATAAAGTTTATTACAATGCACAATGCAACACACTTTGTTAAAAATGAAATCAATGTAGAAAAAAACAAAAAAAACAATACCAATACACATGCAACATATATGTTTCTAATTAACTAGACAGTGTATTTTTTTCTCAAAAACATTTTTTCTAATAATCATTTCCTGTTTCTGGTAAACACTCTTAATCTAACCACTTTATTTTTTCCTTTCCTTATCTTTTTATTCTCTGGTTTTTATCCTTAATTCAATTGTACCATTTTTCCCAATCTGTATTATATTTTGAGTCTGCCTCATCCTTTAGTTTTTGGTAAGTATGTCCATTTTGGCGCATTCAAGGACCTTCTGGATTATCAGATTGTTGGCATTTGGTTGCCCTTCCAGCATTGTGTTAAGGCTATTCTTGCTGCAGTAATTATATGAAGAATTAGATATTTTGTTTCTTTTGCGTGATCACCTTTTATCATTCCCAATAAAAATATTTCAGCCTTGAATTCTAATTGGATATTTGTAATTTCTTTTATCCAAATTATTTTTTTCCAGTATTTTTTAATTTTTGGGCAAAGCCACCAAGCGTGGAAGAAGGTACCCCTCATTTGCTTACATTTCCAACAAAGCAGACTTAGGTTTGGATACATATTAGATAACTTTGAGGGTGCCGGATACCCCCGATAACACATTTTGTATTGATTCTCTTTATAGACCGCCAATTTTGTTACTTTATAATTTTGCTTCCAAATTATTTCCCAATCTTCCAGGTTGATGTTGTGTCCTACATTCCTTGCTCATGCAATCATTGGGCCCTTGACTATTTCTTCTGCCAATTCAAATTCTAGTAGGTAGTTGTACATTTTGGAGATTATTTTTTCATCTGTTCCCTCTAATATTTTGTCTAACTGATTCAGCTTTACCTCTATTCCAAATTCTTCTACATCTTTTTTGTACCTCGTTTTAAGTTGTAAATATGGCCACCACATTTTAAGTTGTAAATATGGCCACCATATCTTCATCCCTTGCTCTCTAAGTTCTTGATTTGTCTTTAGTACTCCTTGGGAGTCTATAACATGGTAGTATCTAATCCTTCTTCCAGTTTCTAATGCATTGAGGTGGCTCAATACCTCCATGACGGATACCCACCCTGGAATCTTTATATAATATCTATGTTTAATCTCTTTCCAAATCTTCATTAATGAATTTCAAATTACATGTCTGTTAAAATAAGAGTAGATCTTGTTTCCAGGGTTCCACATGAAGGCATGCCACCCCTCCTACAAATCATGCCCTTCTAGAGTTAGAATTCTTTTGTTTCTCAAATTGGCCCATTCTTTAATCCACATTAAAGCTGCCACTTTATAATATAGTTCCCAGGCAGGGAGTCCAAATCCACCGCTGCATCTATTATCTTGTAGTGCACTTAGTTTTATTCTCACCCTTTTTCCTGATCAAATGAATTTCGTAATAATTTTAATTTATTTAAAAAATGTCCAATTTTACTGGGATTGTTTGAAAAAGAAATAGTAGTCTTGGCAAGATGTTCATTTTAATGGTCGCAATTCTCCCTAACATTGATAATTGTATTTTCTCCCATTTTTCTAAGTCCCTTTTTATTTCCTGTACTAATTTTACATAATTATCTTCTTTTATTGTTGAACATCTTGCCGTGAGCCAGATTTCCAAATATTTAATTTTTTTAACAATTTGTACACCCATTCTTCTACTAATTTTTTTTTGACTCTCATTAAATTTTTGTTATCATTTTGGTTTTATCTTTGTTAATTGTTAAACCTGCTACTTCTCCATAT
Organism: Pseudonaja textilis; assembly: GCF_900518735.1. The sequence goes on along the minus strand of NW_020769422.1, from coordinate 1,251,787 downwards.
CTCTCTATCTCTTTAATTAAGTTTGGTCCTGATTTTATTGGTTCTTCTATGAAGAATACAAGGTCGTCTGCAAAAGCTTGGGCCTTGTATTCTTCTTGCTCAATTCTTAATCCCTTTATTTCTGAATTCAATCTTATTCTCCTCAACAAAATGTTTAATGTCATGATAAAGAGCAAAAGTGAAAGTGGACATCCCTGCCTGACTCCTTTTCCTATCTTGAATGAATCTCCATTAATTATTATCCGTGCTTTTTGATTTGAGTATATTGACCCTGACATTTTTTCAAATTTGTCCCCAAATTTCATCTCCTTTACTTGCTGCATCATAAATTGCCAGTTTACTTTATCAAAGGCTTTTTGAGCATCCAGAAAAACTGATGCAATTTGTTTTTCTGGGTGTGCCTCGTAGTACTCCAAAACATCTAATATTGTCCTTGTATTGTTTTTTGTCTTGTTGGTAGGAAACTGTTTTGATCTGGATGTATGTTTCTACTCAATATTTTTTTCAATCTATCAGCCATTATATTCATATATATTTTATAATCAGCATTCAATAAAGAGATTGGTCTATATTTTTTTATGTAAGTGGTATCTGCACCCTCCTTCAGTATTAATGTTATGTACGCTTTTCTCCACGACATTGGTAGCCTTGCCCCTGTAGGTACTTCATTATAAATTTCTAAAAGAATTGGATCAAATATTTCACCTAATATTTTATATATTTCTGCTGGTAATCCGTCTGTTTTGTTATTTTTGTTTTGTTTACTAATTGCCTCTTTTAGTTCCTCCTTAGTGATCATTTAATCTTTCCCTTTCTTCTTCTGTAAGAACTGGGATATTTTCTTCCTCTAAGTAGTGATTAATTTTCTCATCACTCCTTTCTTCTTGCTTGTAAAGTTCATTAAAATATTCCAGTACTATTTCTTTTTTCTTTTGCATATTATTTTGTACCTTTCCCTCATTATCTTGTAACTGCTGAATCCATCTTTTTTTCCCCTTCCTTATATGCAAGCCACCTTCCCGGCTTATTTGCATTTTCAAAATAATTTTGCTTTACCAATTTTAGGGCTCTTAAATTTTTTTCCTGTTCTAGTATATTCAGTCTATGTTTGGTTAAACTACATTTACTTATAATTCCCTGATGTTAAATGTGCTTCTATTTCCAAATTTCTAATCTTGTTCTGTAATTAATTACTTTCTTTTTCCTTTCTGGCATTATAAGCAATAGTTAATCCTCATAGATAGGCCTTTGTTGTATCCCACAGATTCTGTAAGGAAGTATGTTCTTTTGTATTCACTCCAAAAAACATTTCTAATTATTTTTTTTATTTTTTCTAAATATTCTTTATCTCTCAGAATTTGTGGGTTCAATGTCCATCTCCCTCTTTGTTTCTGTTGGCCTTTCCATGTTACTATTAGTGGGTTATGGTCTGCCCACACATTTGGTGCTATTTCTACTTGGGCTATATCCTTCACTAGAGTTTTACTTAATCAAGCCATATCAATTCTTGACCATGATTTATGGGGAATGGAATAAAAGGTGAACCGCTTTTCTTTTGGGTTATGTATTGTCTAAATGTCTGTTAAATTTTGTTCTGCCATATTAAAAACGTTTTTGGAAGGGTATTTGTTGTGACTCCGGAGTTGGAATCTGTTCTGTTGGCAGATGTGAGCTCAAGCGAAGAAGATATGGCAGTGAATTATGAGCCGGCACTGCTGAGTGATTTGGATAGTAGCCAGGATGTGGAAATGGATTTAACTAGGAGAGACGAACCTGATTTAATAGAGATATCAGGACCTTCGACCTCCTCTGATTCTTCTGGCTGAGCAACAGCCGGGAATAGCTAACCAGGAACACATGCGAGAGTTTTCCAGCGAAGAAGAGAACTTGGAAAGATCCTGGCTTGATGTACGAAATAGACGGAGATTGAGACGTCAATCTCAATTGGGAAGGAGGCGTCGAGCCAGTGACTGATTAAGGAGATTAACACGCCCCTTAGAGGATAAAAGGAAACAGCTTGACTGGTGAACTTTTCCAGAAACAAAGTGATTTATGGGAGTGAACACACGAAGAGAACTCTTTGAGGCATTGAGATTTATAGCCACGTCAGGATTGCCGGACAGAGTTTGGATTTATTGCTGAGAACTGAAAATACTTCAGCAGTCCTCTTGTGAGGGTTTGCTTTTTGGTTTGTGATATTTCTGGAACTGCTTTATTTCATTTTGCTCACCTGCAATTAAAGGGGAGACATAACAGGTATTCTTTTTTTTTTCATTTTACTGATATTATGATAATTTTTTTGTGTGTCTATGACTGCATTAAAGTCCCCTATCATACAAATATCTTCTTTACCTAGGTTTAGGATTTTCTCATGAATTTTTTTATAATAATTTTCTTGTTGTTAGGTGCATATATTATGACTGGTAGTAGTTTCCTCTGTTCCCATACGATTTCTAACATTAATGTTCTACCTGCTGAATCTACATAGAGTACTTCTGCTCTTATTCCTTCTCTAACACAAATTGCTACCCCTCTTTTTCTTCTTCTGCTAGTGCTTCATAGAGTTTTCCTAATTTTTTATAGTGTAGATATTTTTTTACCCTGAGCTCTAATGTGTACCTCCTGGAGGCACACTATATCCATTTTTTGTTTTGCCAATTTCTTAAAGATTTGGTTCCATTTACTTGGGGAATTGAGTCCATTTATATTTACAGACAGTATTTTCAGGTTATCTTCTATTTTTCTTCTTTGCTGCTACTAACTAGTTCCTGTTGTTCCTTGCCTCTGCTTGTGACCTTGTTCTTACTCTGCTGTCTTCCTGTGGTCCTTCTTCTTTTTTCTTCTGCCTGCTTTTTTTCTCTCTTCTCCAATTGTTGGTCCTCTTGGCTGGCCAACTCCAATTCTTCTCTGCTGCTACCCAGTTCTTCTGTGCCTACCAGTAGGTTGTGGAAGTCTTGCTCTTTCTCCATGTTATCTAGCTTAATCTTCTTCCCTTGCCACGACACCAACATTCCATCTGGTGTTATCCATCTAAACAGTATATTGTTTTTATTAAGTCAGGCCGCCAAGAAACGTTATTCTTTCCATTGTTCACATGCTCTTTTTGGGATTTGCTTTTATGTAATAATTTATAGGACATTGGCTCATCTCTAGTAATTTTATAGATTATATCCCTCACTTTTTTTCGTGCAAAATGGATGTGAACTTCTTTTAGCAGTCTGAATTGTCTAGTGTAGTTTGTGTAAACTCGGTAGACTTCGTCCAACTCATTAATTATCTCTCTCTTGTCTCTTTGGAGTGTCTCTGCAATTATCTTGGCCATTATTGCTGTTAAATGTTCCTCTTTCATGTCCTCCACACTCTGGAATCACAGGTAAAATGAGGCTCTCTCCATTTCCAGCTGGATCAGTGAGTCCTCCACTTCCTTATTCCATTCTTTCATTTTCTGATGTACCAATTCTAATTTCTGTTCTGTTTTTCCTGTTCTCTTCTCAATCATTTGTAATCTTTTTATCTTTTTTTTTTTTGTAAAACTTCTTGAATCAGACCCACTTTCTCATCTAGCTTCTGGATGTTGTTTCTCATTTTCCCTTTTCACTTCCTCCATTTCTGTTTTAATTTCTCTGTGGTTTCTGGTCATACTTTCCTGTAGCTTTATCATCGTTTCTTGTATTGATAATAAAGTGGCCTGCATGGTCTGTGCATTCATCATGGAAGTTATTTTATCTGTTGCAAACATTCTTTCTATAGATCTTTGTGTAGATGGGGATGGTATTGCTGTAGCTGTTGCTGGGGTGGGTTTCTTCCTGGTTTTCACTGCAGTTGTCGTAATACCTGTCATTTTTTGTAACATTCTATGTTGCTGTCCTAGTATTTTTTCTATCTTCTCCCACAACACCATTCAGTGTTCCCCTAATTTCTGTCTCTGTCTTTATTCTACCTTGCAGTCTGTAACTCTGTCTCATACTAGGTCCCAATTATTCCACTAAATTCCAGAGGTTACTTAGACTATGCAATTTTATGGATCAATCCTGATAACCAAAGCAACAGTAGTATTAACACTTTACTGATCTATTACTTCTAAATATTCTTATATATTTCTATTATAATAATTACTTAATACTTTAAATAGTTAGACATTTAAACGGTTAATTAATTTGCAATGTAACATATACAATAAATTTCCTATCTCTAACAGTCAATATGATTTTATAAAGTAACAGTTCTATATTCCAGTACACCTTTAATGACAATTATACTTTACTAAGAAAAGAGAAAAAACAATATCCTGAATGGGTCAATTATTATATTAATGTTTTAAGTTACTTTGCAAAAACAATCACTTTTTCTCTGGATATATATTCTTCTTTAAGGTCTAATCAATATATAACTATATAAACATAGATGTAGAAAAGTTTTTATCACTAAATATAAAGCACTACAGAGAAAAAGAAAAAGTTAGCCACAATATATTTACATATATAAATATGAGTTTATGATTACAATTAACAATTATTTTTAAACATAACTACTTTGAAAATTCCAATCAAATTACTTGAGTCTTACTGTAGTGCTGGAGGCTGTGAACTCAAAGAGTTAATTTTTACTTTCCACCTTCAAAATGTCTGGCTCTCCAAATTATGCACTGTCACAGTCACTCTCCTTTCCTTAGTCTTTATATCTGCTTCTTTGTTTCTTCTGCTGCTACAGTGTTGTTCTTTTGGAAGCTCAAGGAAATTCAACCACCTGTTCAACCATCTTTCACCTCTTAAATCCGATTACGATCAGTCTAATTACTTTCTCTTCCTCTTTGTTCCTTCCTTCACTATTGCTGGCACCACTTTTCGTCCTCTCTTTTCTGCTCTCCTTGCTGTTCGCTGTTTGTCCATGTGCCGCTTTGAGCTTTTGCTTTCGCTGTCACTCTGGGTTCACTATTTCTTCAGCACTTCCACAAATCCAAACTCCTCCGCTCTTACTGCTTATAACACACCGTTCTCCCTCTTTGCTTCCCTTTCTTTTCTTGTGGGATGTCAGGTCTCTGGATGGGCCATTAAAAGCCAACTCTTCAGCTCCTGCTTTGAGGGCTCCTCCGTTCACGTTGCTAGGGATTGCACCTTCCCTCTACATCTCTGAAGGTTCCCCTTTTCTTCATCAATCCCCCCAGGACCAATTTTTGGACCTCGGACGGCCACCGGACTGCTGAATTTTGTGCCGCTTCAATCCCACGTCACCACCGGAACCTTACATTACAATATTTAATGTCCACATACTTCTATTTTTCACTCTATCACCTGTTGCCATTTTAATGCAGGCAGCATTATCCTCGTGGATGATTACAGCATCATTTACCTTTACATTTAAATCCTGTAACAGCTTTACATACCAAGTTACCTCTGAACAGAGTTCAGACAAAGCAATAAATTCTGCCTCCATAGTAGAAATGGATACAGTTGTTTGCTTTCTGGACTTAAAGCCTGTTAGGAATATAAGTCACCTAACAGGTATTTTGGGTTAGAAATATATATAAACCAGGATAAACATTTTAGTACTATATGTCTTTTAAGAGATTGCAAAAACTGCAATTGGGTATGGTTCCTCAAATAGCCATAAGATGGAGCCAGAAACTTGGGTTGTTTAGTCTTAATCTCAGAAGAGAGTGTGACTCTATCTCTGTTTCCTTCTGTTGGAAAGTATTGCCGTTGCTCAATTTCTTCTAATTGACTGATATTACTGGATTTAATGTAAGCCTGATACTGAACTGTTTTTGACACTGGACTTTGATATTTGGATTATCCCTGGATTGAAAAACTGACTGATTTTACCTGTGAATGACTTTGGATTGCTTATTTTGGACTTTGCTTAAACCTTTCTGGAAGTAAAAACCTACATTTACTGTACAGTGTATCTGTGTTCTCTGTGTGTATTATTCCAACACTACTCTCTATACGTCTCCCTGTATGCGCTCATTCTCCTAACGGGGAATTACCTCAACACTGGTTATGGGCCCAGGCCATACCAGGCTCAGATAACTGAGAGTTAGTGTGAATGCACAGTACTGTATACAGACAGCTGTTTACTGTTTAATTGTGGTTTACTATCCTGATAAAGATGGCACAAGACACTTCAACAAGTCTATCACTGATAACCCAGTTGGATGGAACAAACTATGTTTCCTGGTCTATGAAGTGCAGTCTACTTCTGCGTAAAGAAGGTTTATGGAATGTAGTTCAAGACCCACCAGATGTAAATGCTTGGGATCCAGAAAATGAGGATAATGCCAAGAAGCTTGCTTACTTTAACCAGAACAACGAACGAGCTCTTTGTATAATTGGACTAACACTGAGTGACCAGCAGCTAGTCCATATTCATGGAGAAGAGTCTGCTGCTAGGTGTTGGGAGAATTTGAAGAGGATTTATGTTCGTGACAGTGTAGGTGCACACATACATCTTACACGTAAACCGTTTAGAGCATGTCTTCTGAAAGGTGGAGATATGTTAGCTCATTTGAACTTCATGAAAAGAACTTTTCAAGAGCTACATGAAAAAGAACTGATATTTTCAGAGCTGCATCAAGTTTACATCATTCTTTCCTCATTGGATGAAAGTTATGATGACTATGTATCTTCACTGGAAGTCCTGCCCAGAGATAAACTGACATTGACTGAAATAACTGGAAGGTTGCTAGAAGAAGCAAGAATACGGCTGGATAGGAACCAACTGAGGAAGGAACAACCACAAGAAGAGGATTTATCTGCAACTGCCTATACTGTTAGGAAATGTTTTTCTTGTGGGACTAGGGGACATATAGCTAGTTTCTGTAAGAAAAGAGAAGGACAGAATACTGGTAATCACCAGAAGACCAAGAAGAATGTTAGTTTAGCTATGTCTAGCAATTCAACTGTAAACAAAGATTTGTGGGTTGTTGATAGTGGAGCATCGCAATGCATTACTAAAGATAGAAGGTTTGTAAAGATGTCCACAAGTAAACAACATGTATCATTGGCAAATGGATGGAAGATGAACGCATCAGGTGAAGGTACTGCATATTGTTCTTGTATAAACGAACATTTAACTATGTTATATGTACCTAAACTAAAATTTAATTTATTATCAGTAAGGGCTTTAGTTAATATTGGTTATGTAGTAACCTTTAGGGGAGATAACTGTATAATAGAGAAAGAGGGTAAAAGTGTTACTGCTACTTTAAAAAATGATTTATATGTAATACATGATGATCAGCTGAAGATGGCTAACTCAGTTTATAACAATGTTAAGCCACGTGATGAATGTATACATTTATTACATAGACGTCTAGGGCACATTAATTTCAAAATGCTCAAACTGTTGAATTGTCAGAGGGAATAAAATTGAAACCCTGTAGCAATTATTTACACTGTAATACTTGTAGTCAAGAAAAGAGTAAGGTTACTCTAGCAAACAGACTAAATGGGTTTAAGACCAAAGAACCTTTAGAGGTTGTTTTTGCTGACATAATTTGTTCTAAAAAACCAAGTTTAGGAGGTGCCTGTTATATTTTGAGTATTAGGGACCATTACTCACGATATGGCTTCTGCTATCTTATGAAAAACAAAACAGAAACATTCCAACATTTCTTTAACTGGCTAAGGTTTGCTGAGAGAAAAATGAAAAGTAAAGTAATTACTTTAGTAACTGATAATGGGACTGAATTTGTTAACAAAAGATTCCAAAATATGTTGAAATTGGCTGATGTTGAGCATAAACGTTCTGCACCTTACAGACCACAACATAACTCATTTGTAGAACGAAGAGGGCAAACATTACAAGCATGGCTCGCACTATGTTATCTGATTCAGGTTTACCTGAAACACTGTGGGGTGAAGCCATAATGTGTAGCAATCGTGTTTTGAACAATGTAGTTAATGCAACAACTGGAGAATTGCCATTCACTCATTGGCATGGCAGAAAACCAAATTTAAGTTATCTACACACATTTGGAGCTCCAGCACGGGTGCATATTCCCTCACAAGTAAGACTGAAAGGGCAACATAGAGCTAAGAAGTTATTTTTTGTGGGTTATGAGATCATTTAGATTCTGGGATCCAGGCAAAGCTCATGTTTATTGTAGTGCTAGTGCAAAATTTCTCGAGCACGTTGGGTGGGATAAACTGGAACAGGAATCCAGCAATGATATTATTATTGACACCCAAATAGTCCCCAAAGATAAAATCAGTAAACCCCAAATAGCCAATAAAGAGGAAGAACAGGACGAAGTAGGAGAACAAGCACAGGAAGAAATAGAAGAACAGGAGCAGGTGGCACAGGAAAGCCTACCAGTAAGCCCTGAATTACCAAGACATTCAACCTGTGTAACACGACCACCTGATAGATATCAGGCTAGTGTTGTATGCCATGTGAATACAGTTCCAAGTAATTATAATGAACTAAAACTGTATCCTGCTAAGGATCAGGCGCTTGGCAGAAAGCAATGGATAAGGAACTGGAATCATTAAAAAGACTGGAGGTATATGAAAATGTTAAGTCACCACCAGGTAAACATGCCATAGGATGCAAATGGATATATAAACTTAAGACAGGTGTGGATGGGACTGTTACCCATAAAGCCAGGTTAGTAGCACAAGAGTTCAATCAGACAGCAAATGACTATGATGATGTGTTTGCACCTAGTCTGAAGGCTACTACATTATAAGGGCAGCATTAGTGTGGGCAGCTAAATCATTTGGATGTAGAGACAGCATATCTGCATGCACTGTTGCAAACACACTATATATTTAAAGAAACCTTTAGGTCTCAAAAATGATAATACTGATAATAATGATTGCTGGAAATTAAAAGAGTCTTTATGGTTTGAAGCAATCAGGATATGAGTGGAACCAATGTATAGTTAAAGAATTAACTAAAATAGGTTTTGTAGCTGGCATGGCTGATCCATGTTTGTTTAAAAGAGAAAGTAATGGTATGATGTCATTATTGCTATTATTTACTGATGATATAGCATTAATCACCAAAACTGAACAAGAAGCTACTGAGATAATTTCACTATTGGAAAAGAAATTTAAGATAAAACAATTAGGAGAAATCAAACATTATCTTGGTTTAAAGATAGAACTAGGGGAGGATACAAAATCTCACAGGCAGATAAAATTAACCAATTACTAAAAAGTTTTAAAATGGAACTTTGTAAACCGGCTTCACCAATGAGCCAGGAGTTTAGCCATAGTGATGATCAAAGTCCTATTTTTGATAAGAACATTTACCAGTCCTTGATTGGTAGTTTATGTTATCTCAGTAATTGGTCAAGGCCAGATATTTCATACAGTGTTAATCAATTAGCGAGATTTAACGCTGAGCCGACTGAAAGGCACTGGCAAGCTGCTAAACGTGTGTTAAGATATCTGAAACAAACAATGCATTATGCATTGTATTTGGAGCCAAAAGATGAGCTGAATTTGACTGCATATGCTGATGCAAGTTTTGCTACAGACATAAATACACGAAAATCTCCATCAGGTACTCTGTATTATTGGGAAAAGCATTGATTGGATAGAGATCTATTAGACAGAAACATCTAAGTTTGTCAACAATGGAGGGTGAATTTTCATGTTTGTCTTTATTATGTACAGATTTAGTTTTGTATAAACCATTATTGATTGATATGGGAATTGATGTAAAAGATCCTATTGTTGTTTATGAAGATAACCAATCAGCAATACAGATGGCTTCAAATATTGCTGTTAAAACAAGAACGAAACACACAGATTTAAGATATTTAAATGTGAGACAATGTGTGCAAAGTAAGATGATTAAGCTAGAATACTATGTCAGAAAACAATATAGTAGATCATTTTATAAAGGCCCAAGGCTCTATAAAGCATAAGGCGTGCTGTGAAGATTATGGACTTAGATTATGGATTATCTCCACACCGAAATAATTTTTTATTTCTCCCAAATTCTTTAATTCAAATTTCTTCTCCAACTTCTTAGCAAATTTGTTTACCTGTGATACATCCTTTGCAATGAAGCAAAGATCATCCACAAATGCTAATAGTTGACAATCCCCACCTTTTAACTTTCCAGTGTATATGCAACCATCAGCCTTGCAACTCTTGAACCCAAGACTTTTCAACACAGTATCTAAACATATATTCCAATTCCTAGCTGACTGCTTCAGCTCATAAATGGCCTTGTTCAATTTCACCTTGGCCTTGTTAGGCTTTTTTTCAACAAGTTGAAAACCTGTTGACATGAATTCTGAACCTCTATCAGTTTACAGCTGACACACCTGTTGTTTATACCTTCTTTCAACTAAGTTTACCCATTGCTTGAATTTCTGTAGCACCTCAATTTTACTGTTTAATAAATAGCAGAACCCAAACCTGCTGTAATGTATACTTTGCTCCTCCCAAACTGGCTTGCATTGGCCCAACCAAATCTGCATGTACCAGCTCTAGAGCTCTTGTCTGCCTTGTGCTACTCTTGCTCACTGAGATTGCCTTGGACTTTGATGTTTTGCATACTGCACAATCCAAATATGCCTTACATGCAACCCTTCTGCAAACTGTTCCATCTTTTGAACAACTTTGAAGCTGGTAGGTGCAAAAGATGAACACATGAATCATGTTGTGCCACATTTCCAAATATTTGTGCACACTGAAAATTTTGTTCCTGCAAAACATTGCTTTATGTCCTTTGCACACACTTTGCCATTTTCCTTTATGAGACACTTCCCATTTACAAATGTGGTCTCAAACCCTTGCTTGTCTAAACTAGAGACACTCAGCAAATTATGCTCCATTTCAGACACACACAAAACATTTAACCTTGTTTCCAGATATGGAATTTGCACACTGCCTCTTCCAATGACTTTAGCCTTTTTACCATTTGCCAAGGTTACTGCATCTCCAGCAGCTGCATCCATTCTGTAAAACAATTTAGAATTATTAACAATTGTTTGACTAGCTCCACCATCAATTAGCCATTGATTTCTCCCATTATAATTGCCACAGCAATTTGTCCATCTGCATATTCTTCCTTGCAAATTGCTTCTTCTGTCTTGCAAACAGTTTCTTCCTTGCAAACAGTCCCTTTTTAGATGTGTCCTTTGCGCGGCTGTAACCTGATATCTCCTGATGCTCTTCTTTTCTCTGGCTCCTTGGGCCTCCTCCTCAGGGATTTCTCCTCATGGCTTTTTCTATAATGGCGTTTCTGCTCTTCAGCTAATAAACACGCTTTAAGAGCTTCCAAACACAGTTCCTACTCTGGTTTGATTCAAATACTGCAGAAACAATATCCCACGAGTCATCTAGACTGTTTAAAATCAAAAGCACTTTCTGAGATTCAGGAATCTACATTCCATGCTGTTCTAACTACACAAACAATGTTTGCATGTTCACCAGATGCTGCTCAATGGATTCTCCCCGTTGCAAACTGGCTCTGTATAACTTTCTTGATAATTGCACAATATTGTATGCTTACACACTCACATGTCTATACATGTCTATGTCCTTAATTTCTGCCAGACCTCCTTTGCAGTCTTTAAATCAGCTACATTGATAAATTGTTCAATCATGCTGCCTCTGATCTGCAGTTAAGGGCCCTTGGGGTGGATTTTCCACAATATCCCACAGTTCCTTAGCTTTCAGGAAACACTCCATCTTTGCAGCCCAAATAATATAATTCTTCTGACCCAATCTAGGCAGAGAGGTCTCCTTAATTTTCTCAGCCATCCCACAAAGCTGTTCTGTCTGTCTTGCTTCTCTTTTTAAACACACAGTCTCTCTCAGCTTAAATTCAGCCTTTTAATGTGTTCTGGTTCTGGCTGAACCCATAACCTGTGAGAGTTTGCAGCAGAAATTCAAGTCCAGAAAACACAGAGATTCAGCAGGATCATAAACTTATTTATAAACATAATAACATGAAGTAAAGTTGACAATACCAGTAGTAGATTCTTCCAATGTGGAAGTTACAAACAGCAACTCAGGAGCTCAGAGCAGATTACTAGTTTCAGGTTCAATTCTCAACAAAGCACACAGAGCCAAACCACACTCTGTCAGCTCCCTATGGCTGGTCTATTGCCATGCTTACTCACTTGCTGACTTTGTTAACCATGTCTCTGCCAGTTAATGAATATACTCTGACACTCCCCATCATTGAACAATTAGGAATAAAGCCAAAGCCTCTAGCTCACCTAATTCAGTTTGAACAAGTGGATGGGACGTTGATTCAGTGGCGTCACTGAACTTGTCAGGCTTGAGATGGGGAAGCACCATGAGCTCATACGATTTGTCGTAGCCCCCAGGATGACAGACTTGCCTGGCTCAACAATTGGGCCCCTACCATCAAGTAGGAAGATGGTTACAGGAAAAATCATAATAGGTGTTGGCCCACTGCCATCAATGCCTCCTGACAGCTACCCAATTCCTTCCAGGCAGAAGCAGCTGCCGCTGCCACAGTACTGCCAGGCAAGCCCTCAATCCCTAAAAAACACCAAGATTTGGCTGAGGTGTTTAGCAAGGAGGAATAAAATGTCCTTCCCCCTCACCGACAAACTGTGCCATAGAAATAGAACTGGGGTCAAGGCTACCAAAGCCAAAAATGTACTCCATGACACCCGCAGAAATGATTGAACTAAGAAAGTACATTGACTCCAACTTAGCCAGAGACTTTGAATCCCCAAAGTCCAAGGTAGCTGCCCCAGTGTTATTTAAAGAAAAGATGGGTGGCTGAGGTTATATGTGTATTTTAATGGAATCAATGGCATCTGTGTGCAAATTACATACTCCCCCTCATGAAAGACTTGTTAAACCCCCTATCAAAAGGGAAGATATTTACCAAACTGGACCTCCGGGAAGCTTATTACAGAATACGCATCAGGAAGGGGGATGAGTGAAAAATTGCCCATTGAGCTTTCAATTGCCCATTGGGGAACTTCCAGTTCCAGGTTATGCCTTTTGGTCTCTGGGGGGCTCCTGCAGTTTTCATGCAGTTGAACAATGAGGTACTGCATGAACATCTGTATAATGGGGTCCTAGTTTATCTGCATGACCTTCTTATATTCAGCAAGATGCTAGAGGAACATGTAAAACTAGTGTGGTAGTTGCTGAAAAAACAACTGGCCACAAAACTCTGTCAGTCTTCCTATATGGTTTCATATATAGTCATTTTTTGGAGGCTGTTTGTTCCTTATTGTGCTCAATTTGAATGTAGTCTTCTTGCTTAGGTTGGCATTTTTCACTTTGTAGTTTGAGTTTCAGAGGGGGTAGAGTTGCCTCTGAATCACTTATTTTTTCTTCTAGTAATTCATTTAATTTAATAAATGCAATTTGGATCTTCTATGGGCATAAACTCAAACATATGTTTTGCAAGTCACAACCATGTCAATATTTTTCCTTGACTTTTTTAACTAGCACATTAAAGTGTTTTTAAAAATGGTAAAAAAGTCTTAATTTTTTTTTAATTTTTTTTTTTAAAATTAAAAGTTTACAAGTTCTTAGCCTTCAATTTCCTGCCTTGAAAATTCATCTGTTTCCTATTGTGAAGTACTTCTTATTTATCTCCTTCCTCCCTACTTGTCAGCTTTGGAAGCCATATTCCACGCTGCCATATAGCCTGGGAGACTGGAAGGGGGGTGCTTTCAATTAAGTAGCTCTAACTACTTAGAGCTACTTAATAAAATAAAATTCTTTTGTTAGTCCAAGGATGAAATAAGGATCTTACTTTTGGATGGATCATGATTGGGCCTATGATGTGATGATGACTAAGGGGGGACGGATTTGTAGTTTGAGAAATTCTGGAAAGCTGAAAAAAAACTTTTAGATTTCTGAACCTACCATGAACTCCAGCAACTCAAAAGGGGGCTGTCAGGGGTGCTAAACACCAGCACTGATTCCAAAGATGGAGCAGTGTGAAGACTCAGCAAAGATGGAAAAAGATACAGAAGAGGCTATGGGGCTGGACACCAGAGGACTAATTGAAGCCTCAGGGCTCCCTTCTGAAGAGGTGATGCAGGTGTTAGAAGCTGCAGAGGAGAGACGGAGATTAGGAGCCCAGCCCAAGGAGACTGACTCATGGAGAAGCTGCTGGACGGAGCTGAATACAGGAATGGGACAGGAGGAGAAGCTGCCTGAATGCCTCTCTTTCTCAAGCTCTCTACGAATGGTCCATTAAACAGAGTGGAGAAGTGGGGGGATGTTGGGATCAGACACCTCCCAAGATTGCAACCTGTGGCCTCCATCCTGAAGCCAGCCATTGGCAGGAATCCTAGAACAACTCCAGCAACTTAAGGTGGAAAGTTATGTCTCACAGCCACAACTTCTCCAGATGAGCTGGATCTTAATGCAGCCCATCTTTACTTTCCCTAGTCTGAGAAGGTGGAGAAGGGAATGTTCCCTGATCCCTCAAGGTGGTATCAGTTGGGGAGCCGCTACGAAGCAGCCCAGGCTGGCAAGCTTGAGTTCCAAAGGAGAAACGGCCGATGCAGCTGACATTGGGTAAGTTACAAACCTCAAGCACTCCCCCTCCACAGCCAGAAAGGAGATTACCCCCTGCAGAGAGTAATCTCCAAGGTGGGAATTTTATCCTGGTCAAGGGTGGATCCAATGCCAGTGGATGCCAGCACCTGTTGCACCATCTGATCCGGGAACACCCTGGCCCAGAAGAGAATCAGCAATCCCTTTTCAGCAAAGGGATCTGCACAGGCAGCAGACGGCAACCACCCCCATCTTCCCATTGTGGGGAAGAAGGCAAAAACAGCCTCTTCATGGCAGGTGCCCAATCAGCTGCCCCTTGGAGCAACCCTGCAGAGACCCTTCTTCCAGAAAGCCCCAACTCCGCCGGGCCTCAGAGTCCCCTCCCAAGGTTCATAGGTCCCTCGTCAGGCTCCATTCCAGCTCAACCCGCAGTTACTATGGCAATCCCCACTTAGACCAGACCTATATATATATA
>NW_020769422.1:1156602-1236444 GCF_900518735.1 Pseudonaja textilis | reverse complement strand
CCACAGCATAAATCTTTACTCTGTCCGGCAAACCAGTCCTGGCAATAAATCTCAAGTCTCGGAGCTTCTTGCTGTAACGTCCTCACTCAATAAGTCACTTTGTTCCTGGCAAATTGTACCAGCCCAGCTGTGTCCTTTTATACTCATTGAGGCAACGTGCTAATTTACTGACTCGCCCTCCTCCTTCGTTCCAGCTGATTTTGCCTTCTCAACCGTCTTCTGTTCCTTACATTTAACCACAAATTTTCCAAGTTCTCATCTCCACTAGAAGACTCTCTCAAAACTTCCCTGTCAGCCATTCCCGGCTGTTGATCAGATAAGGAACCAGAGGAGGTCAAAGGTCCTGACAATTCTAATACATCAGGTCTGTCTTCCTTTGTCACGTCCATCTCCTCATCCTGGTTACCAGTCCAATCACTGAGCCATGCCGGCTCATATTTTTCTGCCATGTCCTCCTCACTTGAACTCATATCAGTCACAGGAGCTGAATCCAAGCCCGGAGCCACAACAAACATACATACATACATACATACATACATACATACATACATACATACATATGTTATGTCTCCCCCTTAATTGCAGGAGGGCAAAACGAAACAGGCAGTTCACAAACCAAAAAGCAGACCTTCCCAAAAGGACCGTGGCAGGGTTTCCAGTCCTTAGCAATAAATCCAAACTCTGTCCGGCAAACCTGACGTGGCTATAAATTCCAAAGCCTCAAAGCTCACCAGCCAAGCCATTTCCTTATATCCACTATGAGGGCGTGTTAATCTCCTTAATTAGTCACTGGCTCGACGCCTCCTTCCTAATTGTGATTGATGCCTAAACTTACATCTATTACGCATATCTAGCCAAGTTCTTTCCAAAGACTCCTCCCCACTAGAAAAGTCTCGCAAGTGTTCCTGGTTAGCTATTCCCGGCTGTTCCTCCGCCAGAGGAGAAAAATCAGAGGAGGTCGAAGGTCCTGACAGCTCTATTAAATCAGGTTCATCCCTCCTAGTTACATCCATTTCCTCATCCTGACTACAGTCCAAATCGCTCAACAGAGCCAGCTCATAATTTACTGCCATTTCCTCTTCGCTTGAGCTCACATCTGCCAACGGAACAGATTCCAACTCCAGAGTCACAACACTATCCCTCACCGCAGGGCCCTTCCCCCGAATCTGACAATCCGGATGCGGTTTCGAAGGGAAACGGTCATGGAACCTCCGAACAATGTCTGGGGCATGAACCGTGGAAGCATCCGTCCATGAAAAAATGTCCAAACCATTCACTCTCCTTCCGACTAAATACTGAAAGTGACCCTTTAGCCAACGAGAATCAGTAACGCTGATTATCGAGTTGTCAATATCAGCCTCCTCACTGGATGGTGATGGAGAAACCGCACCAGCGGGAGCACGGAGCGGACATTCCGGGGAGTCAGGAACCAGGAGGGAACGATGGAAGATGGGATGAATGCGCATGGAGCGCGGCAAGGTGAGTCGATACGCCACAGGGTTGATGACCGCCTCAATCGGGAATGGACCGATGAAACAATGGTCCAGCTTCCTAATTGGATGATCGACCCGAAGGTGCCTTGTGGATAACCACACCTTGTCACCCACAGCTAACGGAGGCGTTGCTCTATGAGAACGGTCTGCAAACCGTTTGTAATCTTCCTTCGCCCGTTCCAGTTGTTGCACCACTAAACGGTGAACCACTTGTAATTCCTCAAGAAAGTCTTGTGTCTCGGGAACTGGGGAGTCCATCATGGTTAATGGAAAGAATCGGGGATGATAGCCCACATTCGCATAAAACGGCGTTACACGAGTGGAGGAATGTTGAGAGTTATTAAAGGCGAATTCTGCCAAAGGGAGGTATTTCGCCCAATCGTTTTGCCGATGATTGACAAAACACCTCAAATACTGAGTGAGAATGCCAATAACCTTCTCAGTCCCGCCATCAGTTTCCAGATGGTGCGCTGACACCAGACACACCTGAACTTGTAACGCCGACATTAACTGTTTCCAGAACTGCGGAGTGAACTGGACTCCACGATCTGAAACCACCCTATCCGGCAAACCATGTAAACGAAAAACATGCTGTAAGAATAACTGAGCCGTAGCGCGGGCCGATGGTAGCTTCCGACAGGGAATGAAATGCGCCATTTTAGTCAACATATCGACCACCACGAGCACCGTCGTGAAACCTGACGAGGATGGCAAATGCGTGAGAAAGTCCATGGAGATCACTCGCCATGGTCTGTCCAGAGTCAGCAATGGTTGCAGGAGTCCTGGAGGCGCACCCAACGCTGCTTTCGCTTGCCAACATTGTATGCAAGAAGCGACGTAAGAAAACACATCATGACGAACCCGAGGCCACCAAAAAGTCTGAGTGACTAAGTGCAGGGTTTTGTAGAAACCAAAATGCCCAGCAGCAGGGTTGTCATGACATTGCTTCATGATGAGAGCTCTAAGCGACTTGGTGGGTACATACAATAAACCCCGATGTCGAAGCAAGCCCTCTTCAAAAGACCATGGGGAATCAGGTCCAACTTCCCCCCTCCTCTGCTGCGTCCATGCGTTTAATCGCTACGCCTCCCGTATTCGAGCCCGTAAGTCTACTGGATCTTGAAGCACAGCCAATGATTCCGGTGGCAACACCGTTCATGGAGGGAGAGATCCCATTGGTTGCTGTGGATCCACCCATTAAGGTGGAAACCGTGGATGGGCGTGAGCTCAAGTCTGGGCCCATTCATTTCACCACCCAGCCAGTGCGTATCATCATTGGGGATCACGAGGAGGCGATAAGTTTTTATATCACCTCGAAACTTCATCTCCCTTTGGTTCTCGGCGTGTCCTGGCTGCGTTTGCACGATCCGTTGGTGGCCTGGGCGCAGAATGCCATTTCTTTTCCAAGTCTTCAATGTGTAGACCATCTGAGATATATCTGCACTGGCCAAGATATCACCGCCACCCCTGCTGTTTCCATACCTCCGGAGCTATCGGACTTCTCCGACGTTTTCAGCGAGAAGGAGGCGGATCAGTTACCACCGCATTGTGCTTATGATTGTCCTGTAGACCTGATACCAGATGTTCCATTGCCCAAGGGTCAGTTATACTCCATGTCGGAGCCTGAGTTGGCTGCGCTTCAAGAATTTCTAGATAAAAACTTGGCTCGGGGGTTTATTTGACCATCGTCGTCTCCTCTTTCAGCTCCCGTTCTTTTTGTTAAAAAGAAGTCGGGAGAATTACACTTATGTTGTGATTATCGCCGTTTAAACTCTATCACAGTGAGGAATAGTTATCCTTTGCCGCTCATTCCAGAATTAATGGAGCGGTTGCGGGAGGCTACTATCTTCACTAAACTCGATCTGCATGGGGCCTACAACCTGGTTCGGATACGCAAGGGGGACAAGTGGAAGACGGCATTTGGCACTCATTATGGTCATTTCGAGTACACCGTCATGCCATTTGGTCTGACCAACGCTCCTGCGGTTTTCCAGCATTTGATGAACAACATTTTTCGGGATATGCTGGATAGGTTTGTCATGGTGTATCTGGATGACATTTTGATCTACTCCCGGTCCAGGGATCACCACCTTCATCAGGTCCGTCAAGTGCTGCAGCGTCTTCGGGAGCATAAGCTCTATGCGAAACTGGAGAAGTGTTTCTTTTTTCAGTCTTCAATAGAGTTTTTAGGGCATATCATCTCTCCCGAGGGTATTGCTATAGACCCTAAAAAAGTTGAAGCCTTGTGTAGTTGGGAAGCCCCTCGTCGAGTAAAGGACATGCAACGTCTTCTGGGGTTCGCCAATTACTATAGGACCTTCATTCCAGGTTTTGCTAAGTTAATGGATCCTATTACTCAGCTCCTTCGTAAGAAGGTCCTGTTCTGGTGGGGGCCTCCACAACAACAGGCTTTTGAAACTTTAAAGAAAGCGTTTGTGGCCGAGCCGATATTGAGGCATACTGATCCGAATCATCCATTTGTGGTCGAGACAGATGCCTCTAATGTGGCTATCGGGGCGGTATTATTGCAAGCTCCAAAGGATGGCGCACCTCTTTTCCCTTGCGCATACTATTCTAGGAAGCTCACAGCTTCTGAGTGTAATTATACTATTTGGGAAAAGGAGTTGTTGGCCATTAAAGCTGAATTCAAGACCTGGTGACATCACTTAGAGGGGGCTCGGCATAAGGTGGAGGTTCGGACGGATCACTGAAACTTGGAACATTTGTCTACCGCCAGGAAGTTGAACCAACGCCAGATCCGGTGGTCGTTGTTTTTCGCAAGGTTCAATTTTTCCGTTACTTATGTTCCAGGCAGACAGAATCGGAGAGCAGATGCATTGTCTAGGAAACCCGAATATCTCGGTTCCGAGGATCCTCCTCCTCCAAGAACGGTGTTGCCACCGGAATCCTTGGCTGTGCTTCAGGATCCAATAGATTTGCGGGCTCGAATACGGGAGGCGCAGCGATTAGACGCACGGATGCAGCAGAAAAGGGGGGAAGTTGGACCTGATTCCCCATGGATTTTGAAGGAGGACTTGTTAAGACATCGGGGTTTATTGTATGTGCCCACCAGGACGCTTAGATCCCTCATCATGATGCAATGTCATGACAATCCTGCTGCTGGTCATTTTGGTTATTACAAAACTCTGCACTTGGTCACCCGGACTTTTTGGTGGCCTTGAGTTCGACATGATGTGTTTGCTTACGTTGCTTCTTGTGTACAATATCGACAAGCGAAAGCAGCATCAGGTGCGCCTCCTGGACTCCTTCAACCACTGCCGACTCCGGGCAGACCATGGGGAGCAATCTCCATGGACTTTTTAACACACTTGCCCTTGTCATCGGGTTATACGACGGTACTCGTGGTGGTTGATATGCTCACTAAAATGACCCATTTCATCCCATGTAGAAGATTACCCTTGGCTCGTGTTACTGCCCAGCTTTTTATACAACACATGTTCCGGTTACATGGCTTACCGGACAGAGTTGTTTCAAATCGCGGTGTTCAGTTCACCGCTCAATTCTGGAAAAGTCTAATGAACGCTCTAAGAGTACAGGTATGTTTAGCGTCGGCGCACCATCCGGAAACCGATGGCGGGACTGAGAAAGTAATTGGCATCCTCGCCCAATACCTCAGATGTTTTGTAAATCAACGACAAAATGACTGTGACCTATCTTCTATTGGCAGAGTTTGCCTTTAATAATTCTCGACACACCTCCACCCACATGATGCCTTTTTACGCCAATGTGGGTTATCATCAGAGGTTTTCCCCCCTGTCGATCGCAGATTCTCCGGTTCCAGAGGCACGAGACTTTTTGTCGGAGTTATATGCCGTACATCAGTTAATTTCCAGACAATTGGAACGAGTGAAAGCAGATTATAAACATTTTGCAGATCGTTCGCGTTGAGCGATGCCTCTGTTGGCTGTGGGTGACAAGGTGTGGTCGTCAACGAAACATCTTCGAGTCGATCATCCGATTAGAAAGTTGGATCATCGCTTTATATGTCCCTTTCCTATTGAAGCGGTTATTAATCCTGTGGTTTATCGGCTCACCCTACCGCGCTCTATGTGCATTCACCCTGTTTTTCATCGCTCCCTGTTAGTACCTGACACCCCATTGCGTACTCTCCATTCTCCAGAAGATACAGGCTCTCCATCTAGGCCCAGCACTGAACCTGTTACAGATACTACAGTGGTTGGAATTTATGATTCACGATGGCTGAAGGGACGATTCCAGTACTTTGTGGGGAGATTAGAAAATGAAACGGAGATTCGTTCTTGGCAGGATGTGTCCAAGGTACATGCCCCAGACCTTATTCGAATATATCATGCACAATTCCCTTCAAAACCACATCCTGATCGTCAGACTTGGGGGAAGGGCCCTGCGGTGAGGAATAGTGTTGTGACTGGAAGGATCGATCCTGCTGGGAGTTTTGACTCTGATGACTCTGAAGATAGAAGGTTGGAGCCTGCTGTGAATGTGGAGTCTGAATTATCAGAGGACACAGACGTGAGCCAGGAGGATGAGAGATTGTTGCAGAGACAATCCTCCCCAGAACCTTCGACTTCGTTCATGCCAGCAAATGATCAACAAAATGAGACAGAAGTTTCCAGTGAGGAAACTGACAGATCGTGGATTGACGCCAGAACTAGGAGAACCAGGAAACGTCAATCTGAAGGGAGGCGTCAGGTCAGACATTGATTGGAGAGACTGACATGCCTATCCAGTGATTTAAAGAGGCGTGCTGACTCTCAAACTTCGCTTGGAAGCAAAGTGTTTGATGAGTTGAAAGAATATATTTGGAGTGGCCTTGTGATTTATGGACAATTCTGATTAGCCTGACAGGTTCCAGGAAGTCTGCCAAGGACTGGAAAACAGTGCTATTAACCCTTTTGAATCCGGTTGTGTTCTTGCTTGAATATTTTGAATTCTGAAACCTTGTCTTCTCATCTATGAATATAGGTGAGACATAACATCTAACTGTTTGTTCCTTTTTGTATATTATAGAATAAGAAAATGCTTCAATAGTCAATAACCAGACTGGAATTTTCAAATAACAGTCTTTTAATCTTCTCCCAGTTTAACCACAGAGACTCCTGTATATAATGTCTTCTAAAATACCCCTGTGTTTTAGTTCCTTTATACCATAAAAAAGCATGCCACCCCAACAACAGATCATGTCCTTCTAATGTCAAAAATCTAGTATTTCTTAGTGTTATCCATTCCTTAACCCCCATCAGATTTGTAGCTTGATAGTACAACTCCCAATTAGGCAAACCAAATCCTCCTCTAATTCTAGCATCTTGCAAAAGTTTTAACTTTATTCTCGCTTTCTTACCTTGTCATATATATTTCAACACAATTTTATTTAGAACTTCAATCTTTTCCAAGCCTAATTGGAATTGTTTGAAACAAATATAAAATTCTGGGTAATATATTCATCTTGATTGTTGAAATTCTCCCTATTAGTGACAGTTGTAAATTTTCCCATTTCGCCAGATCTAGCGCTATCTGCTGTTTAAGTTTGATATAATTATTCTCTTTTAATGTACTACATCTTGCTGTCAAATATATCCCCAAGTACTTGATCTTATTTGTGACCTGAATTTTCAATAGTTCTGCCAGTTCTTCTTTTTATCTTAATAGCATATTCTTTGTCAAGATCTTTGTCTTATCTTTATTTATTTTCAAACCAGCCACCTTTCCATATGTCTCTATCTTTTCTATCAATTTTGATGCTGTTTCTAAAGGGTCTTCTAAGATGAAAACCAGATCATCTGCAAATGCTTGCAGCTTAAATTCTTCCTTTTTGATTTTCATTCCTTTTATATTCTTTTCATTTCTAATATTTCTGTTTAGCACTTCCAAAGTTAACACAAACAACAAAGGTGATAGTGGGCACCCTTGTCTTGTTCCTTTTCTTATATTGATAGAGTCTGTCAGTTCTCCCTCCATCATTACCTTTGCCGTTTGCTTATAGTATATAGCTTCTATTGCTTGAATAAATTTTCTAGCAAAACCCATCTGTTCCAACAGTAATAACATGAATCGCCAATTCACATTATCAAATGCCTTCTGTGCATCTAGAAATATCAGAGCCATTTGTTTTTCAGGATGTGCCTCATAGTATTCCAAGGTGTCCAAGATTACTTTCATATTGTCTTTAATTTGTCTCTTTGGCAGAAATCCATTTTGATCAGGATGAATAAAATTATTTAAATATTTTTAAAGTCTTTCTGCCAATATTGAAGCAAAAATTTTATAATCTGCATTTAGTAGAGAAATGGGTCTATAGTTCTTAATTTGTAATGGATCATCCTCCTCTTTTGGAATAAGTGTAATATAGGCTTCTGACCATGATTTAGGTATCTTCTTTAACATAACTTCATTCATAACTTCTAGCAATGGAAGATTCCACGATTCTTGTAATGTTTTGTAAAATTCTGCTGGAAGTCCATCTGGGCCTGGTGTCTTTCCATTATTTTGCTTCTTGAGTGCTTCAGTTAACTCCACCATCGTTATATTGCTTTCTAACATTGTTTCAGTCTCTTTAGGTATCTGAGGTAAATTAGCATTCTGTAAGTACTGTTTAACTCTTTCCTCATCAAAATTCTCTTGCATATATAATTTCCCATAGAAGACTTAAATGATTTCCTTCTTCTCTTTGCTACCATGGCAAACTTGTCCTTGGTCATCTAATAATTGCAATATTTTCCTTGATTCTTTCTCCTTTCTCAATTTGTATGCTAACCATCTACCTGGTTTGTTTGCATCTTCAAAATAGTTCTGTTTAGCACCTCTAATTTTCTGTGCTAATTCTTCTTTTTCTATTTGACCCATTTTATGTTTAATTATATCCATTTTTAGCTTGATGTCCTTTTTCTGTGGCATTTTCTGTAGCTCTTTTTCAAGTCTTTTATGCTCATCCTCTAAGGCCTTAGAGACTAGTCTTTTCATAGTATTCCTTTCCCTTGTATAGTCTATTATCAAGCCTCTAACATATGCCTTCATTGTATCCCATACATTCTGAATTGATGTATCTTCTTTTTTGTTTTCTCTAAAGAAAAAAGCCAATTCTTTCTCCATCCACTGTGTGAAGTCCTTTTCCTTTAAAATAGTACTATTTAACGTCCATCTAGATCTTCTTTTTTGTCCTTTCCATTTAATTGTCATTGGATTGTGATCTGCCCAAGTACTTGTTTCAATATTTATTTCTTGAATATTAGTTATTAATTCTGTTGACATCCATATCATATCTATTCTGGACCATGATAAGTGTCTATTGGAATAGAAGGTGTATTGTTTAGTTTTAGCATTTCTTTCTCTCCATGTATCTTTTAAGTTTATTTCATCTACCATTTTAAAAAAAGATTTAGGAGAGTCTTTCTATTTTGCTTTATTGTTTTCTGTGCTGTATAGTCCAATTTATTGTCTACAATTCCATTTAAATCTCCCATCATAACTATATTAGCATAGTCCAGTTCAATTATTTTCATATGTAATTTTTTGTAGACTTCTTGTTTGTCATTCGGAGCATAGATTGCAATCAGGAGTGTTTTCGTATTATTTCCATTATTTCCACCATTAGTATTCTTCCATCATCATCGGTATAAATCAATTTTGCTGGGATGGTCACTTTAATATATAAAACCACTCTTCTTATCTTACATTGTGTCAAGGAAGTAAATATTTTCCCTA
Organism: Pseudonaja textilis; assembly: GCF_900518735.1. The sequence goes on along the minus strand of NW_020769422.1, from coordinate 1,227,250 downwards.
ATTTTGGCTGCATCAACAATTGTTCATATTGTTTTTTAATATGTACTTCTTGTAGACAAATTATATCAAATTTTAATTTCTCTAATTTATGAAAGGTTTTCCTTCTTTTAACAGCTGAATTAAGTCCCTTTATATTAATTGTAATCAATTTTTTCTCTTCCATGGTTATATTTTGTAGTTAAGTTTAGCAGCTCTCGTAGATCTTAGTTCACGTTGTTCTTTGGCTTCCACCTTTCCACCTACTGCACCTTCTTCTTTTTCAGTTGCCATTTGGCAGTCCTCTTGGAATTCAATTAGTGAGATTTCTTTTTCTGCCTCTTCCTCTTTCCCTCCAAAAAATTCTGTATAAAATAATTCCGCTTTCTCAATTGAGTCAATTCTATATCTCTGTTCGTGCCATGTGAACATTAAACCTTCTGGAATCAGCCATCTATAATTCACCTCTTTTTAAAGTAGCATTTTAGTCAGAAATCGGTATTCTCTTCTCATCTCTCTCTTCTGGGTATTTCTTTCAAGACCACAATCTCCTTGTCTTTATATTTCAATGTTTTCTCTTTTGCCACTTGCAATATTTGCGTTTTAATGGCTTTCTTTGTAAATCTAATGTGAACTTCTCTTGGTAAGCTATTCCTCATTGCAATTCTTGTGAAAACTCGATAAACCTCATCTATTCCATCCATCATCTTCTCTTGAGTTATTTCCAAAGCTTCAGCCAGTATTTCTATCATTATCTCAGCTAAGTTTTGTCCTTTTTCTTCCTCTATGTTTTGGAATCTAAGATAGAATTCTGATCTATCCATCTCCCATCTCAACATACCACTTTTATCTTGTTCAACCACCGTTAATCTATTATCAATATCTCCAATCTTCTTGTCTCTTTATCTTCTTCATTTTTTTGGAATCTCTCATCATACTTCAAGATAATTTGTTGGAGAAGGCGGAGCTACATCGCTGCGATACAGCTGCAATCTTGGGGCTCCGAGATCGCAGCTGATATCTTCGCCCCTGGTCAGTCCCAACGGACCTAAACCGTCCCGTAGAGACGGTGATAGCAAGGGGTGCATTCTGTTGATCCCAGGACATCGCAAAGTCCCTGGTTGATCCAGGAGAAGCCTTTTTACCATTGGCGGAGAGGCAGCCATTAAGCTGCTGAAGCTGGGACAGCTCCGGAAGGAAAAGACAGAAAGAGAAAGTGTATCGGCTGGTGAGGACTTTTTTTTTTTTAATATTTGGGACTTAAGGACACTCTAGAATGAGAAGAAATCTGTAAGATTTTTGACAAAACTTGACAAAATTGACTTAGCGGCGATTTTATAAAGAGAAATGTCAAAGTGGGGCTTGGCTTTTTACTTTTACTTTTTTTTTCACTGAACTTCTATTGCGATCTAGTAATTGTAACTAGACTGGTTTTCTCTCTTATATTTATCTATTCTTTTTTCTCCTTTTTGACTGTTTGTATTTTTTAGAATAGAGGCTCCCTTTAGTAATCTATCTATCTATCTATCTATCTATCTATCTATCTATCTATCTATCTATCTATATATATATATACACACACACACACACACACACGTATATTTTCTTTTTCTATTAGGCTTTTTCTGGGAAAGAAGGGGGAGTGGATTAAAGAAACTTTGTAACACTGCCAACTAGAGGCTTGAAAATACTTTATTTGAAGCTGAGAGGACTGTGAAAAATTCTTTCTCAAGGACACTGGAACTTGATAAGATAGAGGGAAGAACACTGGAGAATGTTTTTACAGGTGTTCTTTGGGACTTCTACTATCAATTGAACATTCTTTTTAATTTTCTTTTCTTTTTAATTTTGGGCTTTTTATTTTTTTATTGGCTTCTTCTTATGTTCTCCTTTTTTCTAACTGGATTATAATTGGCCATTCTATTAACTGGATTAAAAGAGCTTGAAGACCCTGAGCTACCCAAATGAGTAAGAAAATCTTACCTTCTCGCATTTCAACTTCTGCTCCTGCCTCCCCATCAGCTGGAGGATGACTTTTAACAATGGCGAAGCAAGATAAAGCACAAGTGGATTTAACGATGGTTATGCAAGGAATTCAAGAACTTAAACGAGTATTGAACAAAGAATGGAGAGTATTGAACAAAGAATTGGGAAGACTGATGAAAAAATTGAAAATATTCAACAAATGAAGGTGAAATATGATGAGAGACTCCAAAAAATTGAAGAGAAAGACAAACAAAGAGACGAGACAATTGGAAATATTGATAGCAGATTAACAATGGTTGAACAAGACAAAAGTGGGATGTTGAAGTGGGAGATGGACAGGTCAGAATTTTATCTCAGATTCCAAAATATAGAGGAAGAAAAAGGACAAAATTTGGCTGCAGTAATGATAGAAATCTTGGCTGGAGCTCTGGGAATAATAGAGGAAAAGATGATGGATGGAGTAGATGAGATATACCGAGTCTTCACAAGATATGCGACGAGGAACTATCTACCAAGAGAGGTCCATGTCAGATTTACCAAAAATACTATTAAAACACAAATATTACAAGTGGCAAGAGACAAGGTGTTGAAATATAAAGACAAAGAGATTGTGGTCTTAAAACAAGTACCCAGAAAAGTGAGAGAGATGAGAAGAGAATATCGATTCTTGACTAAAATGTTATTGAAAAAAGAGGTGAATTACAGATGGTTGATTCCAGAAGGATTAATGTTTACATGGCAAGAACAGAGACACAGAATTGACTCAATTGAGAAAGCAGAAATATTCTACAATGAATTTTTTGAAAGAAGAAAAATAGAGACAGAAAAAGAGATCATCTCAACTGAACCTCAAGAGGATCAAATGGGAATGGGAAAAGAAGAAGGTGCAGTAGGTGGACAAGTGGAGACCAAAGAACAACATGAAGTAAGATCTATGAGAGCTGTTAGACCTAAATACAAAATATAATTATGGAGGAAAAAAAATTGATTTCTATGAATATAAACGGACTGAACTCAGCTACCAAAAGAAGAAATTTTTTTCACAAATTAGAGAAGTCAAAATTTGACATAATTTGCTTACAAGAAGTACACATTAAAAAACAACATCAACAATTATTGGTACGACCAAAACTAGGGAAAATTTTTACTTCTCTGACTCATTGTAAGAAAAGAGGAGTGATCTTGTACATTAAAGAAACCATTCTAGCAAAACTGATTTATACTGATGAAGACGGAAGAGTATTAATGGTTGAAATAGTGGATAACAATACAAAAACACTCCTGGTTGCAATTTATGCCCCGAATGATAAACAAGAAGAATTTTATAAAAAATTACATATGAAAACAATAGGACTGGACTATATTAACATAGTTATGATGGGAGATTTTAATGGAATTGTAGATAATAAACTGGACTATACAGCAACAGCATCAAGTCAAAATAGAAAGACCCTCCCTAAATCCTTTTTCAAAATGATAGATGAATTAAATTTAAAAGATATATGGAGAGAAAGAAATGGCAAAACTCAACAATATACTTTTTATTCAAATAGACATTTATCATGGTCCAGAATAGATATGATTTGGATCCCAACAGAATTAATATTTAATATTCAAGAAATAAATATTGAAACAAGTACAAGGGCAGACCATAATCCAATGACAATTAAATGGAAAGGACAAAAAAGAAGATCTAGATGGACTTTAAATAATACTATTTTAAAGGAAAAAGACTTCCCACAATGGATGGTAAAAGAATTGGCTTTCTTCTTTAGTGAAAATAAAAAAGAAGATACTTCAATGCAGAATGTTTGGGATACAATGAAGGCATATGCGAGAGGATTAATAATAGACTATACAAAGAAAAAGAACATTAGGAATTGGCAAACTATCAAAGCTCTAGAAGATGACCACAAAAAACTGGAAAAAGAATTACAGAAAATGCCACAGAAAAAAGATATTAAACTTAAAATGGACATAATTAAACATAAAATGGGTCAGGTAGAGAAAGAAGAACTGGCACAAAAAATTAGAAGTGCTAAACAGAACTATTTTGAAGATGCAAACAGGCCAGGTAGATGGTTAGCATATAAACTGAGAAAGGAGAAAGAATCAAGGAAAATATTACAGTTAATAGATGATCAAGGCCACATGTGCTATGGTAATAAGGAGAAAAAGACAATTATCCGAGACTTTTATGGACAACTACATAAACAGGAGGATTTTGATGAGGAAAAAATTAAACATTATTTACAAAATGCTAACCTACCTAAGATACCTGAAGAGACTGAAAAAATGCTAGAAAGCACTTTAACAATGATGGAACTAACCGAAGCATTCAACAGACAAAATAATGGAAAAGCACCAGGTCCAGATAGACTTCCGGCAGAATTTTATAAAACATTACAAGAATCATTGAGTATTCCACTGCTAGAAGTCATGAACGAAGTTATGTTAAATAAGAAAATACCTAAAACATGGTCAGAAGCTTATATTACACTTATTCCAAAAGAAGGGGCCGATCCATTACAAATCAAGAACTATAGACCTATTTCCTTATTGAATGCAGACTATAAAATCTTTGCCTCAATTTTGGCAGAAAGGCTCAAAAAATACTTAAACAATTTTATTCATCCTGATCAGAATGGATTCTTACCAAAGAGGCAAATTAAAGACAACATGAGGGTAATTCTGGACACTTTGGAATATTATGAGGCACATCCTGAAAAACAAATGGCTTTGATATTCCTAGATGCCCAAAAGGCATTTGATAATGTGAACTGGAGATTTATGTTACTATTACTGGAACAGATGGGCTTTGCTAGAAAATTTATTCAAGCAATAGAAGCCATATACTATAAGCAAACGGCAAAAGTAATGATAGAGGGAGAATTTACAGACTCTATTAATATAAGAAAAGGCACAAGACAAGGATGCCCATTATCACCTTTGCTATTTGTACTGACTTTGGAAGTGTTGAATAGAAATATTAGAGAGGACCAAAATATAAAAGGAATGAAAGTCAAGAAGGAGGAATTTAAATTGCAAGCCTTTGCTGATGACTTGGTTTTCATTCTGGAAGATCCTTTAGAGACAGCTCTAAAACTATTGGAAAAGATAGAGACATACGGTGAGATGGCTGGTTTGAAAATAAATAAAGATAAAACAAAGATTCTGACAAAGAACATGCTATTAAAACAAAGAGAAGAACTGGCAGATTTATTGAAAATTCAAATTACGAACAAGGTTAAACATTTGGGGATACATTTGACGTCAAGATGTACTACATTGAAAGAGAATAACTATATTAAACTCAAACAGCAGATAGCATCTGATCTGAAGAAATGGGAAAACCTACAACTGTCATCGATAGGTAGAATTTCAACAATCAAGATGAATATTTTACCCAGAATTTTATATTTGTTCCAAACAATACCGATTAGGCTTGGCAAAGATTATTTTGAAGAATTAAATAAAATTGTGTTGAAGTATATATGGCAAGGTTAGAAAGCGAGAATAAAATTAAAACTTTTACAAGATGCTAGAACTAGAGGAGGATTTGGCCTTCCTAATTGGGAGTTGTATTACCAAGCTGCAAATTTAATGTGGGCCAAAGAATGGATAACATTAAGAAAGACTAGATTGTTGACATTAGAAGGACATGATTTATTACTGGGCTGGCATGCTTTTCTGTGGTATAAGGGAACTAAATCGCAGGGCTATTTTAGAAGGCATTATATACGGGAGTCTTTATGGTTGAATTGGGAGAAAATTAAGAGACAACGTTATTTGAAAATCCCAGTTTGGTTATCAACTATTGAAGCTTTTTCTTATCCTATAACATATAAGAAGGAACAAACAGTTAAATATGGGGAAATATTGGATGAAAAGAGTGAACTTAAAACGATGCAAAATCTAGAAGAACAAGGTATAAAGATGAATTGGTTTTCATATGCGCAAATACACTCAAGGTATCTTAAAGATTCTAAAACAGAGGGATTTTATGATAAATTGACTGACTTAGGATTTTGACAGGTACTGATGAAAAAGTGATAAAAAAATTATATAGTTATTTGCTGGAAATTAAACTAGAGGAAGAACAAGTTAAAGAAACGATGATTGCTTGGGGGAAGAATTTTGGATATGGGATTGATTTAGAGAAATGGCAAAAATTGTGGTCTCAAAATTATAAAATGACAATGTCAACAGCATATAAAGAAAATTTGTATAAGATGTTTTACAGGTGGCATTTTCCCCTGACAAGAATAGCAAGAATGTTCAAGAATAAATCTGAAAAGTGCTGGAAATGTCATCAGATACCTGGCTCATATTACCATATGTGGTGGACTTGTGAGGACGCTAGAAAATATTGGACTAGAATTTGCATATGGTTGGAAAAAATGACAAAGAAACATATAGATTTGAAACCAGAGATTTTTTTATTGGGAATCTTACCTGATACATATAATAAAAATTTGAAGTATTTGATTGTAAATGTATTAACAGCGGCTAGGATTGTATTTGCTAAAAATTGGAAGAGTGAGAAAATACCATCAGAGGAAGAAATTATTAAGAAAATATTGGAATGTGCTGAAATGAGTAGATTGACATTTGAAATTAGAGAACAAGAAGATAAACAATTCTATGAAGTTTGGGACCTTTTCTATCAACGGCTAGATAATAAAATATAATAATAGAACATTTAGAAACTTAGGATATAATGAATATATACTTCTTTTTTTTCTTTTTCTTTGATACTATCTTTATAAAATTTTATTAGGTTAGACTTGGTATGACTTTATGATTCGTTGTAAAATAAATTAAGTAAATTATAGTTATCTCATTAAAGTATGAATTAACAAAATTATAGTCAAATGATTGTTTAGTAATGATATCAGGCTATATAATTGTTGATTGATAATATGAGCTATAATGTAATATAACTACAATGGAGACTATGAAATGGATGCACAAAAAAAAGTGGTAAACCAACCGATACACTGTCTGTAAATTTATGAAGGAGGATGATGCTTTTATGTTTTATGTTTCATGTTTTATGTGTTTTTGTTCGTTGTTAAAGTCAATAAAACTTTTTTTTAAAAAAAACCAACACCATAATTTGTTGGATGTTCTCCACTTTTTCATCAGTTTTCCCTGTTCTTTGTTCAATGTTCTCTGTTCTTTGTTCAATGTTCTCTATTCTCTTTTCAATATTCTCTGATCTTGCTTGAATATTTTGAATTCCTTGCATAATCATCTGCAGAGTCACTTTTTCTTGTTCTTTTTCTTGCTTTAACATTGTCTGTATTGAACGTTGTCCTCCAGATGGTGGAGAGGAAGAAGTAGAAGTTGAAGAACCAGGAGCTGTAAATTTCCTACTCATTTTAAGCAATTCAAAATCTTCAGGTTCTTCTAAACCTTAATCCAATTGTGAAGTAACCAATTATAGTTCAAAATAAAAATAGTAGAAAAAAGAAGCCCAATAATAATGATTAAAAAAAGGAAAAAAAGGGAGGACAAAATTTCTTCAGGCTCTTGTATACCTCAATCCAATCAGTACTTAGATGAAGAAAAAGGCTTGAAAAAAAAAGAAAAAAAAGAAAAAAAAGGAAAAGGAAAAATTCTTCAGGTTCTTCAACACCTTAATCCAATTGAAAGATCTCAAATAGAAAAGAGTGCATAAGAATAAACCAGAAAGGTAGATGAAAAAACAAAAATACCAGGAAAGGAGAGAAAAAAAGGCTATTCCCTTAAAAAAAACATTAATACTTAAAGGCTTTCCCTTTAAAATAAAAAGCAACGTAGAGATTGGACTTCCAAAGAAAAAAAGAAAAACAAAGACAAGCTCCAACAAAGCCAAAAACCCAAATAGTTATTACAAGAAAAAAAAAGATAAAATGAAATACAATAAAGCTGGTGAGGAGGGATAGCACAACTTAGAAAAAGTAAAAAGGGCACACTGCACTTTGTTTAATTATCCAAGGCTCTTATTATAGCTCTCTTCTCCAAAAACTTATCACCTTTTTTCCCCCTAGGTTTCAACACCAGATTCCAGCTGTTGATAGAAACCCAGAAGAGCACCTGCAATAATACTCTCCCATGCTCTTCCCTCTATCTTATCAAATAGCAATGTCCTTGAAAAAGAGTCTCAGTTCTTTCTTTCTCAGCTTTGTCTGGTCACAGGGAAATAGAATATTTTCAAGCCTCTAGTTGGCAGTGTTACAAAGTTTCTTTGCTCTCACTTTCCCCCTCCTTTTCCAAGCAAGATATAATAAGAATTAATAAAAAGAATGAAAAAGATATTTAAAAAAAGAGAAATAAGGGAGCCTCCAGCCTAAAATATTACAAAATCAAAAAGGAGAAAAAAATATATAGATGTAAACAAAAAAAACCAGTCCAGTTTCAAAATACAAGATTGTGTATAGAAAATCCAGCAATGAGAAAAAAAAAACATTACTTTGACATTCCTGTTTAAAATTACCGCTTAATCACTTCTGTCAAAACTTTTACAGATTCTTTCTTTTCCTTAGGGTGTCCTTTCAGATCTTAGAATAAAGAAAAAGTTCTCACCAAACCGGCACACTCTTTTTTTCTGTTCTCTTCCATTTCGGAGCTATCCCAATTTCAGCAGCTTTAATGGCTGCCTCTTTGCCGCTGGCAAGAAGAGCTTCTCTTGGATCTACCAGGGACTTTGCGGTATCCCTGGGATCGACAGGATGTGCTCTTCAGTTTCACCATCTCTTCGGGACGGTTTAGATCCGATAGGACAGTCCAGGAGCAAAGATATTGGCAGCGATCTCAGACCTCCAAGATCGCATGCCGTATGGTCGTGACACCAGCTCCGCCCTCAGAGCAGACCTTTTAAAGAAGGCTTTTAAAGAAACATTTGATGGACAACACAAACATTTTGCTTATTTCTTCACTCTAATCTGGTCCCACATAGATCAGTTTGGAGCCCAATATGCAACAGATTGCGATCTGGTCATTGCAATAACAGATGGGATGAATGAGGGGAATGCTTCTGATTGGGTGGCTCAATTGCGCTATGAGCAAGCTCCAGAACTTCAGGATGTCCATGCTTTCATTGAATTAGGTTTAGATTCGAGAATCTTGATAGAGTTGGAGAAAATGAGGAGAAATTAAAGGAAATGAAACAAGGCAAGTGACCCTTATAAGACTTTGTATGGGACTTTAGAAGGGTCACAAGCCACCTCATGGACTGGCCTGAAAGAATTCTGTTGCACTATTTCAAGAACGCTATTGACCCAGAAGTAAAAAAAGGCCTGCAACATTAGAGGAATACCCAAGACTCTGAAGGATTGGTATGCAATATCAGGCTAGACAGGAAAATCAACCCACAGAAAAAAAGCCCTACCTAAATGTTCACCTAGGAGAGCTGTGGCCAGACAGCCTCTCACCAGACCTGCTGAAGCTGCTCCTACCTGACTCACAAGAATGATCATGTTATTGTTGTGGCCAGGATGACCACAGAGCAGCCAACTGTTTGGCTCCTGCATCTGTTCCACAAGCTACACAACCAAGGCCTAGTACAGCCATCAGGGGTCGAAGAAATCCAAGGAAGCCTCCAGACACTAGCCAGTTTGCTAGACACACCATAGAAGGTCCCCTCCACACAGAAGGGAGCAATGAACTTCTGACCCGAGAAATTCTCCCCAGAGAAGCAGACGAAGAAGACAACCCTATAGTGAGTGCTGCCATCACACCTTTTACAGTCAGAGTGAAGTTGGTGGTGCCTGACATGGGGGAGGTGGGGGAGATAGAAGCCGTAATAGATACTGGGTGTTCTAGATGTCTTATTGGCCTCTCCATCGTTGAACAATTAGGAATAAAAACTAAAAACCTGAAAGGCCCCATCAGATTTGAACAAGTAGATGGGAGTCGATGGGGGAGTTCCAGCCACCCAAATGACAGAGTTAACCAAATTAGAGATGGGCAGACACCGTGAACTCATACGTTTTGCAGTGGCTCCAAAGATGTCAGAATCTGTCATATTGGGACTTGTTTGGCTGGATTAATGGTCTCCTACCATCAAGTGGGAAAGACGGATACCGAAAAATAATAATTGGGGTTGGCCCACTGCTCCCCTTCCTCCCACAAATTGCCCCCCAACAAAGATCCCCAATCTGAAGCAGCAGCCACCGCTTCAAACTCTCCTCCAGATGCGCTCCAATCCCCAAACAATACAGGGACTTGACTGAGGTGTTCAGCAAAGAGGAATGCAATATTTACCTCTCCATCGAGCTACTGATTGTGCCATAGAATTAGAACCTGGGGCAAAACTGCCAAAACCAAAGATGTATTCCATGAAATCAGCTGAAATGCTGAGTTCAGAAAATAGATTGATAACAATTTGGATAGAGTTTCATTGAACCTGCCAAATGTAGGTTGGCCGCCCCAATGCTGTTCAAAGAAAAAAAAGAAAGATGGCTTAAGTTTATGCATGGATTTTAGGGGCGTGAATGCGGTATGCATAAAAAACATGTATGCCCTCCCTCTCATGAAGGACATTAAATCACCTGTCAAAAGGCAAGATCATCACCAAACTAGATCTGAGAGAAGCTTACTACAGAGACCGCATAAAGGAGGGAGACAAATGGAAAACTGCCTTCAACTGCCCTCTGGGTAGTTTCCAATTCCGAGTCATGCCTTTTGGATTTTAGCATCAAACCAATTTGACAATGAAAGAGGGACTGGCTTGGAAAGGGACAAAAATTTATGTACCCAATACTCTAAGACTAATGGTACTGAAGCGTAGCCATGACTAGCGGTTGGGGGGGACACTTTGGGTTCTTAAAAACCCTGCATTTAGTCAGGAGACAGTTCTGGTGGCCAAAAATGAAACCTGATGTTAAAGACTATGTAAAAAACTGCTCAATTTGTGTCACGATGAAACACAGAACAGGAAAAACCCCTGGCCTCCTTCAACAAGTAGCTGAACCAATGAAGCTGTGGGAAGAAATCGTGATGGATTTTATTGTAGAATTACTTGAGAGTGGAGGAAATACAGTGATATGGACTGTTATCGAGTTATTCTCTAAGCAAGTCTACTTTACAGCCTGTAACAGATTATCTTGGGCTAAAAAAAACTTGCAAAACTGTTCGTGAAGCATATCTATAGGCTCCACAGAGTATCTTGTAATCTCAGACCAAGGTGTACAGTTTACCGCTAAGTTCTGGAGGGAGTTTTTGAAGTCCATTGGGTCATCTCAAGGGCTTTCCTCAGCGTTCCATCCTGCAGCAGAGAGGGCGAATGCCATGCTGGAACAATACAGTAGATGCTATATAAATTATCAACAGGAGAACTAGGCAGAGCTGTTGCCATTTGCTTACAATAATGCAGTACATAGCAGCACAGGCTTGACCCCCATTCCAAATCAACAGAGTCATGGAATTTGTCCCTATGCCGGAATTACCTAGGGAACCCCCAACATCCATGTCTTTAACAGAATGGATGAACTCATTAAAGAAAGGTTGGGAGGATACAAAAAAAGCTTTCACTGAAGCTGCTGAGGAATGTAAAAAACAGGCAGACAAACATAGATCCCTCCAGTGACCATTTAAAGTAGGGGACAAAGTATTTTTGTCAACTAAATATCTCAAATTGAAACTTCCCAGTAGGAAGTTGGGCCTTAAATTTTTAGGTCAATTCCCTATATCAAAAACAATCAATCCAGTGATAGCCCAACTAAGTCTCCCCCTGGCTATTGGGGAAAATAAACCCAGTGTTTTATAAGTTTATTGAAACCAGCTGTAGGGTCAAATCTAAGGCCAATACCAAACTTTTAATCATACAAGGTGAGACACATTATGAAATCAAGAAAATCCTTGATTCTAGATTGCACCAAGGGATATTACAATATTTGGTATTATGGAAAGGTTACCCTTTGTCAGATGCTACTTGGGTAAAATGTTGGAATGTACATGCCGATTGATTGGTTAACCAATTCCATAATGAATTCTCTGACAAACCAAAGGGTCTGGGGGGGGGGAAGAGGGGGTTAAGTGCATTGCATTAACCCCTGGTTGTAATTTCTTTATTATCTTTTAGGAGGCAAATTTTTCAAGGTGGGACGCCTGTCAGCTTTGGAAGCCATATTCCATGCTGCCACATAGCCTGGGAGAATGGAAGGGGGGTGATTTCAATTAAGTAGACAAAATACAAAATTTTTGTTAGTCCAAGGTCATTTAGTATGGCGCATTATGAAATAAGGATCTTACTTTTGGACGGATCGTGATTGGGCCATGTGATGTGATGATGACCAAGGGGGTATGGATTTGCAGTTTGAGAAATTGTGGAAAACTGGAAAAAAAACTTTTAGATTAGGGTTTCCACAGATGTGCCAGATGCTATTCTAATAAAGGTATTTTTGAGATATGTCTCTCTCAGAGTTACTGATTGGAATGGAGTTTGCTGGAATGCTGACACTATCTTGTATTTCACTTACCTGGCCTTATTTTCCCTGCCTTCTTGCCCTGGGGTACTCCCTGCCTTCTTTCCTTTTGCCTGCTTAGTCACTGCTGGAGTTATCAATTCAGATTCTTGCCTCTCAACTGGTTCTCCGGCTTTGCTGCCTCTCATCTACTCTCAGGAACTTGGTTTGCCATGCATCTCCCCATCTCTTGCCTTTCACTGCCCCTCATCTCTTGCTTGGTTCACTGCCTCTCACCTCTGTTCACTCCCAGGGTCTTTGGGCTCGATGCACTCAGCTCCTTATTCTCCTCACATTTGTCCTTCTGTATCCGCCATGCCCATCTCCAACGTGGCTCATCTTCTTTCAGCTAGTTCTCTGCCTCTCACCATATTGCCACTTTGAGCTGTCTATTGCAGGTTCTTGCAGTCATTTGCATGTTTTTGATATATCTTCTAGGTGTCAATGATGCCTAATATTAAAGTCATCTAGGAAAGGCAGGCATTAGAGGGGTATTATCTCAACAGGTGGTATATAATTTTCTTTTATTTATAAATAAATTTTATTGAATTTACAATTAAAAACATATCGACATTACATATACAAAAGGGAGAGAAAAGGAGAAAAAGAAAAAGAAAAACACTCGGTCTTACGAACCGAAAAAGGAAGAGAAAAAGAGATGTAAAGAAAGAAAGAAACAAAGAAGCGGAGAAAAAAGAAAATACATTTAAAAACAGACAGATATCCTTTTTGACATTCTGCAAGATCCAATTCTCCTACCTTAATTTAAATTCACACATCTTGTCAATATCTATGCTTAAATTACCCATTGTTCATTAAGCAGTTTATCTCTGAAGTAACCAGTTATACCAAGAGTTCCAATTATCATAAAATGTTGAAGACTCTTTATTTTTAAGCGCTATAGTTAATTTATCCATTTCTGCACAATCACATATTTTCTGGATAACCATTTGTTCTGTAGGTATATGGGGTGATTTCCAGCACTGGGCGAATGCTAATCTGGCCGCAGTTAGTATATGAATTGTTACATATTTCATCTTTTTAGGTAAATGTTTATCAGAGATCCCTAGTAGGAAGAACTCTGGTTTGTATTCGATTTGTTCTTTGGTTATCTCCTCCAACCATTTTCTGATTTTTTGCCAATATTTCTGAGTTTCTTTGCAGGACCACCACATATGAAAGTAGGTTCCTTCTATGCTTTTACATTTCCAGCATTTTGGACTAGTGTTTGGGTTCATTTTCGCTAACCTCGAAGGGGGCAAGTGCCATCTATAAAACATTTTATATGTATTTTCTTTATATGCTGCCGATTTTGTAATCTTAATATTTCTATTCCAAATCTTTTCCCATTCTGATAATGTAATACTTCTTCCGATATTCCTGCTCCAGGCTATCATGTTCCCTTTGACTATCTCCTGTTCTAATTCTACTTCCAGTAGGTATTTATAAAATTTGGATATGTTCTTTTTGTTTGATCCTAGTAAAATTTTATCTAGATTCTGCAGTTTGTTATAAATTCCAAAGTCTTTTATATCTTGTTTGTATCTGCTATGAATTTGTATATATAACCACTGGTTAATTTTAAATCCCTGTTCTAGTAATTCTTGTCGAGTTTTTAATTTTCCTTGTGGATCTAATAAATCTTTATATTTAATCATTTTTGTTATGTCCAAATTATTGGGGTGTACCATTGCCTCTGTTGTTGATAGCCAAATCGGAATTTTTAAATAGTGTTTTTTGCATATTTTTTTCCAATTAATTAATAATGAGTCCCTAATGAGGTGTCTATGAAAGTAAGACTGCTTGGGTTTCCCCACTTCCCATAAGAAGGCATGCCACCCTCTCTGGAGGTCATGCCCTTCTAATGTTAAAGTTCTTTTATTACGTAGGTTCACCCAATCTTTTAACCATAATAGGATAGCTGCCGAATAATATAATTCCCAATTTGGCAGAGCTAGGCCCCCTCTACTTTTCGCATCTTGTAGGGCCTTTACATTGATCCTAGGTTTTTTCCCCTGCCAAATAAAGTTGAGTGTAATCTTATTTAAATCTTCAAAAAAGTTTTTTGGCAACTTAATTGGAATTGTCTGGAATAAATAAAGAAATTTTGGTAATATATTCATTTTAATCGAAGCAATCCTGCCCAATAAGGATAGCTGCAGCTTATTCCAGGATTCTAAATCTTTCTTTGTTTGTTGAAATAGTTTATCATAATTGTTCTCTTTAAGTGATTTACCTTGTGAAGTTAACCATATTCCTAAATATTTGACCCTTTTTGTTACCTGTATCCCCATCATTGCTTCTAATTCTTCCTTCTGATTTTCTGTTAAATTTTTGGTCATTAATTTCGTCTTTTTTCTATTAATTTTTAATCCTGCCACTGTGCCAAATCGTTCTAATTCTTTTATTAGATTAAAACCTTTTTCCAAGGGTTCCTCCAGAAAGAAAACCATATTGTCAGCAAACGCTTGTAATTTATATTCTTCTGATTTGACCCTCACTCCTCTAATTTCAGAATTTTGCCTCACCCGTGTTAAGAGAGATTCTAGGGCAAAAATGAAAAGAAGAGGTGAGAGAGGGCAGCCCTGTCTGACACCTTTTTCTATATTTATTGGACCTGTTTGTTCGCCATTGATTAGTATATTAGCCTGTTGTGTATTGTAAATTGTTGTTATAATGTTTTCAAATTTAGTGCCAAGGCTCATATTGTAAATTTTTTGAATTAAAAAGTGCCAATTTAGGTTGTCAAATGCTTTCTCAGCATCTAAAAACATGAGTGCGGATTGTTTCTCCGGGTGAGCTTCATAATATTCTAGTACATCAATAACGGTTCTTAAATTGTTCTTTATTTGTCGGAACGGAAGAAATCCATTTTGGTCTTCGTGGATATATGGATTTAAAGCTTGTTTTACTCTATTAGCTATGATAGAAGTAAATAATTTATAATCGGCATTTAAAAGTGAAATCGGTCTATAGTTGTTAATGTATCTATGATCTGCATCCTCCTTCGGGATTAGCGAAATCAGCGCCCCCCTCCACGAGTCCGGCATCTTGGCTGCCCGAAGTACCTCATTAAACACTTCCAGCATCAGTGGTTCTACTGGTTCCAATATTGCTTTATATAGTTCTGCCGGGATCCCATCTGGTCCTGGAGATTTGTTATTACTTTGGTTCTCCGTTGCTGACATCAATTCAGACCACGTTATATCTTTATTCAATAATTCTATCCATTCCTCTCCAATTACCTTGTCATTCGTCTCCTCTAAATAGGTTCTTATTTTGTCTTCATTAACTTCCTCCTTTTTATATAATCTTTGAAAATAGTTGTAAATGATATCTTTTTTCTTCTCTATCTCATGTTGTAAGATGTCATTCTCATCCATTAATTGGTGTATCAATCTCTTTCCTTTCTCTTTTTTAAGTTTATGGGATAGCCATCTTCCTGGTTTATTTGCATGCTCAAAATAATTTTGTTTGGACCTTTTCAAATTAATCTCTATTTTATCTTGTTCAAGTAAGTTCAATTTATGTTTAATTGTTATTAACTGATTTTGTGTTCTCTGGTTTTTAGGGGATTTTTGCAATTGTATTTCTAATTCTTTAATTTGTTGTTGGAATTTATTCTGTTGGGCATGTATTCTTTTATTTCGCATGGCATTATAAGAGATTGTCATTCCTCTTATAATTGCCTTCATTGTATCCCAAATATTTTGTTTTGTAGTTGCTTCATTATTATTTTCTTTTAGGAAATAATTTAATTACTCTTTCAGCTTGTTAATGTACTCTTCTTCATTTATTAACTGGGTGTTTAGTGTCCATCTTTTCTTTGTTTTTCTCCTATCTCTCCAAATTAATTGTATTGGGTTGTGGTCGGCCCATTCATTTGGTAGAATTTTAATTTCTTTTATTTCATTGGCCAATTCCCCATCCATCCAGGCCATATCTATTCTAGTCCAGATTCTATGTGGATTTGAATAATATGTGAACTGTTTCTCTTCTGGGTTTCGTTTCCTCCATAAGTCTATTAAGTTTAATTCTCTCATCATGTCCTTACAAGGCATGGAAAATTCTCTTTTCCCTTTCTTGTTCTTATTCACATTACTATGGTCTTTTTGATGGTCAGCAATGGAGTTGAAGTCACCTATCATGCAAATATTCCTTTTTTCGAAGCCTATTATTTTCTGATGAAGATCTTTGAAAAATTTCCCTTGTTCTTCATTTGGCGCATATATTGCTACCAATAAAAATGTAATATGATTAATCCAAATTTGTATAGCCAGAGTTCTTCCTTCCGGATCCGACCAGATTAGTTCTGCTTTTACATCATCTTTCACAAATATTGCTATTCCTTTCTTTTTATGTTTGTCTGCTGGTGCTGTAAAGAGTTTTCCAAGTTTCGGGCAAATTAAATATCTTTCATCCTTTTTCGTTATGTGTGTTTCTTGTAGGCATGTTATGTCGGCGTTTAGTCTAATTAATTTAGTTAATATTCTTTTCCTTTTGGGTGTTGAATTTAAACCATTTATATTAATGGAGAGGAGTTTTTTTCCTATCTCCATTTATCTAGATCTGTTTAGTTTTTTGTCTAGTGATAATTCGGTTTCCTTCTTGTTGTTGTTGTGAGATTGGTTCTTCTCTCCCTGGTTGTGATTTATCATTCCCTAAATTTTGAGGAAGTCCTTCTTTTTGGTTTCTATGGCGATTGCGTTCATCCTGTGGCTTCCTTTTAGTTTCCTCCTTGGTGTATTGGTCATCCATGCCTATTAACTGATCGTGAAAGTCTTGGGCCTGTTCTATAGAGTCTATTTTGATTTTTCTCTCTTTCCACGTTATTAACATCCCTTCCGGGATTAACCATTTAAAAGGGATTTCTTTTTTATTTAAATAATTGGCCAAAAATTTATAATCGTCTTATAACCCTCACTTTCCTTGGGATTTGTTTTAGAATTGTAATCTCTTTGCCTCTAAATGTTATTGTTTCTTCTCTGGACATTTTAAGAATTAGGTCTCTCACACACTTCCTTGCGAAACGAATATGAATTTCTCTCGGGCAGTTATGGTGTCTAGTATAACTTGTGCTGACCCTATACACCTCGTCAAATTCTTTGATTAGATCATCTTTTTCTTTCCCTAACCATTCAGCCAACAGTTCTGCCATTAATTGTTCTAGTTCTTCATTTTTCGCTTCTGCTACATTTTGAAACCTTAAATATGTCGTTGCTTTATCCATTTCGAGGTGGACCAGGGAGTCTTCGGTTTCTCTAGTTACATTTCTAAATTCCTTCTCTATCCTTTCAAAATTTGTCTCCATCCTTTCTGCCCTACCCTCTATTTCTCTTATCTTAACTTCGTTTTTCTCCATGGCTTGTTGCAAGGACCCTATCTTATCCTCCACCTTGAGTAAGTCTGCTTTCATTTCCGCTTTAAGCTTTCCCACCTCATCTTTTAATTGACTAATGTCTGCTCTGGTTTCATTGTGATTCTTAATCATTATTTCTTGCATCTTAGATATTGCTTCTTGCAGGAATAGTAGGGTAGCTTGTATATTAACGTTAGAGACATTAGACTGTTTTTCCCCTATTAGAGATTCTTCAATGGTTTTTTGGGTTGTTGGTGGAGCAGAAGTTAAAGTAGTTGTTAGGGTCGGGGTGGTCTTCCTTCCTAATTTCAAAGCCATAGTTGTCATGGAGGTCATCTCTCTTAATATTTGTTTTTGCTGTTGCACTATATTGGATATATTGTCCCAGATCACCATTCAGTGTTTAACTCCTAAAATAGAAGCTCTATTCTAATTCTTCAATCAAATATATAGATAGGCAGCCTGTACATCTATATTATAAAGGGTTATCTAATAATATATAATAATCTCTTTAATTAATTTATATACTGAATATCAATATTAATCACCAAAAATACATCAAATCCAACCCAATTACAACTTTAAGAGTTAATCTAAAAACACTGTTTTTCACTCTTTGTTGTTACTATTTAGGACAATCAAATCAATTGTCACTAAAAACTATAATGACAATATACCTTTTTTTTTCCCCTTGAGTAGGTAGATTTATCAGACTTTTTTCGGGGGTTAAGATAGAAAGAGGAAAGGCTGAAAGAGTGGGGAAGGAAAAGAGGGAAAAGTTTACCTTAATTTCAGGAAATCAGTGAACAAGGGGTTAGAGGATCAAGTTGTAAAAATAGTGTCCAAATGGTGATCTTAAAGTATTACCTAATAGAAATTCCAACAAATAAAGAAATGTAATAAGAAAAAAAAAACCTTATAGTCAATCATCAAACTAAAGGTTTAAGTTTTGAGTTTCTTCCCAGCACTCCGAGGAGCAAGTGGTATAAAGTGCTGACTAATCGCAATAAGAAGTCGATCCTTCCCAGCTTTCCATTGGACTCTTCCTCCTTTCCCTTTCCTGATCTTGGGTTCAATGTACAAATCTCCTTCGCTTATTATTCCCTCCAAAATCCATTAGCCATCTCTTCTTGATCGCTTAACAATCTGTCCTCCCAACAGTGTTAAATAAAGCCGAAGATCTTATTGAGCTCAGTTCAGAGAGATAATAAGTCACTTTCAGTACTACAGTTCTTCCTCCTCTGTCCCCTGCTTCTTCTCAAATATTATCAAAAAGTTAATCCCAAATACCAAGTCACTCACGAATTCAAATCTCCAATCTCCTGGTTTCAAGTGTTCTTTCTCTCCCCCCAGGGGTTTCCCTTTCAAAAGCTGTAGTACACACACTCACTCTAACGATCACGCCTTTCTGCCTTTTGTTTTGCAAGCTGCTTTTCTGGCTGCTTCCCTCTCCTGCTTCCACGAAAGTGCTGCTCACAACCAGGAAAAGAAATCTCTCACGCCACTATCATTCTTCAATCTTCAGTATTGTATTTATAATCTTTCAACGCCTTTTACTGCTCCGATCTTGCAGGCTGTCACTATCTTGCTTAGTCACCTCGGTGGCAGACGGGGCTTTGGAGCCGCCATAGGCTGGCAGCTAACTCTTCCGCGCTGGGCTCAGGAGCTCTTCTCTTCGCTACCAGGGGGTTGCCTACCCCCACCCAGTAACTCGAGATTCTCCTATGCTGACACAAACCTCTCCGGAGTTCGTGTATCCCCTGGGGATCGCTCCAGACGCTAGAGAAGGTAACCGAAAACAGCAACAGTTTTCTCCACCTCTGCACATCCCTGTCCTGCCACCAGGATTCGAGTCGAAATCTGTCCCCGGGATTCAAGTCGAAATCTGTCCCCGGGATTCGAGTCGAAATCTGTCCAATTTTCACTGAGTATAAAATCATAGTTTAATCACATACTTTTGAGACTTTGGCAAAACAACCAGGATTAGCATGAAGATTAGTGGAACTGATACTACCCCAAATCATATGACGAATGGCTAAGGTATATTTAACCTAGCGAAGAGAAAGCTTAGGGGAGATGTGATAACCATCTTCCAACATTTGAGGGGCTTTCACAGGGAAGATGGCATCACTTTACTGTCCATAACATTTGAATGCAGGATAAAAAATAATGTGCGAAACCTTCCAGGGAGATCCAACCTGGAAATAAGAAGGAATTTCCTGGTAGTGGGAATGACCTCCTCCCAGAGTTATGGGTCCTCCATCATTCAAAAAAGATTGGACAATGATTTGCCTGGGATGGTATAAGGGTTGGTCTAGAAGACAAAGTCTCTTCCAGTCCTATGATTCTAACTACATGCAAATCAAGTACACCCTGGAATATACAATGAATGCTGAGATTAAGACAACTTTGAGTCAGGAAAATTCATTATGGGATTCTTACAACAAATCTCAGCATATAGCAAGATACAAAGAGAAATGTTTTGAAATTGGCAGTTGCAAGGCAATTTCTATATAAAAAACATCCAAATGTATGCAAGAAAAATTCTGACCATTTGGGAAACAACTTTTCTTGAGAATGAGAATGTTTTGGGATGACACCCCTCTTGTTTCCAGATACTATATTTCTGATCTAGTTATACAGCTGATCTTTCTAGAGAAAATGCTGGTTATTCTTTTACATGAAACTCACTGCAGAAATTGGTATGGTAACTCTTTTTAAGAGTTAGAAGCATAGCTTTTTTCCTTAATGTAAATCATTTGATTAATGAAGGAATGGCATGGGAGCAGAAGTCATACTATAGATTAGGAAATTTATCTGTTAGAAATTGCTGGTAGTATTAATTTTTAATAATATGAAATTCTGAAGAATGCAAATTCTATTTTTTCCAATATATTCCATTTTTGCAGCATTGTTTTTTAGGGAAGACATTCCAATGACCACACTAAATATTATGACATGCCTAATATGCCACAGTAGGCCTAGAAACTCCAGGAGTGGGATATGACAGGGTTAACTACTGGTTTGGAATTTACGAGCTTCCCTGCCCACTGTGAGCCATGCGCCTGTAAATCATCATTAGCACTCTGCCTGCCGAGAAGCAGCCTTTGAAACAGCCCTCTTTTCTTGTTTTTTTAATTGCAGATGTGCTTCGTTTGGCAGCTGAAGTTGAAAAATCAGGAAATAAAGATTAGGTAAGAGCCCAGGTGGGCAAAAACATCAGCAGACATAGAACCGGTTCTATGTCTGCCGCTCTTCAGAGCTACCGGTTCTACAGAGGTGGACAGAACCGGTAGAAACCCACCCCTGAGAAACTCATATATTTTACATTGAGCTACTGAAGTCTTTCTAAATGCTTTTTATGAGCATCATAAATTGAAGACCTGTGGTGGCACAGTGGTAATATGCAGTATTGCCGGCTAAACTCTGCCAACTGTCAGCAATTCAATCCTGACTGGTTGAAAGTTGACTCAGCCTTCCATCCTTCCGAAGTCAGTAAAATGAGGACCCAGATTGTTAGGGGCAATATGCTGACTCTGAAAACTGCTTAGAGGGCTATAAAGTACTATGAAGTAGTATGTAAGTCTAAATGCTATTGTTAATGCTATCAGTAACTGTAGATTATTTCTGTCCATAGCATCAGTCTATTTCAAACCAGTTTAAGAATTGTTTCTTATACCTGTACCTGTGTGTTTCATGAATTTCCTAATTAGATAACTTTTTAATTACAACAATATTTTGACATTGTTTTAAGATCTTTCAGTGTTCTTTTGGAATCAAAGCAAATGCCACCACAGAATTCGAGGCATCCAGAAAATCCCGTTTTTTAGGTTTGAAAACCATATGGTATGGGTGAGATTAGCACCATGGATACATTTTTATGGATGTAACATTTTCATGGTCTGGTTGTAATGAGAATGTTTAGTTCAAACACAGAGTACAAATTTTCTCCAATACATTTAATGAAGGCAATTAGCTTGGTGACTATTTTTCAAGTTTGTAGAAAAGTTATCATGTAGCATATTAATACTTCTGCTTTCCTGATGTTAGTGAGGACAGAAATTTGTAGGATGATATAGTACATCCAACCTGGGTTTGGTTATAATATTCAATGATAACAACTTTTTACCTCAGTACCAGATAAAGAAGTTATACATTTATGAGACAAATAAATATAACTTCAAAATGTCTATCTGGTTCTAATCGTATAAAAAATAAGTTAGGACCATAACAATATTTTTGTAGTTTCTTGAAAAGAAAGTTTCCTCATGATCCATGTTAATCAACTACTGAACAGCAGGGGAAAGGCTGTAGTTTGATGGAGACTTCATCAAATAGGATTGCAGTTCACAATTATCTGCCATATCTTCCAGATGTCCTATACTCCATGAGCGAAGCAAGCCAACAGCTGGCTGTCCCAAGTGAGCACTCAGTGGCTGACCAAGACTCTGAAGGCAGGGACTGGA
The DNA here is from genome assembly GCF_900518735.1 of Pseudonaja textilis. The sequence goes on along the minus strand of NW_020769422.1, from coordinate 1,205,012 downwards.
CAGACAAATTCTTTCTTTCAGTGGTAATTCATTCTGGTTCTGCATAGCTGAGAGAAAGAATACAGGGACCACAGATATTAAATTTGTGCTTCATATAAATTCAAACCTTGTAAACATTTCACTGAACAAGCTTTAATAGCAGGGGTTCACATCTGAAGCCCAAACAGCATGATGGTTTTTCAGAATATGTGATCCCAGACTCAATCTTTCACTACCTAATGAGCTTATAATTGCAAAACAGTGTACAGTGGAGATGATAAAAAAACAATACATATGTTTCCCTATTTTTCCAATCATTTTTCCTGCCCATGATCATCTCAACAGCAGAGGCTATTCCACTATTCTACCTACCCAATCTTTTTTATTCTATTTACTGGTATCTGATCCATGAACAGCCGCCCTGGATTATTTTGACGGTGAGATTTATTTAATAAATAAATATAAAGCTGATTATCTGCTGTTTTCTCCCGTATAGTGTTCATTCTACTGATGGAAGAGAATGTTTATTCTCTCTCTGCAGATTTATAACTTACAATAGCTGCTTGCTGGTAATTCATTCTTTCATCTGGTTTAGAGGATTCCAAAACCTTATAATCAATAAGGGCAACCTCTCCAAAATGTAAGGTTCCCAAATAAACTGGTTCAGTTTTTTGTACTAACAACATCTAAAAATGCTTTGTAAGCAGCTAGCCATAACGACAGGTAAAAGGTTCTGCTTAATAACCTAAACATGGCATGCATTAATTACTCCAAATTACTTTCAAGAGTGAACACAATGCAAAAATTTTCCTAATAATTCACCAGGGTTCCCCCTAAAGTGGTTGCCAGGTCAGATATTTACTTTGCTATTGTTACCTGCTTTGCACCAGCAACAGAAAAGCCATTTAACATAGCGGTATTGGGCCAAGAGGTGTCCCTGATGAGCTGCCCGCTGATAATAGAGGATTGCCTAAAAAGAAATAGCAATTTTAAGAAAAAAAAATTACTACTTACTGAAAAAGCTGCCGTATGCACCTATACATTGCATTCAGACCCCTTCACTTTTCTCAAATTTGTTATGCTGCAGCCTGGTTCTACAGTAGTTGAAATTCATTTTTTCCCATTAATCTACTCTCAGTACCTCATAACGACAAAGTGAAAACAGAATTTTAGAAATGTCTGTAAATTCATTAAAAAGAAAAAAATGAAACATTGGCATAAGCATTCAGATCCTTTGCAACAACACAAAATTTAGCTCAGGTGCCTCCCATTTCTCTTGATTGTTGCTGACATGCTTCTACATCTTGACTGGAATTGACCTGTGGTAAATTTTAAGAATAGATTGGACAACCATTTGTCTGAAATAGTATATTTTCCTGCCTAGCAGGTGTTGGACTAGAAGACCTCCAAGATCCCTTCCAACTCTGTTATAGAGCTGATAGATATATGATAGATAGGACATTGAAAAATATTTTGCAGGGCTGCTTTATGTTAATGAGGAATCTTAAAAGAAATTTAAGATGAAGACTTTCTAAGGTAAAGTTAATTAATCCATAGCAGGGTGTCAAACTCGCGGTGTCACAACACCATGTGACATATCAGAACTGTTTTCCCCTTCACTAAAATGGGGGTTGGCATGGCCAGCATGTGACGCATCCGGGCTGCGGGCCGCGAGTTTGACACCCCTGATCGATACTTCAAAATACTTTTGCAGTTCTTTTTTTTAAAAAAACAAATTTTATTAATGTTTAAGAAACAATACACAAACAAACTAAACGTAGAATGTAATAACATAAGGCATCTTTTCTAAAAAAAAAAAAACAATAAAACATCTTATTTAAAGACAGAATAATTCCAAATTTTCACATTTCCATACAAACACAATTTACTATATATATTCATCTTATCTATTCAACTTCATATCTTATCCCAACTTCTCTTTATTTCTCCCTTTCCTTCTACTATTCAATTATATTTCTTTTGCCTTAGATTATATATATATATTCTTTATATCCATCTGTCTTATTTACAATTTCATTATTCTCTTCCAATGTTCTTCTTACATTCTTCTAAAATTTGATTAATTCAGACATAGACAAACAAAACACAAAACATAAATACATAAAACTTCTTTTTGGAAAGCGGCTTACCCCGGGTTACCTCTTTTTGTACAGACATAAATCAGATTCATGCTCACTTAATATACTATTTCATATCTTATTTGGCATTCTGTATTTTCTATATATTTTCTCTCCTCTATTCACCCTCTTAATTCTATTATATTTATTTCATCTCAATTTAAATAATTATACTTGTATCCTTTGTCCGTTCTCTTTCAATCATCTACTTATCTTTTCTTTCTAATACAATATTTCTCCTGTAATCACTGGTTGAAGCATGACAACTTTCTATCTTTCCCCTAAGTTTAACACTTGGAATAATACATACTTTCCACACTGATCTTGCTTAGTACATTCTAAGTACTACATTTTAGAATAACAAAACAAAAATAGAAAAGGAATTGAGTTTATAATATAATAAAAACAATATTCCATAAAATATTAAACTCTATTATTAACTCTTAAACATTTTATACATTCCCTTTAATGCATTATTAACTCATATAAATTCAATTTTCTAACTCAATTTCAAATACTAATATCTACAATATAATCTTATGTACTTTTGCAAAATCATATATTTTTTTAATAACTTTTACCCTTTATCTCTGAAAAAAAATTGTTTTTTAGCATCTTGTTTTAAACCTTTATGACTTCTCTTTCCTTTTCCCCTTCCTTTCTTATCAATTCTAATCTGTTTGCCCCCCATCTCTCAAATTCCACTCTCTTAATCTTCTCTCTCTGTTGTATTTCTCTTTTCTGTTGCTTTCTGACATTGTATCGATTTTTCATCTTATTTTTCCCTTTCTTGGTTGCTTTTTTAAGTTCTGAATTCTCCATTTTCACTCCCCCCTTTTTCTTTTCCTCAACTATGATTTTTTGTCCATTAAAGATGGCTTCTTCTTCTTCATCCCAGTGCTTTTGTTGTTGTATTTCTTGGTAAGTAAAAATCGTCATTTCCAAAAAGTGAAAAATAGATCCAGAAGAGCCCTTGCCTTTTTGCTCTTCTTGTAACTTTTGATATTCCATTTGTAGTTCTTCCATAGATAGTGCCATTTTCTATTTTTTTTTAAAATCAACCCAAATGTTTTTAGTCTTTCAAAAAATAGTTGCCCAAAGATCCCAAAGTCACAAAGCAGTCCAAATCAGAACAAACTGTTTCATCAACACTTTCTTCTTCTTCTTCTTTGTTTAATTTCTCTTCCTGGGGTAAAGTTCAATTACAATTTCAAAATGATTTTTTGGAAGCCTTATTGCCACTTATTTCTAAGTCTTATAAACTCCAAGCAGTCTTCTTCAATGGAATCTTAGAATAAGTTTTTTTACCTCTTCCTTCCCACTTATAGCAGTAAAATTTAATTTTAAATTCCAATGTTCCAAAACCTTTTATCCCCTTGGTTTTAATTTTTAGGTTTATTTACCTTCTATGCCCAAGTAGGTTTTTCAGATTTCCATCAGCTATTTCCGTAGGGAAGGAGAGTGAGAAAAAAATAACTTTCCCTTTCAAAACTTTCTTCCGCCGCTTGCAATCTTTCTGGGAAACAGTGTAGCAGTCAAAAAATCAAATTTCCAGGTTTTTGCAGGTTCCTCATTGTCCTGATTCAGCCAAAGAAAAACTTTCACTTTCTTCCTCCTGCACAATCTTGTCCAGCTGCAGGCTTCTTTGTGGCGGCCATTGCTGACCGCCGCTCCACCACCTTGGGAAAAGGGGGTTTAGCCGGCTGGAGAGGGGGTCTGCGACACCCCCAAACCCCTGTCCGGATTCCCCCTATCTTCAGCTGCCTCTATGGGGCAGCTATATCCTCCAAATCCGTCTGGATCGGAGGCACCAAGGCAGCGAGCGCAGCAGGAACTGCGCGGAATCGCGGATCCCTGCCGCCGCCGAACCCTGGCAAACCGGAAGTCCACTTTTGCAGTTCTTAAGACTCAATCTTAATACTGAAAAGTATACTATTCATGCACTATTGAATGCATGAAAAGTACAAGGAAAAGCATCGAAGAAAAAAGCCTTAATTCCCCAATTGAAATTTCCTTGTCCAATCCACTTTGCATGTCACTTTAACTCTCCAATGTCATAAAAATCTAAATCATTGCATTAGGAATGACTTACCCTCGTTCTGTCTCCCGAGTTCATATTTATTTATTTATTAGATTTATAATCTTACTTTTTGTACAGAAGCTCTCAGCCATTAAATAGTGTTTCCACCTCTTATTTTTCCTCATAACAAAAATTTGTGAAGTACATTGGATTGAGAGAGAATGATGGGCTAAAGTCAGCCAAGATTATATATGTTCCAAAATATTTTCCCCACTATTCATGTTCTTGGGTGAAAAAACTCTTTCCATTGCCTCCAGTGGAAGCTTTTACAAATATAATTGCAACACAAAATGTTTTCCTTATCCAGATGTAATCTCACACAATAAAAGTAATTACTGTGTAGCAATCTATACTTGTCAAGAGAAGTTTAAAAAACTGGTATTTGATGGGGCAAGGCAAAGTGGGTAACACAAGGTGGGTAACAACACCCTTGCCAATAACATTTCAAGAAATAGACCCAGCAGTTGCCAGAAACCAAGACTGACTTGACACACAATCTACTTCAGAAGACAAGGATAAGTCAAAGAAGGAATTTATCTGATTTTCAACAGCCTTTAAAGCTGCTGGCCTGCAACATAGTATCACAGCATATCCTTTCCTTGTATTTTTTTTAAACAAGTTTTATTGATTTTACAAACAAACAAACAAAACAAAACATCATTAAACATTAAAAACATAAAACCTCTTTCCATTGTAAATCTTTACAAGGCACGTAACATATTGTTCTATATCACGTACTTATAATTTATCCCATTTCCATATAAACACGTAAATTCTCTTTACCAAATTCCACATTGTTTCTCTTTAATCATTATTCAATCATATTTCCTTTCTAATTTATCTGCTATTCAATCATCACATTTATATTTTCCTCTGGCTTGTTTATAATTATTCTCATCTAGTCTTCCTCCGAGATTTTATTATTTAATTCTTAATTAAACACACACACATAAGACATAAACATAAAAACATAAAACTTTCTTCTAGAAAGTAACTTGGCCCCAGATTACCTCTTTTTGTATGGACTTCAATTGAATTCATGCTCTTCTTATATACCATTACCTATCTTGTTTACCATTCTATATCTATTATATAACTCCTCTCCACTTTTGCCTCATCTTAATTCTGTTTTATATATGTAATCTTGCTTTAAAGAAAAATATTTTTATATCTTTTGTCCATTTCTCCATTTACATCTGTCTCATTTCCAATTTAAAAAAGAATAGTTTCCCCTGGAATCACTAATCGGAGTGTGATGCCTTTCTATCATTCCCCTAAATTAAAATTTAAAATAACACCTAAATCCCAATCAGATTCTGCTTAGTACATTCTACTATTTCAGAAACCAATACTACAATAATAAATCCATAACAGTCAACACATTAATCCATTAAACTCTATATTTAAACTAATATTTTAAACATTCCCTTTAGTATTTTATTAAAACTTAATATCATTCATTATTAAACATTTTAAAGTTATACCTTGATATTTTAGTCTTTTATTAGATCTTAAAAAGTTCTGATTATCTACTTATAATACAAATACCACTATTACAATACTCATGTGTACTTTGCAGAATCCCTTTTTTTAAAAAAAAACCCATACATTACCCATTATCCCTAAAAAAAATTTTCTTTTCTCCATCTTGTTTTATACCTTTGTAACTTTTTTTCCCCTTTCCCCTTTCCTTCTTAGCCCGCCTAAACTTTTTACCCCCTCCTCTCCAAACCTCTGCCTTCTTGGTTTCCCCTTTCTATTGCATTCCTCTTTCCTTTTGCTTTCTAGCATACTGTTGTTTTTGCATCTTCTTTTTCTCTTTCATAAATATTTTTTTATTTCTTAAGTCCTTCCTTTTCGCTCCTCTCTTTCTCCTTTCTTTCTTAGTCACACCGTTTAGTTAATTAAAAATGGCTTCTTCTTCCTCGGCTTCTTCCAGCTGTTGTTTAATTTGCTGACACATGACAAGCGCCATATCTAGGAAACAAAGGGCTTCTCCCATAACATCTTTGCCTTCTTTCCTTATTTTTAAATATTGTTTTTTTAGTTCATCAAGAGATAGAGCCATTTTGAACTGTTTCTTCTTCTCTTTCTGTATCCTCTTCTTATTAAGCCAATCAGTTATTTCCAAACTTAAAACAGTTCCCAAAAGTCCCAAAATCCCGCAGTCATCAAACAGTCCAGGCAGAGTACAAGCTTCTTCTTTTTACAATTTCTCTTCTAGAGGTGAAGTCAAATTAGGGAAAGAAAAAACGTCCAATCTGTGCTTTAAATCTTTTTTAGAATTAATTTCTATTCTCTTTATCTTCAAGGCATCTCCTCCAGCAAAGTCTTAGAGTAAAAAATTTTTTCCCCCAAGCCTCTCCCTTCCCACTTATAACAAAGGAGTTTAGGTTTTACCTTCTATCAAAAGGCTGGTTTCCCTTGTCCATTTGTTAATTCCATAAGGGAGGGAGAGTAACTTCCCCTTTTCGTCACTTTTCTTCGCAGCTGAAAACATCAATCGGGAACATTGTAGCGTCCAAGCCAATACTTTCCCAGGTGTTAAATATGTCCTTAAGGTCCCAGTTCGACCAAGAAAAAACTTTCGTTTTAAAACTCCTTCTTCTTCCTCCTGCATTCTTTATCCAGTTGCCGGCTTCTTTATGGCGGCCATAAAGACCGCCGCTCCACCATCTTGAGAGAAGGGGGTTATTGCCGGCTGGGGTGGGGGTTGCGATACCCCTCAACCCCTGTCCAGATCCCCCCTTTCTTCAGCTGCCCCAACAGGGCAGCCTTAGTCTCCAAATCCGTCAGGATCGGAGGCACCAAGGCGGCTAGCACAGCAGGGATCGCAGAGAAAGCGAATCCCTGCTGTCACCGAAGCCGACAAACCGGAAGTGACCTTTTCCTTGTATTTATGATAGGCAGGCTATCTCCTAGATTGAAGCCAATAACTCATCAGAAACAAATACATATGAACTCACACTAATATAGAAGTGGTACCTTTGGCTGTCTTTCCTTTCTTAATATGCAGAGTTGTACAATTGTTTTGCACACTTTCATAACACTTTCCACCAAAGATATTTTTTCAGCAGTGAAGAAGCAACAAGATAGGAAAAAGCAAAAGGCAACTACTGAACTTGTCTCTATGTTCCAGGACACACTAGGCACTTAATAAATAATAAATGATTCCCTCTCCCTCAATTTTCTACATAAAGAGAGAACACAGGCTGAATAAAACAAATGGGACTGGAAAACCTTAGTCATGTCCTTTGTGGTGCCTCTTCCATATTCATAGCATAATCCTACATTGTATTGAGCTTTGCTATAGTTGTGATCTGCAGCCAGTTTGAAACAGGAAAAAGCCATTTGGTACTGTTCAGCTTGCATGTTTTCAAGTCCTGAGAAAACAATATATATTAGTAAAAAATTCAGGCATTCATAAGTACTTTAAATAAACATACAATCATTCTGTCTCATTTATAAGTAACTTCCAATCTAATTTGGAAGCTTTTCTGTAGTTGTTAAATGTAATTGCACCAAATTCAGCTACGCTGTCAAATTCAATCTTCTACAAGTAGTCCTCAACTTACTACAACTGAGTCCAAAATTTCTGTTGTTAAGTAAGACATTTACTTAAGTATTGTTAAGTGAGTTTTATGACCTTTCTTGCCACAATTGTTAAGTGAATCACTGCAGTTGAATAGTTAGTAAACCAGTTGTTACATGAATCTGGCTTCCCCACTGATTTTATCAAGTCACAAAAGATGATTACATGACCTTGGGCCACAGCAATGGTCATAAATATAAATCAGTTGCCAAGTATCTGAATTTTGATCACGTGATCATGGGGATGCTGCAATGGTCATAACTATGAAAAACGGTCATAGATCAATTTTTTCAGTGCCACTGTAACTTTGAACAATCCCTAAATAGAGGACTACTTCTATTGGATCCTTCCAAGTATACATCAAAAAATATTTGCTATTCCAGTTTTACAAATTAACGTTCAGTGAGCTAACATACTGACTTTCAAAAGTGGACTTTCAAATAGTCAAGAAAGTTAAATATTTGGGAATATACTTAACAGCAAGATGTGCAATGATAAAAGAAGATAACTACATAAAATTATTTAACCAAGTAAAACTGGATCTGGAAAAACTATATCTATCAATGTTAGGAAGAATTGCTACTGGGAAAATAAATATTCTACCAAAACTGCTTTACCTGTAAAAATTGTACCTATAAAAATTGAGAAGAAATTCTTGAAATTGAAAGTCTTGATCTTGAAATTTATTTGGCAAGGAAAAGAAGCTAGAATTAAATTGAAAATTACAAGACTTCAAAGAAAATGAAGGGTTTGGATTACCAGATTGGCTTTTTTACTATCAAACATGTGTTCTAATATGGCTAAAAAAATGAATAACACTTAGACACAAAAGATTACTATATTTAGAAGGATATGACTTACAGCTTGGATGGCATGCATTTTTATGGTAGGAAAAGAATAAAAGCCATAGGTATTTCCAAAATCACTACATACGAAACTCATTATTGTTTGTGTGGGAAAAAATAACAGCCAAAATCTTCTTGCAAATCTCAGGATGGCTCTCAGTGATGGAAGCATTTATTCATCCAAATCTGGTGACGTTTGAGAAAATTCTGACATATAAAGATAATTTGAATACTGACTTTGTTTTGAGCTTCCCCAAAGACAGACCGCTGACTGTGATCGTGCGCAGCTTTGGTTCGTGCTTCGGCGTCGGAGAGCCCCAATCCTTTGGATTCGGGGCAGAAGCTACCTCATAGGGATGGCGGAGGAAGGGGAGACCATCAGCTGGGTAAAGGGGAGTCGCAACTCCCCTCCCCAGCTTGGCAATTGCTCCCTCCCAAAGACGCCTGAAGCGTACAGTGTTAACCAATTAGCTAGGTTTAATGCTGACCCAACTGAAAGGCACTGGCAAGCTGCTAAGTGTGTGTTAAGATATCTGAAACAAACAATGCATTATGCATTGTATTTGGAGCCTAAAAATGAACTACGTCTAACTGCATATGCTGATGCAAGTTTTGCTACAGATATAAATACACATGAATCTACATCAGGTACTGTAGTATTATTAGGAAAGGCATTGATTGGATGGAGGTCTATTCGACAGAAGTTTGTCAACAATGGAGGCTGAATTTTCATGTTTGTCTCTATTATGTACAGATTTAGTTTGTTATAAGCAACTATTGATTGATATAGGAATTGATGTAACAGATTCTATTGTTGTTTATGAAGACAACCAATCAGCAATACAGATGGCTTCCAATCTTGCTGTAAAGACAAGATCAAAACACACAGATCTAAGATATCTTAATGTGAGACAATGCGTACAAAGTAAAATGATTAAACTGGAGTACTGCATGTCAGAAAATAACATTTCAGATCATTTTACAAAAGCCCAAGTCTCTGTAAAACATAAGGCTTGCTGTGAAGGATATGGACTTAAACTGTAAGGTGTTATATATTGTCCTACCCGAAGGGGAGAATGTTAGGAATTGCTAGTCACCTAACAGTTGGGTTGGAAATATATAAACCAGGATAGACATTTAATACTGTCTCTTTAAGAGAATGCTAAAATTGTAATTGGGTGTGGTTCCTCAAACGGCCATAAGATGGAGCCAAAAACCTGGGTTGTTAGTCTCAGAAGAGAGTCTCAGTGAAGTGAGTGAGTCTCTGTTTCCTTCTGTTGGAGAAAGTTGCCGTTCCTCCTAATGACTGTTACTGATCGTTGATGTAAGTCTGTTACTGAACTGTTTTTTGATACTGGACTTTGATATTTGGATTATCCCTGAACTGAACACCTACATTTTACTATTCAGTGTATGTGCTTCAGTGTCGTGGCGAGGGGAGTGTGTGTGTGTGCTCGCCCCGAGGCCGCTTCTACCAGCCGATCGAAGTGGCTGGTGACTGCACTTGGGGAGCTTCCATCGCCCAAAAGAGACTGCCTAATGGCGAGGGGACACGGGCAGCCACACCTCACCCCGAAGCAGCTGGGGACTCTGCCTTCGGGGAGCTTTCATCGGCCAATAGAACCGGCCTCTCGGCGAGGGGAGTGCATATGGGCCGCTCTAGGTGGGGGAGGAAATTAAGTCACCCCCGAAAAGATGGCCTAGCCGTTTTTTCGGGGGTCAAAAAAGGCCCGGCCTTATTTAGTGAGAAACACGGCAGTATAATTAGGATTTATATATTTAGAATAATACCTATGTTAATGGCATATTAAGCATCAATTTTATTATACTGTATATTGTATGTCATATCATATTTGTTAGAGTGTACACGAATGGAAATTAATTATTGAAACATTGAATAAGATATATAGAAATAGAATATTGTTTATATAGTTCTATTATATATTACTCTGAAATAGAAATTGGTCTTTTGAGAGATAGTGAATAATATAACATTGATAACACAAAAAGAAACAGAAACAGAATACCAGTGATTTAATACAATCTAATATATTGGATATTAAAGAAACAAGAAGGAATGATAAGATTTAATATTACTAATTATAAATGATTGTATGATAATTTGAGAAAGCATTTATAAAATTCTAGGAGACAAAAAACATTCTGAAAGGAATGACTAGCATAATGACAACCACTTTGAGGGCAGGGAAGAAAACATCCTCAAACCCATCAGTAGTGACAGCATTTCCATCAACCCAAAGATCAATACATGGGATGCTAAATGCAGAAAAATCAAATCAACCCAAAATACATCAACAATGCAATGGAAAAAGAACTAAAACTATTGTCAATAAATGTAAATGGGTTAAATGCTGTAATCAAGAGAAAGCAAATACTGTCAAAACTGGTTAAGCAAAACATAGATATTGTGTGCCTCCAAGAGGTACATATCAAGAATCAAGATAAAAAATACTTAGAATTCAATAATCTGGGGAAACTCCATACTGCATTGGAGGGGGTGGTGGTGATGTTATACATTAGGGAAGAAATAGAAGCAAAGCAAATTTACGCAGACATCAAAGGAAGAATATTAATATTGGAAATAAAGATAGAACAAAGACAGATGCTACTAGTAAATATTTACACACCTAATAAAAACCAAAAAGAATTTTACAAATACTCCATGAAAAAATAGTTGATAGGTCAAAAAGATATATGCATAGTCGGAGACTATAATGGAATAGTAGAGACTACAAAAGACTACATCTGTGATAATACAAATTTTTAAAAAAGGAATATACTACCACAAACATTTTTTATATGTCAGAGGAATTGAATCTAATTGATGTATGGAGAACATTAAATCCCACAGAACAAAAATTTACATTTTACTCGAACCCACATAAATCATACTCAAGGATTGACATGGTATGGACAAATATTGATTTAAGTAAATAGAGAAAATTGAAATTCCCCCAAACACCTGGGCTAACCACAACCCCATTAAAGTAAGTTGGAGAGGTCAGAAAAAGAAAAGAAAAAGATGGACATTGAACCCCCGGATACTATTAGGAGAAGAATTTATTTAAAAGGTCTCAAACAAATTGACACTATTTTTCAATATAAACAAAAAATTTATAATTGCAAACCCTATGGGATATGATGAAAGCATACACCAGGGGGATAATAATATGGCAAAAAGGAAGGAGAAATGGGGGAAACAAAATACATTACAACTAGAAATTGGAGATCTAGAAAAACAAATGCAAAAAAATCCAGGGAGCGATCAAATTAAAGAACAATTGAATTTGGCCAAACACAAATTAAATATATTACAACAGGAAGACATTGCAAGGGATCTTAAATTTATGAAGCAAAATTATTTTGAAAATGCAAACAAGCCAGGGAGATGGCTGGCCTATACATTGAAAAAAGAATAATATACCAGCTTCAAGATGAATTAGGAATATTACAAAATAATGAAGAAGAGAAAAAAAGGATTGCCCTAAAATACTTTGAAGATCTCTATAGTCAAACAATAATAGCAACAAAGAAAATAGATCAGTATTTTTAAAAAGATAGTATGTCACTAATTGAGGAAGAAAAAAGGAATATATTAAATAGAAAAATTACATTAACAGAAGGAAGCAATCCAAAAACAAAAGGCAAATAAGACCCTGGGCCAGATGGTTTACCAGGAGAATTATATCAAACATTAGGGGAATCATTGGAACCAGTACTACTGGAGGTATGCAACGAGGCTTTGTTAAATGCAAAAATACCTGAATCATGGAGGGACTCATACATTACCTTGATTTCGAAAGAAGGTACCAATGTTAATCAAGTCAAAAATTATACACCAATCTTGCTCTTGAATGCCAACTACAAAATTTTTATGAGTATTATGGCAGGAAGGACGAAGAAGATTTTAAATGAGATTATACATAATGATCAAAATGGATTTCTGCAGCAAAGACAAATAAGAGATAATGTTAGAATAGCAATGAATGTATTAGAATATTACAAAATACAATCAGGAAAACAAGTGGCCCTTGTTTTTCTGGCTGCACAAAAAGCATTCGATAATTTAAATTGGGAATTTATCAAATTAGGGAAATGAAATTTGGAGATAGATTTGAAAAATTAATAGAAACAGTTTATTCTTCCCAAAGGGCCAATGTAATAATAAATGGAGATATAATGAAGGCATTTAGAATAACAAAAGGAGTTTGCCAGGGATGCCCATTGTCACCTCTGCTCTTTATTTTGACATTAGAGACACTATTAATAAAAATTAGGAAAAACTCAGAAATACAGGGAACAAAAATTTAAAAAGAGGAGTATAAATTACAAGCATTCGCAGATGATTTGGGTTTTTTTAATTGAGGAGCCACTAGAATCAGGTCCAATTCTGATAGATGAATTAGAAAAATATGGAGGTCGCAGGAGTCAAAATTAACAGAGACAAAACCAAAATGCTAGTGAAAAACATAATATCTAAAAATAAAAAGGAGTTAGAAAACGTAATGGGACTACAAATTACCAAAAAAAAAAAAATATCTAGGAATATGGTTAATGGCAAAATGCTCCTCAATAAAAGAAGACAATTATATGAAATTACTTAATCAAATTTAAAAAGATTTGGAAAAATGGGGGACTATTAGGAAAAATAGCAACTAAATAAATGAATGTTTTGCCAAAGCTTTTATATTTATTTCAAACAACCCCAACAAAATTAGATAAGATTTTTTTAAAGAATTAAACAGAACAATCACAAAATTTGTTTGGGCAGGTAAGAAAGCGCGAATAAAGCTAAAAGATTTACAGGATAGTAAGAGCAGAGGTGGCGTTGGGCTCCCAGATTGGGAACTATACCATAAGGCAGCAATACTTGTATGGATACGAGATTGGATTAATCTAAGAAACAAAAGAATATTAACCATAGAAGGGCATGATATACAAAGAGGGTGCAGATAGATTGAGGAAAAAATTCCACAGCTGACATCCTGATGCCTTCCTGTGGGATAAAGAAAGCAAACCATATCTATACTTCTATAGACATAAAATAAGAGATGTGCTGATACAATCATGGAGACAAATAAAGAATAAATATTTGAAAATTCCAAACTGGGTATCTCCCTTGGAAGCAGTAATCCACCCTAATATAACAGAGGTTAAGAAAATGGCCAGGTATAGGAAATTTTATATAAACAAGAGAGTCTAAAGAATAGACAGAAATTGGAAGAACAGGGAATAAAATTGGACTGGTGGACTTATATGCAAATACAAACAAGATATAAAAAAGACAGTGAGGAATTTGGAATAGACAATGAATTACAAAAACTAGATAAAATTTTGATTGGCCCAGATGAGAAATTATTATCAAAGATATATAAACATTTATTAGAATTTGACAGAGCAGAAGAAATTGTGAAAGGAACAATGAATGCATGGGGTAGAAATTTTGGACATACTATTGATTTGGAAGAGTGGGAAAAGATTTGGAATATGAATTAAAAAATAACAAAATTGGCAGCTTATGCGGAAAATCAACATAAAATGTTCTATTGTTAGTATATGGCACCTACAAGATTGGCTAAGATCTATCCAAATTTAAAACCAAATTGCTGGAAGTGTGTATAACAACAAGGTACCTTCTTTCATTCTTGGTGGACATGACCCGAAGCGAAAAATATTGGAAAGTGATTCAACTGTGGTTAACTGAAAACAAAAATGATTTTGTCCCGGAATTATTCCTCTTAGGAATAATAAAAAGAAACTCTAACAGAAAGATAAAATATCTTATATTACATGCATTAACAGCAAGAATTTCCTATGCCCAGTACTGGAAGAAAAATTCCACACCACCTGAAGGTTTAATAATTAAAAAGTCTTTCGAGTTCCGGTCTGCAGCGCTTCGGGGCAGGTAGGAATCCGCGACTGTGCATGGTTTCTGCCTGCGCTCGCTGCCGGAGTGCCCTGAGCCACCTGGCTTCAGGGCTAGCCACCTCTGTAGAAGGTGGCGAAGACAGGGGGGACCTGGCAGGGTCGAGAGATATCGCACCACTCTTCTCTAGCCGGCTAAACCCCCTTTTCCGAAGGCAGCTGAGCAGCAGTCAGAAATGGACGCCACATAGAAGTGCTCAGCCAGAAAAAGAAAGTGCAGGAGGAGTCGACAAGAAGTGAAAGTTTTTTGCTGACCAGGACAAAGCAATAACGAAAGTACCCTGGAACTTAAAATTTGTGAAAGACACATCATTTCTAGAGATTTGCAAGCGGCGAATGGAAGTTAAAAGGGAAAGTTTTTCTTTTTTTTCACTCTCCTTCCTAACGTGACAGCGAATGGAAATGCAAGAGAAATCGGAAAAACCCACATTGGCACTAATAGGTAATTAAATGCTAAAGGGATAAGGATTTCTGAATATTTAAAAAAAATCTTTTTTGCTGTAAGTGGGAAGGGAGAGGAAAAGAATTGGAGCAGGATTTGAAAGTAAGGAGGAGATTGCCTAGAATCTCAAAGAATTATTAAATACTAACAAGACTTCTAAAAGATACATTTTAACTGGAACTTTGTAACTAAACAGTAACCCCAGAAAGAGAAAGTGAAGAAAGAAGAAAGTGCTAAAAGAAACAGCTTATTTGGATTGTTTGGTGACTTTGGGACTTTTGGGGATTATTTTTGACTAAGAACACTTGGGTGGTTGTTTTGGAAAAACTTTTTCTTTCTACAATGGCATCACTTGTGGATGAATTGAAAATTGAATACAAAAAATACAAAGAAGAAGAACAAGAAGGGAAAGACTCTCTTGGTACTCTCTTTCAATTTTTAGAAATGGCGATTTGCACCTATGAGAAACTGACTGCGCAACAAAATGATTGAGACAAAGAAGAAGCCATCTTTGATGAACAAGTAACTTTATTTGGGGAAGAAAGGGAGAAAGAGGAAAAGAAAAAGGGGACTTTACTTGAAAAAACAACCAAAAAAGAGAAAAATAAGGTGAAAAGTGGATATAATCTTGGAAAACAACAGAAAGGGGGAAAGCAGAAGAAGAAAAGGGAGGTGGAGAGACAAGGGGGTAAAAAGGGCAGGGAGAAGAACAAGCAAGGGAGGAAGGAAGGGATGAGAAGCCTTAATGGTGGGGAGCAAGATGTAAAGAAACAAGATTCATTTAGAGATAAAGGGTAAATTTAATTGAAAAAGGGATTCTGCAAAGGTACATAAGATTTTATTCTTATATTGGTACTTAGAAATATTGTTAGAAAATTGGAAACAACGTGATCAAAAATGGGATAAAATATTTAGTGTAACTTAGTGAAATTTTTGTGAATAAAAAGGAGGCAATGAAATAAATAAGAGAATTGAAGCAAGAGGGAATGGGAACATTTTAATGATACAATGATTTAAATACAATGATTTAAAAATATGTGATGTGGGGGGGAAATAATTATGGAAGGTATAAGTGTTCCCATAAAAGTATGATATTCAATTGAAAAGTGATGTGTAAAATGTTTAAGATATAAATGAATATTAATATTAATGATTAGATTTGTATTGGCATTGATATTTGTTTTAATTATATTATATACTTATAAATTTTTTCTTCTTATAAAATATAATGTGTAATTTTAGAATGTACTAAACAGAATCCCAATGGAAGTCATGTATTATATTAAGTATTATAAATTTAGGAGAAAGAGTCAAAGGCGTCACACTCCAATCAGTGTACAGGAGAAGTTTTGTATAAAGAGAAAAGAGAAATAGATAGCTGGAAACAGAACAGACAAAGAATAATAAATATTATGATCTGAACTGAGATGAGATGAATAAAATAAAACTAGGAAAGTTAAAAGAGGTGAGAAGCTATATAGAAAATGGAAACTGGTAATAAGATATGGAATGGTATATAAAATGAACATGAATTTGAATTTGTGTCTGTATGAAGAGATGTAACCCAGGATCAAGCAGCTTTCAGAAAAGATGTTTTATGTTTTATGTTTTGTTTGTTTGTGTGTTGTCTTTGAAAATCAATAAAATTTGTTTTTTTTTAAAAATAATAATTAAAAAGTCTTCGAGTGCATGGAAATGGATAAATTAACTATGGAACTAAAAGGGAAAGCAAACACAGAATACAATGCAATATGGGAAACATGGTATATCTGGATTGACAATAGACATAATAGAAAATGTACATAATGTACATAATAGATATGAGGGTATGGAAGTAGTGTGTATTGAAAATTTGGATAGGACACATAAATGTGTGTGTGTGTGTGTGTGTGTGTGTGTGTGTGTGTGTATATATATATAAATGTTGTGATTGGAAGGATCGGTCCTGTTAAGAGTTTTAAATCTGATGACTGTTAGATCGTGGATTGACGTCAGAACCAGGAAACGTTAATCTGAAGGGCAAGCCAGTTAATTAGCACGTTGCCTTAATGGGTATAAAAGGACACAGCTGAGCTGGTGCCTTTTGCCAGAAACAAAATGACTATTTTGAATGAGGACGTTACTGCAAAGAGATCTCTGTTTGTTTGAATTTTGAAGGGGAGTTCTAACCGTTTCTGCCAGTCGTTATCTTGTTATTTTCCTTCAGTTTGATTTGATTGTGAAACGGCTGCTTTATGTTTGTTCGTTTGAATCTCCAAGGGGAGACATAACATATAAATGTATATATGTCACAGCACTGTTTAATAAGTAATGGTACTATGTATAAATGAAAAAACCCAATAAAGCATTAAAAAAAGTAGAGTAAGAAATTAAAGGATATTGTAATAATGATATATTGTAATATATCATTCTGAATAAGTTATAATATGAATATAATCTAGTAAGAGTTGGGATTTGGAGAACTACCAGAGGACTGGAAAAGAACTGATGTGGTTCCCATCTTCAAAAAAAGAAAAAAAACAGACCCAGGAAACTACAGACCAATCAGTCTAACATCAATACCTGAAAAGATACTGGAAAAGATAACAAAAAAACAGATCTGCCAACATCTAGAAATAAGTAAAGTAATAACTAGCAGTCAGCATGGGTTTGTTAAAAACAGACCATGCCAAACCAATCTTATTTCATTCTTCAACATAGTGACTAAATTAGTAGACCAGCAAAATACTCTGGACATAATATACTTAGATTTCAGCAAGGCAGTCAACAAAGTAGACCACAACCTACTTCTTGGTAAACTAGAAAAAAGTGGGATAGGTAGCACCACCTGATGGATTTGCAACTGGCTGACAAACCGTACTCAACAAGTAGTCCTTAATAGGTCTACATGGAGGGAAGTAAGCAGTGGGGTGCCACAAGGTTCCATCTTAGGCTCAGTACTATTCAATATCTTCATAAACGACTTAGATGAGTGAATAGAAGGGGAACTTACCAAATTTGCAGATGATACTAAGTTGGCAGGAATAGCTAACACCCTAGAAAATAGGCTCAAGATCCATCTGGATCTTGACAGACTTAAACACAGGGCTCTATCTAACAAAATGAAATTCAATGTAGAGAAAAGTAAAGTCCTACACTTAGGCAAGAAAAACCAAAAGTACACATATAGACTGGATGAAACCAGGCTTAATAGCAGTAACTGTGAGAGGGATCTTGGAGCACTAAGACTAGCTGGTTAGCTTGTTGTCCACTAACCAGCTAAATATGAGCCAGCAGTGTGCAGCAGCAGCCAAAAAAGCTAATGAGATCCTAAGTTGCATTAACAGAGGGATACAATCAATATCAAGTAAGGTACTAATACCACTCTTATAAAGCCTTAGTAAGACCACATCTAGAGTACTGCATCCAGTTTTGGTCACCAAACTATAAAAAAGATGTTGAGACTCTAGAAAAAGTACAGAGAAGAGCAACCAGGATGATTAGGGGACTGGAGACTAAAACATATGAAGAACGGTTACAAGAACTGGGCATGGCTAGTCTAGTGAAGAGAAGGACCAGGGGAGACATCATAGCAGTGTTCCAATATTTGACGTGCTGCCACACAGAGGAAGGGATCAAGCTATTTTCTAAAGCATCTGAAGGTTACACAAGGAATAATGGATGGAAACTGAACAAGGAGAGATTTAACCTGGAAATAAGGAGAAACTTTCTGACAGTGAGAACAATCAACCCATGGAACAGCTTGCCCTTGGAAGTTGGGGAACGCCATCACTTGAGACTTTCAAGAAGAGATTGGACTCCCACCTGTCAGAAATGGTGTAGGGTCTCCTGCTTGAGCAGGAGGTTGGACTAGATGACCTACAAGGTCCCTTCATTATCTGTTATCTGTTAACTAATCAAGGAGAGGAGCAACCTAGAACTAAGGAGAAATTTCCTGACAGTTAGAACAATTAATCAGTGGAACAACTTGCCTCCAGAAGTTGTAAATGCTCCAACACTGGAAGTTTTTAAGAAGAGATTGGATAACAGTTTGTTACCTGGAATTTCAGAGGAAAAACAGAAACATTTCCACTGAGTACATGTGTGATTGTCCAAAATAAATTCTGTATTACAAAATAGTTTCCTTCAAGATGTCTAATTGCAGCCTCTTGTAAGCTATTGATCAAAGCAAGTATGTACTCAAAGGAGGGGAAAGAAAAAAAAGTGACTATAAACAAATAGATTTGAAAAAAAGTTAAGGACAACTAGATTTGGGGAAAAATGTAGCAGGCTAAGATTGAAACTTGAGATTAAATATATTATATATCTGTAACTATGAGACTGGTGGGAAAGATTATTTGACTATCTGAGATACAGCATCATCAATATGAAAATTATGCCAAGTTGAGAATATTCACCCATCTTCCATTAGTTGTCATTTATGCCTGTCCCTGGAATAAGAGGCATTGACAACAGTCACTGTTGCCACATCCCAAATTGACCAATATACAGTAACACTAATACTTTGGAAGTTATATTTGCTAACTATTTGTTTCATGATGTTAGTAATAACTTATGGAATCCAACATGGAATCTGGATATTTGTAGGATCATTTATTCCAAAGCAGTATCTGTTCACCCAAATTGTGCTGGGAGAGGAACTATGCTAACAATTCCATGTATGAGCCATCCAGGAAAAGGATACACATATCCATTATTATTGAGAAATGAGGGGGAAAGAAGGTAATAAATGACTAGAAAAGAACAAATACAATAGTTGTAATGGAAATTACAAACTAAATTCTCTAAGAAAGGTCTAATAAGATCAAGAGAGACACACACTGCCTTACAAGGTTCAGACAGAAGTCATTGCCAAGGAGATCAATGCCATTTCCATCCCATTACTGGATTTGAATTCTGAGTTACAGGAATCCAGATGATCCATTTTTTCTAGGAGCTTATGTAGCTGGGCTGCCACTACCTTCTAAATGACTTTCTTTAAAAAGAGAAGGTTGGAGACAAAATAAAAAATTGTCAAAAATATGAGTCAGTGGACAACATTGTTTTAAAACACACTGTGTCACAGGACATTTTTTTGTCAAAGTAAGTGCTTACAGTTTCCCTAATCTAGCCACTCAGTCTACCTACATAACTATCTGAAGAAGCCAGGAAGATCAATTCCACAGGATATAGAGTTCTTACTACAAGATCTCTACGGAGATTCTCAGTTATCCGGGTAATGGTTGTCCCAAAGGTGCTTTTTCAAGAGGCAACTAGACTTTCTGGTTTTTCTTTGAAGACGTTTTGCTTCTCATCCTCTGAAAAACTGAAGAAGCTTCTTAGATGAGAAGGGAAACGTCTTCAAAGAAAAGCCAGAAAGTTCAGTTGCCTCTTGAAAAAGCACCTTTAGGATTACTACAAGATCCTACCCATTTTCTTGGATTTGATAAACACAAACAAATCATAGAATCATACAAGATACAGTGTCAGCTGGATCTCCAACACGGGTATCTACAGCGTGTTTGCTATTGGCCATAGAAATGGAGAGGAGGGCATGAGCATTTGGGATGGGGAAGCGAGTTGGTGTATAGTAGTCCCATGAGAACTGGAAGGAAGGTACTCATGAATTACAGTGCTGCTGAGTGGAATTGTTTATACCCCATCAAGGCCATCTGTCCTGAGACTCCAGATGCGAGAAATACCTGAAGAGGAATTTTCCCATAACATCATATTGGATGTTGATTGGACTCTCACTGCTGGACCCTGGCAGGAGAGACTTTCAATGTGTAACTTTCGTGCGTTTTGAATCAGATCTTGCCTTGCTTTTACTGCTATCATTTCAAACTTAGTAAAAGTACCTCTTCTCTAATTCAATTTGGTTGGGGATTTTCTTTCTTGAGTTTTGAATGGAGGCAGGCCTGAAACATTGTTTTCCTCGTCACAGTGGTTTCTGCTCTACTGAAATCCAACCCTGAGCAATTACAAGAAACTTGCAAGTCTGGAATCCTCTTATCCCTAAAGCAGGGCTGTCAAATTCCCATACTGTGGGTCGGATGCAACACATGCTGGCCATGCCCACGCCAGTGGTGGGATTCAAATGTTTTCACTACTGGTTCTGTGGGCATGGCTTGGTGGGCGTGGCAGGGGAAGAAACATACTGTAAAATCTCCAGTCAGAGGTGGTATTTGCCAGTTCCCTGAACTACTTAAAATTTCCGTTACCAGTTCTCCAGAACTGGTCAGAACCTGCTGAATACCACCTCTGGCCCACGCCCAGTTTAGCGAAGGGAAAAAAGTCATGATACATCATGTGACACCGCCATAATGACTTGAGTTTGACACCTCTATCCTAAAGGAATCTGGGTAACCAAAGACTGCTGAAAAGAATCTGTGTATGCAACAAACTCAGGTGAGAATTCACAGCCTTATGAGCTTTTATCAGTTTTTATCAACATTCACTGCCCTCTCCAGGTTTTCCATTGCAATCATTCTAGACATCTTTTCTATAATTTCCCACTCCCTCAGTGAACCAAGTTGTGTAAGATTGGTGATTGGGTAGAAGTCTGGCAGAATCAATTCCTTCAGCACTCTGGCCATTTCTCTGTAGCTTCAACTTATGACCACAATTGAGCCCAAAAACATTCACCACACCACAAACTACACTAGATCCCTCTCCTGAGATAGGTAAATTAAAGACCACCCTCTATTTTTGAATTTTGGGGAACAATGTAAGACTAAGATTGAAACTTGAGCTTAAATATTCCATGACTATAAAACTGGTAGAAAAGATTATTGGGACCCCCAATAGCAGCCTCAGGTTGATACCCAGGACTGTAGCTGGGTAACTAGGAGAGTAGCACACTAACATTGGCCCTAGTCTATCCCTATAGCTCAATTCCACATAGAAGCAATCATATACCATTACCGTATCTCTGAGTTAGTGTTCTGTCACCATAAGGAACTCCTATACCATTACAACTATCAATTTACCATTGTTTCTGTTTTTAATACTCAAATTGATATGCGAACAGGCTTTGTAATACTGTAAACCTTTTTTTTAAGATGAAAAATCAATTGTGCTCCCAATACTATCTAAAAAACACTAGATGAGGGTAGGCTGCTATAAACGCAACCAAGAATCTATGGATAAGCAAATTATGCCTAGCATTTTATTACCAAGGATGTTGGAGGCTACTGAAATGCTGGCTTGAAATGTTTCTTGCACTTGAGAAGCAGCTTCTTTAACTAATTTTTCCTCTTCTAAGTTGGTCTGCACAGAAAAGAAGGCAAGTGTTAATTACATGTATTTCTTGATAATTTTTTGTATTTTTCACACTGAAGTGACACTCAGTGATAAACTGCACTGTTATTTCAAGGAATATTTTAGGATTACTGAGGGATAATTTTTAAACAAAGGAATTACAAGCTTGATATAATTATCTCTTGATACAATTACAAAATAAATAATTCAGTATTTTATAGATGAGGTTTCTTTCCAGTGATTTACACTGCAAGTCAAGGTATAATAGATAAACTGGTTAATTTAATAGTGTGCTTAATTATTTTTGTATCTTGGAATTTGTTATTGTGTAACTGATTTTTCTTAAATACCGTATTTCCCCATGTATAAGCACCCGCTTTGTATAAGCTACCCCCCCAATTTTTGGACTGTGAAGTTTTGAAAAAAATATTTTATTAGAGAAACAAGTTATGAAGAAAGAAAATTTACAAAGAAACAAAATTCGACGTCTAGATCTACAACTTCGGTCATGACGCCGAAAGCGGTGCGGGCGACGCTAGCAATCTACGCATCGGAACGAGAGTAGGAACGAAGCATTCAGGCCGATGCCTAGCGTATGCATTTCTATCGCGTACTCGCACTCGTAATCGTATCATCACGTACAATTTTTACAAAAAAGTATAGCATACTGCTGGAAAACCAGTTTATTCCTACTTTATTATTTTATGCATTTTTCACGTATAAAAAGTGTACCTGCTTTGTATATGCCACCCCCCTACTTTTTGGGCTTGAAAATTTTGGAAAAAAGGGGTGGCTTATACATGGGGAAATACGGTATGTTTATAATAACATTTGATATTTTGTTTTACAACTGTTTTTTCTTTCATGTTACATTTCTACTCTTCATATTGTTATTTAATTGTTCTAAACTAAAGAAAAAGACAAATGTAAGTACAAACCAGACTTTAAATACTGATAAAAGCAAGAATAATAAAGCAAAATAATGAAGTAACTTTTTGAACTGGCTTATCTTTCATCCATTTTTGGATTACCTTTTTAACACAGCTCTGAACATAACATATCTTTATGTGTTTTTAATTCATTAGCCTTTTGCCAAACCATAATTATGTACCTTTGGAAACTGATTCTCAATTTTCTGAAAAGTATTTAGTTAATTTAAAAAAAAAACTATAAAAATAAATAATTTCCTCTTGCTTTTTTCCTGCCTCTAATATTGAAATCTCATATCTCGTATCATTTCCCAAATTCTTTCCCGCCAAAGACGTAACCAACTGATGCAATACCCTTGTAATTATGCTGTGGGAACATAAATCGATAGAAATCATCAACCATTTGGCATGAAAAAAGTGTGGGACAGGTGAAATATGTAGATATAATTGACTGATGCATGAAATTCACAAACAGAAAAAAACTTTTGGACAAACAAGGCCCCTTTTGATTATTTGATGTGATTTGCAGCAATTTTCAAGAAGAGATTGGACAATAGTTTGTCTGGAATGGTCTCTTGTTTGAGCAGGGGTAGAACTAGAAGACCTCTAATGTCTCTTCCAGCTCTATTATTTTATATTTTATTATGCATTACTCTTAACTGAACTGATGGCTGAAATCACAATACACTGAAAGGAACATACACTGAGAAGGATCATTACTCAGTAGAGAAGATATGTGTTCGATATAGAGGGTCTCCTACTCAATACTTGGCATTTTCCTAGCAGGACTAAAAAAATTCTAACTTAAAATAATTGCTGTGCTTCATTGTAAAAAATATTTAATTTGATAGTCTAATTGACTGATCAATAAAATAGTCCAAAATACACACCTCTCCAATGGCCCCAAGCTGTGCTAAAGGAAATGCCCATCAGCATACTATAGATTTGGCCCTCCCAATGGAAAGGATTTGGGTTAACATTATTTTAAACTATCAATGAGCTGTGAATGCATCTGAAGAAAAGAATAAAAGAAAATAATGAGATTGTTACTTTTTAAGTGATAAATCAACGAAATTTACCAAATGTACAAATGAATCCGTACCAAATGTTCAAGAACAGACTAGGTGAAACTTGGCTCAACAGCAGTAACTGTGAAAGGAATACTGGAGTCCTAGTGGACAACCACTTAATCAGCCTCCATCATTCAATGCAACTCAAAGCCTTCAGCAGGAACCTCACTTTGCATATCTTGACATCAAGATAGAGGAAATGGGAACTTGGAGGGTAGGGAGTGTGAAGACCCTTCCCCCCCACACTTATGAGATAAATTATCAATGATTAAATAGCGTAACGAAAGCTGCTTTTGGAGTGTTCTTGTTTCTTTTTTTCGCCTAAACTTTGATGTTGTGTGCTCAAGAGTGGGATGATATGTCCTCAAGGGAGGGTGAATATCTGCCACCCCAGAATCCTAGAAGATGGGAAAGCCAGAGTGCTTCTATGGGAATGGCCCCACATACTGCAAGTATCCTCTGAGCTTGCCCAGTGCAAGCACCTCTGCAGCAAGATATACAGAGGAAATGGGTGAGTTGGGAGTGCAAAGAACCCTCCCTTTGTAGAAGAGGGCTCCCTTTCTGTGTTCATCTGGGCAAGAAGTGAAAGGAATCAACATGGACACAAGGAAACATCCCCATGCCTATTACTGCTGTAAAAGGGCCAAATATAAACTTTTCCATGCAGCTTACCAACCTTACATTTCTCTATGGCAACAGCCCCACCCACTGCAAGTGCTCCCTGGAAATTGCCCCTTGCAATTGCAAAAGCCTGGTGAGCCCTAACTCTGGGCATACTCATAATACTCCCAGGCTTCGGACAAAGCAGGAAGAGAAGAGTTCCTCTGGGCATGTGCAGATTGCTCTTGGGCTTTGAGCAAAGCATGAAGAGTGCCTCTGGGCATACGCAGAGTACTCCCTAGCTTCGGACAAAGTGGCAAGAATGTAATGCCTCTGGGCATGAGCAGAGAGCTCTCTGACTTTGGGCAAAGCAGGAAGAGTGCCTCTGGGTATACACAAGTGTGCTCTTAGGCTCCATGCAAACCAGGAAGAAAAGACTGTTTTTGGACATGAGCTGAGTTCTCTCAGACTTTTGGCAAAGCGGGAAGACAATATTGCCTCTGCAGATGCAGACTGCTCCTAAATTATGGGTATAGTAAGAAGATTGCCTCTGAGCATGTGCAGAGTGCTAACAAGCTTTGGGCCAAACATTAAGAGAAGATTGCCTCTCTGTGGACTTCCACTGCACAAAATACCCTGCTGGCATGGTAATTCTGTATAATTGAAGGTCCACAAACCACATACCCGTGGCCTCTTTTGTGGGTATTAGGTGGTGGTAGGATTTTTAAAATGTATTTATTAAGATAGGCTCTATCCTGCTCTTTCTTACAATACTGTGAGGTAGGCCAGGATGTGAGAGTGCCTATGTCCCCATATTGCCTTTAAAAGACCAGTACCCCCAGAGTATTTGGATGGGAGACCACCAAGCGATTCCAAAATTGTATGCTTGACAGGGAAGTGAGATAGGGTGGACTGTGAGAGTGGCCATGTCCCCAATCTTAATCCACCATGTTAACAGTGTCCTTCATTGCACACTTTTCATTAGCACCCTCAAACAGTTATTGGATGATACACCACCAGGCAATACCAGAATTGTATGTTTGACAGGGAAGCTGTGAGAGTGCCACATCCCCAATCTTAATCCACCATATTTCCTTCAAAGGACACTGTTAACAAGCATTCCCAAACAGAGTACTTGGAATACCACAAGGAGATCACAAAATTGTAGATTTGACAGGGAAGTCTTGAGACCTTGGCAAGGCAACACCTGTGATTTTCTTTTTCCTAGCACTGTTTGCATTTTCTAACAGCAGGCAGGGCCTCAACCCTGTGAAATGGCTTGACTACTTCAATGTAGGACAACATCCAGTGCTTTTCCTTTGCAAGAAAGTGTGAATTTTACCAGAATTCTCTTTGTCACAGGAGGGGAATGCTGCTTGCCTGGCCCTGCCACTTTCCCAGGCTCGGCATGTTGTGAGAATACCACCTGGGCATTCATCAAGGATGTAATAATTTGTATATAATTGCTCCATACAAATGGTATGTTATTGTTATTTAAAGGACAAGGCATTCCTTTAAATAACAATAAAAAAACCATTTTATCTGTTCTGGAAAGAAGATTGTTTCTGATTGCATTAAAATTGATTTTGGTTCCCCCCCAAAATGCTGTATAAATGACTTTTAATCTAATTAGCATAAGCTGTATGAAATCTAATGATGTAAAACAGCCAGTGAACACTAAAATATATTATCACTTTATAGCATGATGAAAAATAAGCACACCCATGTAAAGTTTGTTTCTTTTTTAACATATATAGACATACCGTACATATAAAGGCAATGTAATGAAACAAAACTATAAAGTCAGTCATTTATTCAACAAAAAACCCAACAGATATGCTATTTTCTGCATGGAGAAAGTAAGTACATCCCTGGCTTGAATATTAGATCCTTTGGCTGCAAGCCCCTCCCAGTGCCCCCATAATCTTGCCAGCTGCATATATACAATCCCTGCTGTCCCCATGCCTCCAAGATACATGCCATCCCCCCCAGCACCCCTATAATCTCTGCCACCCCAATTCCCAGGAGGGACAGCTATTTGTTCCATGCATCAAATTGCCAGAATAGAAATGGGCCTTAGGAAATGGGCCTGAACGATGGGCTGAAAGTGGGGGGCTGGATTATTGGTAGTGGAAAATCACCAGGACAGGACCAGCAGAAGAAGAATGGCCGCTGTTTCCATTGCAGCATGTGGCTGGTAGTGAAATGGGATAGTGCCTAAATGTCCTAGACTCAATCTAACCTAACCATCGAGTTGGCTATGCAAACAATACTACTACCATATAATAAAATTTATATGCCACCCAACTGCCAGCAACTCGTACTCATATTTCACGAGCTATTGGCTTACACTGAGCATGGGGGAATTTGAGAAGCCTAC
This sequence comes from Pseudonaja textilis, assembly GCF_900518735.1. Next base: position 1,177,772 of record NW_020769422.1, on the reverse strand, counting down.
CTAATAAATTCAGCATCAAATCTTTCTAAAAAAATGATATTCATAGAATCATAGAGTTTGAAGAGATTATTTAGGTAATCAAATTCAATCCTCTGTTAGCACAGGAATCAAATCAAAACACCTAAGTTGAATAGGATGAAAAAGGATCTCTACCTCTCTAAGTAAGTTGTTCCATTGTCAAACTGCTTGTCAGACCTGCTCCATTGGCCCTGCTTAGCTAGATGTCAGGCTGTCATAAGTGATGAGAAATGGGAGAGCTGTGGGAGGGTGGGCAGATGAGGAAAGGAAAGCAAAAAGCCATCATACCATCCCATGGAAACTGCAGCCTATTCCAAGGTCATCCAATGGAATGCAATACCTTCAGGCCTGCACAGCTGGGGAATGTTACCAAACACAATTAGCCACTCGCTGATAATGTAGAAGAGGATGTATCCAGGGGTGGGATTCTACCAGTTTGCACCTATTCGCTAGAACCAGTTAACATTCTAAGCAGTTTGGAGAACCGGTTGTTAGAAGAAATTACTGGCCTAATCCTGTAAGGAAGGCAGGAAGGAAACATTCTGGTGTTGCTTACAGAAACTGCTTCTCCGTTAACCCTTATTACATTCTTGGCAGGACTAGACTTCCTGTCTCAGGAACTACTCTGGAGTTCTTTTTTCCCTCCTTTGCTGGTACTTTGCTTGTGTGGCGTGAGCATTCAAAGTTACAATGGCACTGAAAAAAGTGACTTATGACCATTTTTCACACTTACGACTGTTGCAGCATCCCCACAGTCATGAAAGGAGATGCAAGGAGATGCATGACTCGATGTGAGTGATATTGAGTTTGCCACGCCCGGCCAATAACATGACCACCAAGCCATACCCACCAACTAAGCCACGTCCACAGAATCGGTTGTTAAAAAATTTGAATCCAACCCCTGGATGTATCCCAAGGAAAAAGTTACCATATTTTTTGGAGTATAAGAAGCTCCAAAGTATAAGACACACGTAGCTTTTGGGGAGGAAAACAAGAAAAAATATCTGCCTCTGCCTCCCAGCAATTTGCCTCCTTGTAGCAAACAGCCTGTTTCAGTTTCAGCACAGCCTGATTAGCATAAGCACCTGATTGTCGCTTGGATCAGCTGTTTCAGGCTGTCAGGATTGCTGTAGCCTATTGCCATTTTAAGCCGTCGCATGCCCCGTTTTCAGCCTTTGTGCATCCCATTTTCCACCCATTCCGGGTGGCGGGATCAGAATGGGTGGAAAACGGAGTGTACAGAGGCTGAAAACGGGATGTGGAGGCCAAAAATTTGGCACATGGAGGCAGCAATAGGCTATGCCAATTCCTGCAGCCTGAAACAGCTGATCATCGGGAGGCTAATCCAACCAACAGCTTCTTGGGCTAACCAGACTGTGCTGAAGCTGAAACAGGCTGTTTGCTGCAAGGAGGCAAATTGCTGGGAGGCAAAGGCCAAAGGATGGGGGCCAGCAGGTTGGGGGGGGAGCTTGGCAACATTTGCAGTATAAGACGCACAGACATTTCCACCCAGTTTTGCAGGTGGAAAATGTGTCTTGACTCCAAAAAATATGGTATATAAGAAAGTTCTGATTTGGATGAAATTTTAATCTATATCGAGACTATGGGTGAGCACATAAAGTAACTCTGAGTCACCCAATTGCATGTCCAACTGTCTGAGTTTCAGAAATTAAAATAGGATTTCCCAGTAAGGAATAGAAATGGACCCTAAAAATGAGAAGGCTATATTAGAGTGGGAAGCACCCTGGATTTGGAAGCAGTTACAAAGCTTCTTGGAATTTGCAGATTTTTACTGCCAATCCACCCCAGCTTTTGCACAAATTGCCCTGCCCATCACTAACTTGCTAAAGACCGGGGGGGGGGGCAAATCTGGCTTGCCATTTAATTGGACTATGGAGTGTCAAGCAGTCTTTAAAAAATTAAAGCCATCTGTTTTGTCTCAGCTCCAGAGGAATGAGCAAGCAGCACCTGAGAACAACTGATCACCTTCTCAGCTCAAAGTTCTCACAACAACTTCACACGTGTGAATTGGCTCGCCTCCAACTGGACTAAGGGGTTTATACAACTTTTAACCTAACGGTTTTGAGCAGGAACTTCAGATCCTGCCTTTTCTTCTTGCTATCACTCTCCCCCAATAAATGCAACTTGTTTCAAAGGTTCTGCTTTCTTGAGGGGATAGGAGAGGCAAGTCCTTACATTGCCATTACTATGATTCACTGTGGGTATGGAGTACTTTTGGTGATGCACAGTGTTGTTTTTGCACTAAACATACTTTTTGGAATTATGGCCAAAAAATTTAACCTTGGTCTCCTCAGAGCATAACACATTTTCCTACATGCTTTTGTCAGACTTGATGTAAGGTTTTGCAAAATGCAGCCAGGTTTAGATGATTTTCTTTGTAAAAAAAAGGCTTCCATCTTGCCACCCTTTCCCACAGCCCAGACATATGAAGAATACAGGACACTGTTGTCACACATAGTGTACAACCAGTACTTGCTAGAAATTCCTGTAGCTCCTTAGTCCTCTTGGCAGCCTCTCAAACCAGCATTCTTTCTTCTTAATCAATTTTGGGGGGACATTCAGTTCTTGGTAATGCTGCTGTTATGCCAGATTTTCTCCACATAACTATCTTCACTGTGTTCTATGATATATCAAATGCCTTGGATTTTTTTTTCATACTCTTTCCCTGATTCCCCAGTACCCCTTTGATGCCTTTTAAGATCATGGCTTTTACTGTAAGAGGCAATTGAGTAAATGTCAGAAAAAAAATTACCAGACCAGTTACCTTTATATGGGCTTGATTAGAGTCACTTTAATTGATGGCAAATAACTATTTACCATAATTTTGAATGTGATTGGCTAATTATGAACACAGCCACATCCCACTTATGTGGCTGCATGTGTGAGTATCTTATAATTAGGTATGCACACTTATGCAGCTACATTACTCTGCGGTTTTTTTTTGTTATTTCCCTTGTAAAAGATTTGTTTTTCCATTGTATTGTGCAGCTTGTATATTATATTAAACATGGGGAAAAAAAGATCATTGATGTGATCTAAATTTTTTACATCCTGGAAACATCTCAGAAATCTCGGCATTTAAACAGTGGTGTGTCGACTTTTTATATCCACTATTTCCACTTCTGCTTGTATTTTACCACAAATAGTCTTCAAAATGGCAATGATAATAAGCAATTTTATCTTAAAATGCCTCTCAAATGTGTCACAGCAAGTTTCTGAGAGCTCTAGCGTAGAGTATCTGGACAAAATAACAATACCATGACCCACATTAAAGAGTGCTGCTGGATGCTATGAATGATTCTTCATTGTCACATAGACAACAAAAATGTTATGCAGTAATCTGCACCAATTGGCTCTGCTGCATTTGTAATACAAATTGCCTATTTTAGCTTCTCAGAAAAAAGGAGAAGTAGGGGTTTTATTGCCATAGAGAGAGCGGAAGTGAAGCCATGACAAGGATTATTTTGTTTTCTCACTCCAAAAGCCTATAAGGGCCTTCATAGATCTCCAGCTCTGGCTTTTAGAAATGCAAGCATCCATGAGATTCCAAAGTCTTTTCACTATAATGAAAAGGAGTAATGTTGTGAGATAACACTTCATTAGGTAATAATCTGACTATGATAATTTCTTATATTTAGGAGCAAATTATTGAGTATATTGCCTTTTGTTTTTAGAGCCCAAGATGTTGGGTCTATAAAGCTCTACATGGTTTGGATTCCAGGTACTGAATCTCTGATTTTTAAATATATTCTATCAACAAAAGATCATGTGAAATTGGAATTGATTGAGGGAAATTTTTATTAGCCCCACATAAACTTTTCTTTCATGATGGCAAGAAATGCGAAGGAGCAGGAAATCAGATAGGCAAAGAAATCCTTGAGAGAAGTGAGGGCATCTGGGCTGTGGTGGGTGGGGAAAGCTCCGTGGCACAGTGCTACAATGGTGAAATGGGCAACGGAGTGGCTGGCATGAGGTAAGGAGGAGGCTGCTGTCCTTCTCTTCTCCCTGTTCCTCCCCGCCCCCTCATGCTGGCTGCTCCATTTCCCGTTTCTACACTGCAGAACAGCACCCAGGAATCCATTTTGGTAGCATGGGGGGGATAATTTGCCTGGCCAAACAAACCCTACATACATTGGGCTCAACAGCAGCTTCGATCGGGTTGCTCCGATCATAACAGCCCCACCGTGATTTTAACCCTGAGGGTGGGATAGGGTTTCTAAAGTGCACAGGCCTACAAACTGCTTCTCGGCAGGAGTCCTCTCTGGGCTCAGAGAGCCAATTTGGTTTGTCTGTGCAAGCTTACATCATTCTCTCCCTTGCTGCTTGGCGGGTCATGCTCCGCTGTGTCTTTTTAGCTATGCTGGCGCAAAAGGGCTGGTGTGTATGTGCTTTCTTGGGATCTTCTCTTTTAAGGGGTGCTAGCTTTGGGATTTACAAGATTGCGGGTTGATCTGCTCCTCACCGCTGCCTCCTCCTCCTCCCCCTTTGTCCTTTGGCTTTATAGGGAGATGGTCCTCCTTGGGATTTGCACCTGGTTCCCTGCCTACAAGTCTGTTCTTTTTGGAGGGTCCTTTTTGGACAGGGTGAGCTGTGGTTTTGCATTAATGTTCAGATGGATGGGTGTGGGGGTGTTTAACTTCATTAATGAAGTTCACTTTATCTTAAGTACTGCCTTTGAAACTCTATAGAGCTTTTCATCTGTGCATTTTAGAAAGTTTTGGTGTAAGAGTAAGAACTTAGAGTGTATTCATACTGTATATGCTGTTGGAAAAGACCCTGCTAGTCTCCGGTAGCCAAAAAATCAGGAATCTGGTAGCTCCCTTTCAAGCTTACAACATCCTTCATCAGTTAAGCTACGCCATCAGTTGGATGAAATGAGATTAAAGTTTAATGTCTTTTTATACTACCTGTTAACCTGAAATGGGTCTAGTAGATTCCTACTGTAGAGATAATCCTTGACTTACACCACAACTGAGTCCAAAGCTTCTGTTGCTAAGCAAGACAATTGATAACTGAGTTTTGCTCCATTTTATGACTATAATTGTTAAATGAATCACTGCAGTTAAATTAGTACCACAGTACCACAGTTGTTAGGTGAATCTGGCTTCCTCATTGACTTTCTTGCCAAAAAGATCACAGAAGGTGATTATATGATCCAGAACATTGCAACTGTCATAAATACGTGCTAGTTTCCAAGTGTCTGAATTCTGATCACATGACTGTGGGGATGGTTGCAATGGATATAAATGTGAAAGATAAGTCATTTTTTTCAGTGTTGTTCTAACTTTGAATGGTCACTAAATGAATGGTTGCAAGTTGAGGACTACCTGTAGTCTATGTCAATTTATTCCTGCTCTGTTCTGTGAAACTTATTATTTAGCTAGTATATGTGTTAGGATCAGGGAGATTGGTTAACAGCTAGCAAATATTCTAGCTTTTTTGCCTATATCTTTACATCTGTAGGTCTGGTTTTAAGATTGTGATCATATAAAGTGAATAATTCAAAATTAATTTTTTATTGATAAAATGCTGTCTCACCTTGACACTGTAAATGAGATCTGCAGCAAAAAGAAGGCTGGGGAATTCTGGAGGTTGAAGTCCATATACACAGCCCTCAATTTAACAACCATTCCTTTTACCCTCTGTTCCCACCTTCCATTTCATAAGGCCAATAACTTTATTCTGGAAATTATATGTTCAGAAGGAAGCCGAATCCAGTAGGCCCCTTGAAATTAACAGGTAGTCCTCAATTTATAACAGTTCATTTAGTGACCATTCAAAGTTACAATGGCACTGAAATGACTGCTATTCAACTTATAGTCATTGCAGCAGGATCATGGTCAAAATTCAGATGCTTGTCAAATATGCTTGTTGCATATTTATGACAGTTGCAGTATCCTGGGATCATGTGATCAACTTTTGCAACCTTCTGACATATTCACTTAACAATTGTGTTATCAACTTAACAACTGCAGTGATTTACTTAACAATTGTGGCAAGAAAGGTTGTTAAATGGGGCAAAATTCACTTAGTACCAAAGGAGCAGCTCCTCGCATTATGGCTGCTGCAATGAATATGAGAAGCCCAGCCAATGTTTTGAGCACGGTTAACATCTCCAGCTCAACGAGTTCTCCATTAACACCACACTTGTCAATTTACCAACTCTAGTTACTGCACTAGTGAACATCGCACATCCGGTCACTATCACCTCACCAATGAATCTCCCAAAACCAATGACATTAGCTGGCCCTTTAAATACAGCCATGAGACCTGTGGAAAGCATGCCTTTCCTTCCCCTAACCTCTCCCCACTAGTAAAAAAAATCTAGAACAAAAAATTCATGCAGTGTTGAAAAGAATAGAAAAGGGGGCTGCGGTGTATTGTTTAATGGACTGCTAAATTGGCAAAATGGACTGCTAAATTGACCACACCCACCCAGTCACATGACCACCAAGCCACACCCACCCACTCCAGTCATGCCCACAGAACCGGTAATAAAAACATTTGAATCCCACCACTGGTGTACTTGGTGTCCACTCAAATATAATCTAATTGAATTAAATATCATCACAGCACTAAGAATCGTTTTCTATAAACCAATGTTATCCCAACTACTTGTTTAGGTTTCTTTTTTGAGATATGATTCTAACTGCATCCCCTTTTCAAGGGTTAAGTGACCAACCCATTCATGAAGTAACTAGGAGGCATATCTATATATTTCAGCAATAACATGTGTCCTTTGATTATATATTGAACTGTACTAAATCAAATTTTATTTCCTGGCCACAGTTATAGGGAAACCAAATTACTATCAATGCATATTGATATTTTGTATTAAAGCAAATTTCCTTTAAAATTTGGAGAGTTAAAAAACAGGCTAACTACTTTAAATCATGATACTTAAAAACTATGCATTTTTTATTTCGATGCATGTTTTTCCCATTCTAAAGCCACGATTTCAGCATTGATTTGGTGCCATCAAGAGATGCAAATATTCAGAGGCCGATATTTGGACATATTTTTTTTTGTGTGTGTGTGGTTTGTGTGTCTAAATAAATAAAAAGTAATTGGTCTTATTATTCTTGATATTTTATTTTATCTTAAAACTTTTTAAAGAAATCAGCATCTATGTAATATTACTTGAGAGCAATAGGGATGTATGGAGCTGTTTAGCTCTGTAGTACCTTCACTACTTTGGACCTGTATTTCTTCAACTGTCACGTGCTTATTCTTTTGTTGTAGTTTATTTATGTATTTTTTAAAAACACAGGTAAAACCTTAAGAAATGGTAGCTGTGGCATCATTTTGTAAGCTGTTGTTTCTTTCATCAATCCAATTATTCTATTATTTTGTTTTAAACCTTTATTCTGCTTTATTCTAATGCTTTTTCTGCTAATAAAAGCTTTTCCTAAATGTTATGCTATATTAATTTTTCCTATTATGTCTCTTTATCTAATACACCTTTCCAGAACTTTTCTCCATGCCCTTCTTTCCTTTAAGTGTTGTCTCTTCTATCTTTCCCCTAAACTGTTATGTTTCAGTCTATTTACTATTCTGGCTTACTCAGCTATGCCATTTTTGAGGTTTCAGCCTCTTCCTTTCTACCATGTGAATCTCTTCCTAGTAAACTTTTCACCAGTTTGCCTCATATTTTAATTATAGATTACATAAACATAAAAAACAGAAAACACTAGGGTACTAATCACTTATGTAAGCTCATACTATGAAAAAAAGTATACTTGCAATGTTATCTTTAGCAAAAAAAAAAAAAAGCAACTAAGATGTTAAAGGCTATTCCATAAAACAAGAGAGAGTACCTTCAAATCCAATAGGGAAGAATCTGATTCAAAGCTGGTACTAGATGGGAAGACAAAATTCCCTGAAATAAAAAGATGCATTCATGAAGGAGTGAGCTTTAGTGTAAAAGTTTATAATAGTCCATATTTACCTTATTGTAGCTACTCTCTTATTCTTCTCTGATACTCTTTAAAATGAGCAACATAATTGTTTCACATTTTTCATTAATCAATTTGTGCTGATTTCAGTTTAGTAAAAACCTTGGAGATTTTCTGTTAGGAAGACTACTAAGATACATAAACAAATATTCAATATAACATATCGTATTTTTCAGAGCATAAGATGCACTCCCCCACCCCCCCCCCAAAAAAAGTGGGTGGAAATGGCTGTGCATCTTATACAGCGAATACAGGCCCGTTTTTGTCTCCTGGGATCCCGTTTTTGGCCTGCAGAATGCTTCTGGACACCAGGGAGAGCAAAAACAGGACCTTGGAAGCCTCCAAAGACCAAAAAAAGGTCCATTTTTGGCCTGCACAGTCCTTCTGGATGCCGGGGAGGGCAAAAGGCTATTTTTTTCTTGTTTTCCTCCTCTAAACCAAGGTTCATCTTATACACTGAAAAATATGGTATTTTTGTGGTAGACTATCAAGGTCTAGAGATAAAAGATAGATTTAAGAGGACAAAGTTGTTTTCTATTTTTAGTAGTCTTAATAAAAATTAAGTCCATTGGGAATTAGGCAATCTAGAAATATTGCAAAAATAATATTTTATTTGCACTGAGTAAGGTTTATAGACTAAATTATTTTTTTCTTTTTAAATTATCGCTGTTTGCCTGATACCTGTCTTTTGCAATGGGACAGGGTTTTATAAAAGTGGTACTAGTACTTTGTGTGAACTTGATTCTATGCCTCTGTTTGTACCACCTAGGATTGTATTTAGTTTATTTGGCTGCTGCTGCATGCTGCTGGCTCATATTCAAGCGATCATCCATTAGAACTCCAAAGTCCCTCTCACAGTTACTGTTTTTGAGTCAAGTCTCACTTAATCATTTGATACATTTGATTTTTCTTGCCTAAACGTAAAACTTTGCTTTTTTCTACGTTGAAATTCATTTTGTTAGAAAGGGCCCATTTTCAAGTTTGTCAAGATCTTTTTGGTTCCTGAACACATTTTATTCTGATATATAAATAACACCTTTCTCTGCATTATTTTTTTTAGAATGTTGTTAACATTTTTATTTCCAAAGTTAAAAATACATAATAGAAATAAGGAAAAAACAACATAAACTGCAAAAAAACAAAATGAAAAAAAAAACAATAAAAATGTGTACAAGTAACAAATATATTATTAATATTACTTGTAGACTTATTGTGCAAGGGGGAAAATGCATGTTTAATGCTAATGTGAACAATATATTTATTATTTGTTATTTTTCAGAATTTTTAAAAGACTCCATAACTTTTGGCTTGTATTACAAAGCAAGTCAAAGTCAGCTTGAATTGGACTACTTTCCATGTCCAATTTTTTTGACAATAAAAGGTTTTGCTTTCCAAGAACAACTGCTAGAAAATAGATTTTTTTTTCAGTACATTGCTAGCATCCACTCCCAAAAATTGTTGGTTTCCCCTGGCATAAGGAGATAGAACTGTGGCTAATATAGATGCACATTAAAATTAATATAAAACACACTAAGTATATTTTAGATTTTTAACCTTTTAAAAAAAGATTTACTACTTACAAAACAGAATGTGCAACTCACAGAAATCTTGCACACTGATTCAGTTCTGCTATTTTATGGAGGAAATTATTTCCCCCGTTATTCTAGTTTATAAGAAGCTTACCTGAGTGATGACATTGGGACAAATCAGCGCTCTGTGGCTCTGACTGACAAACTTTAGTGTTTCTTCCATCTGGTTGAACAGAATGCAGCCAGTGGGCCTCTTTGGTTAATTCCAAAGCAAGAACAGCCAATGTACTCTAATAAAGAACAAAATGCATTGAGGCCATATAATGTCAATCGTTTATATGTGCCTTCAATCTCATTTGGATGAATAACCAAGGAAAGCTGCAATCATACAAGCCTGCTTACCCAAGTAAAGGCTTCTAATGGAGTGTAGCAGTAGACGTTCCTGTTTCCAAAGGTTTTGTGCTGCTGATGCTTGCCATGCCAACTTCAAAGAGAGAAAAAATTACGTAACTACAGAATATATAAATAAAAGAAAAAAAATGCACTCTGTGAGGCAACTCATCTTGCAAAGCAACGTTATATGTATACTATTGCAAAATGTGCATATAGATCTTAACTATAGCTTGCCATCAATAGAACTGTATAAATACAGTATCCATATTTTACTATACAAAAATAGGATTAGAAATATTAAATGTAAATATTAAAAATAATTATTACATAAGCAACCATTTTGACACTGAAGATTATTTTCTGATGATTGATCACGCTGCACAAATATCAGAGGACTGGGGCTTAGCTATTACCATGCCCATATATACAAAGGACACCCGAGACCTGCCTATACATTATTAGCCTGCTAAGGATAAGAAGCAAACTCTATGCCAGACACCTATATAATAAACTTATTGACTGGATTGATTCAGAGCACATATTGGCTGATGAGCAAGTGGACTTTAAACAGATTTCGATGAAATTTTGTGTGAACATGTACACATGTCCCCAATGAACATTGGTGAAATGTTAAGTTTGCTGATGCAATACTTGCAGGTATTTAGTCATTTGTTTCACTCCATACCGCAGCCTTCTACAGTGTGAGGTTTCAGCAACTTTGAGACATAATATTTCAATTCACAAGCCACAGTGCATCCATTTGTCACTTATGTTGATAAAGAAACAATGGGGGTTAGGGGTGTCCAACTTTGGTCAACGTTGATAGGACTTCAACTCTGAGAATTTCCCAGCCGGCTTTGGAATTCTGGGAATTATGTTTATGCTTTATCGACATAAGTGGCAAATGGATGCACTGTGGCTTGCGAATTCTCCCAATGAAAGCCTTGAGCACCATCTTGGATAACAAATGAATAATTCTCCGCAAAACCCATCAGTACAATCAGTTCGGTTTCTTTTAGGCTGGCTTTCAATGACTTCAAATATTTGCTTTAATGTTTTGAAACAAAGTGGTGGCTAGTCAGTTTCCTATATCTTTAAGAAAATGCAAAACTGTAATTAGGTGTGGTTTCTCAAACGGCCATAAGATGGAGCCAAAAACCTGGTTTGTCTTAGTCTTAGTCTCAGAAGAGAGTGTGAGTGTATCTCTGTTTCCTTCTGTTGGAGAGTATTGCCGTTCCATTTTTCCTAATTGACTGATATTCCTGGATTTGATGCAAGTTTGTTACTGAACTGTTTTTGACACTGGAATTTGTTATTGGATTATCCCTGGATTGAAAAACTGACTGATTTACCTGTAAATGATTTTTGACTGCTTATTTTGGACTTTGCTTAACGTTTCTGGAAATAAAAACCTACATTTACTGTCCAGTGTATCTGTGTGCTGTGTATGTGTATTATTCAAACACTACTCTCAAATACGTCTCCCTGTATGAGCTCATTCTCCTAACGGAGAATGACCTCAACATGATTGTTCCGAATTTCAGTCCTCAAATATTTCGTCCGAATGCGCTATCAGTGCCTTTTCACCAGGGTAGTTTTGGCATTGCTGCAACATACAATCTTTGGTGTTCAGATCACAAACTGCCTTTCCCAAGAGCAGCTTGTAGTCCTCTTTAATGTTGGCACCTTGTAGCATAAGCGTAACATTTTGATGAATAGTGCAGACGTAGACAGAATGTGTGCCTGAGGCTTGGGAACCATATAAGATACCCACTTTAGGCTTGGGAACCTAGGATAAACTGCCCAATTGTTGGCTTGGGAAATGGACAGATACCCACACAAGGCTTTGGAACCTCGAGGAAGAAACCAAACTACAGGCTTGGGATCCTGAACCAAGAAACCCACCTGTGGCTGGTAGTGCATAGCTATCAGGCATGGCCCCTATGGCGATGGGGTTCAAGTAGTAGTGACAATGTCACTATGGACCAATGCAATACAATAGTAGTAATGATGACTATATAAAATGTTAGTTATAAAGTATGAATATGACTTATATAAATATTAAAATATATATTCAGGCTACATGTACTCATAGTGGAATCTTTCAATTTGGTTTGAAATCAATTTGGCAAGTCTACATTGAAAAGTTAGGCATTAATTTTTGTCTATTTCTCTTTTTTTCTTTCTACTCCTTTACAGGTAACACTGTATATCATCTGTGTACATCCAGCAAATATGGGAACTAGACATTACCTTAATGATTTTTTTCTTAAATGTTTTGCTATCAAGACCCTTTCGACTTTTAAAAATTATGAAGGGTCCCAAAAGAGCTTTTGTTTGCATGGGTTATATTTCTCTATATATACTTTTATAAATTAAAAATGATGCATTTATTTATTGAATCATGTAAAAATAACATCACAGTGTTAAGAAACAATCCTTTAAGAATAGGATCCCATTTTAAGAAACACTGCTTTAATATGTCTTGGTTATGACAATTCATATTATTAATATAAACAGCATTCAACTAATATGAACCAAGTATTTAGAGGAGCACAGTTCCTTCTTGAAACTCAGAAATTAGTAGCTTTTATTTTAAATTCATATTAAAAATCTTTACCAGAATTTTATGAATGATGGAAACAATTTATGACTGATAATCTGGAGGTCTTCTAGTTAACCCCCAGCCCAGGGCAGGAATCCTCAAACCATCCCAAATGATGATCCAATCTTTGCTTGAAAATCTCCAGTGATGGACAGACCTCCAAAAATGGCACCCTGAGCAGATGGGAGTTTTTTCCCTCTGGGCAGCTGATTTCACAGCTAATGCCAGTTCTTTGGCAGCACTTACTCCCTAGATTTGAATGAGAGCAACTAGAAATGACCCCAAATCACTCTCAGATTACTTACCTGCAAAGAGGAACCTTGATGTTGAAATTCAGGTAAACACTGGGAATTGGAGCCCTGTTATAATGCAATATTGCAGGCTAACTCTGCCCACAGCCAGAAATCTGATCCTGACGGGTTCACAGTTGACTCAGCCTTCCTCCTTCAGATGTCAATAAAATGAGGAGCCAGATTGGTGGGAGCAATATACTGACATTCGTAAACCACTCAAAAAGTGCTGTAAAACCCTATGAAGCTACATTATCAGTCTAGTTGGCTTCCACACATCCTAAAGTTGTTCAACTTGAAAAGCACTGGTTTGGCTAACCCATCACACCATCCATTTCGATCACTGGCCTTTCCGAGCCACTCCGAGCGCTCAAGGAAGCGACGAGCCAGTTGCTCAGACTGCTCAAAAACCTATCTCCCCCCTGCAAGTACAGAGGTTGGGGGGGGGGGCTCTCTCGTGCCCTTCTTTCACTTTCATTTGCATTCCGGATGGGGCCATATATTTAGGCTTTAAGTAAGTTCTACCTCTCACAAGACGGGCGCCGGCGTCTTACCTGTTATCCGTCTGCTTAGACTCCTGGCCGAGAAGCAAGGATTCCCCCTCCTGAAGACGGGAGCGGAAAAGGCCGGCAACCGCTCCTCCAGGTGATCTCACTGAGCAAGGCAAAAGAAAATATACATCAGGCCGAGGTGAGAAAAAACCCGCACGCAAACCTCTCACAAAAGATAAGCCAACCTCCACGGCTGAAACTCCACAGCCAACGCCATAACATCTTTCTGCATCGGATCGGCTTAGCCTTAGAGAAAGGGAGCACACGCTCTTATGTCATCGGCTGCATAAACTTAAAAATATAGACGTACTTAAGCAATATCCTGCGAGTTCCCTTTTTTCCCCCCTCACAAGCCAACTTATTTCGATCTCTTTTAGGATCTTTTCTACCGGCAAGTGTTTTTTTTCTCAGTGTTTATTAACTTTTTGGCCTGAAATGAAAGACAATATTGAAACAATCGGGGATTGTACCTTAGTGACTTTGGAAAAGCTAATCATATTGAATTTTAATAATTGTGAATGGGAGTCCTTCAAAAAAGCTCAGAATGTCAGCTCAGACTTGGAAATGGAAAAAACAGAGGCAAAATTTTTTTTTTTACTGTTGCCACGAAAAGAACATGAAAGTAATTAGATTTGGAGTTGAGTCTTTATGACAGATTAAGAAAAAACTCTGTAAGGATTCAAATCATTTAATCCTTCCACACTTTAATCATCTTTGGCATCTTGGAGAGATCACTTCCAGAGCGAAGAAACACCCACAATCTGCCCTTCCTGATTCCTGGACTGCGCAGCCTGTGACTTCCTCAGTAGAACTGGGACTTAATTTATTGTTCTGAAAACAAAAGTCTCCAGAACCATAGTTACATGAGAGAACTACCACCTCCAATAGGTTTTCTCTCAATTAGAAATTTTTCCCAAAAGGTATTAGTAGCTACTGTATAAAGTGTAAGAAACAAGTAAATTCAAAAATAAAATGGTATATAAGATGCTTAAAGGTTTCACAAATGGGGGTTGGACCTTGCAGGATCCCTTCCAATTCTGTTAATCTGTTATCAAATAAAATATATTTCTCTGTATACACATGCTTTGTTTTTATACTTTTGACAGGCTCCATTGTTAAGCCTTTTGATATTTTTATCTTATGTATATGCCTTTTATATTATTATTATGTTCGGGGGCGCGCTGTTGTTATAATCTCTTTGGAAAAATGGTAGTATATGATGAGCTTAGAAAGAAGCCCTGATGAGGGGATGCTACATTCCTTAATGCTAAGGAAAGATGCCACGTGGACAGCCAAAGTAAGAGGTATGGAGGGGTTATGGATGAGAACATAACCGAGGGGGATAATTCTCCCTGGAGACATCCTAGGATTAGCTGCAACACCCGAGAGCAAATCCAATGAGTTTGAACTTGGGAGGGAATGAGTCTCAAGAAGGAGGGAACTTGGGTGACGAGATAAAACTGTATATAAAGTATGTTTTGAAATCTTAAGGTATGGTTCTTAGCTCAAACCTCATGTTGTTGAGATAAGCTAAGATCCTACCACTCTTTGCAAACAGCTTTTTCTCTTTTGTATGCTTTGATTTAAGCTTGCAAATAAAATCTCTGTATTTTCAACAATCTAAGTTTTTGTTATTTGGAGTCATTTCCAACAATTGGTGGAGAATGCGAGCATCTGCTGTCTTCTGATGCCCTGGACAGCAGAGTCAGGTGAGGACGGCATGCCCCGTTGATCTTCAACAGTCCACAGTTGGGTCAACTGTTTGAAAACGCGGAACGAGACACAGATCCTTGTTTTAAAATAGAGGTTGGTTGAAAACGGCAAGAGAAAGAAGGGGACCGGATTTATGAGATTTCCAGAAACCACTGGGCCACTCTGCGCACAGACCTAGGGGTAAGTAGTTCTGGTCAAGTAAGAACACACTCACTAGGCAATTTGAGGTTGGGTAGGACTGTGAGAATCTGAGTCTTGTGTGAGAGGTGTATGGATGAGACGACCCTAGCAGTCCTTGGGCTGTATTGAAGGTCGGATAAAGGTCTCTATAGAAGGTCTCACTGGAACAAGTTGGTAAGGATTGTTCAAGTCTGGTAAACAACCATGGGCAATTCTCATGGGTCCCAAGGGAAATGTGTGAAGAAGATTCAGAAAAATCCAAAGTAAAAATTGATCCTTCAAGTCCCTTTGCTTGAAGAATGGGGAAAACTGCCCTATAGAAAATTAATTACTAAATTAGGTATGAATAAAGAAGATATGGTAAATTTGTGTTGTTTTGTTTGGTGGGAGGATGAAAACTTAAGTTGGCCCCGATTAGGAACAAATTATTATTTTGCCTGCAGTAATTTGTATGAATATGTAAAGGATAAAGAGTATAAGTCATTAGAAAATGAAATAGATTATGCTCTGATTTGGAACCCAGACAAATAGCCCAAGAAGAGGGGTCTTATAAAGCCAAATTATTTATGGTAAATGAGGAGGAGGAAGACATGGGAAGTAAGAGGTATTTACCCCCTCCTTATAACCAAAACACTGTTCCTGCAGCACCACCAATGCCTTCTCCTCCTTCCCCATTACCAAGTCCTAAACAAAGTCTTAAAAATTCCCCTGCTTCAAGCAGTAATAAGTATAAGGCACTGAAAAGAGAATTGAAGCAATGTAAAAAAGATATTAGAGATTTTCCATTTAAATAGTATCCTTTAATGGGAGAAAAAGAAACAGGAATATTTCTGCTTTGAGAGGTATCTAATGGAGTAAATCAAGGGGTGCCTATAATAAACTTTGTGCAGGATCCTTTAAAGGCATCCAAAGTGAGAGCCTTTAAAAAGGAAATGAAAAGTATTATAGATGACCCTTTGGGGGCATCAGAACAACTGGATAATTTGTTAGGACCTAATATTTACACATGGGATGAAATGATGGCTAAACTTAATACCCTCTTTTCAACAGAGGAGAGACAATTAATTAGAGCCACCGCAATAAAAATATGGGAAAAAGAGCACCCCCCCCTGCTAATAATAACAACATTAAGGGGGAAGATAAATTTCCCCTGGTTAGACCAAATTGGGATAACAACAATCAAGCCCATAGAATTAATATGGAAGATTTAAGAAATATAATTGTTAGGGGAATAAAAGAGGCAGTACCAAAAGCACAGAATATGAACAAAGCTATGGATTTAGAACAAGAAAAAGAGGAATCCCCAGCAGCTTTCTTACAAGGGCTTAAGGATATGATGAGGAAATACTCTGGCATTGACCAGGATGATGCTACAAATACCCAACTGGTCAGAGTTCAGTTTGTAACAAAGGCATGACCAGATATTTTGAAAAAATTACAAAAGATAGATGGATGGGCAGGGAAATCATTGGACGAACTTCTTAAAGAGGCCCAAATGATTTACGTCCAGCGAGATAATGAGAAAACTAAACACAAGGGTAGAATGATGGTGGCAACAGTCAGGTTATAAAACAAGAAAGATCTCCAAAAACCTCACCCGGAAAAGGTTAGGACGAGGAAGAAATGAAGGAATGAGAGGGTGGAACCAGGGAATAAAAAGGGGAAGATGATGTGGTGGTACGGGCAGGGAGGACAGAGTGAGGAGATGCTTTGGGTGTGGCCAGCCTGGACATTTCAGGAAAGATTGCCCGGTCCAAAGAAGGGAGGTGCAAGTGTATAATATGATGGAAGAGGATGAAAGTCAATTCCAGGGATGTCTGGGGTGATTCCTTTTCAGGTCTCACGGAGAGCATTGTTATGTTTTGTTTCCTTAGCTGTATTAAACCTTATTGTCAAAATGTAAAAAAGAGAGAGAAAAGGAGAAACATGCTCTTGGAAGGAAGCCTCCACCTTTGTGCCCCAGAAAAACTGTGTCATTCTATTTGCAAGAAAAAATACTGGGCCAGCTTATCGATAAAACAAAAGACCTTCACCCTCAGGACATAATAGGATTAGCCCTCACTTAAGATCCAAACCAGGACAAAGCCATTAAGCCATAATAGGAATTGCCCAACACCTTTTCAGAACATAACCCTCTTCATTACATCATCACCCAGCAAGATTCTACCAAGCCTAGGACTTAAGACAACCTACAAAGTTACCCTGCATGGCCCCATGAGAGTCTGAAAACCAAGCAGAATACATGCCCTTCCCACAGGAACAGGAAGCAAGTTCAAAGCCCAAGAGAGGGTATAAATCTCTCTCTTTCTGTGTCACCCATGTGCTCGATTGCCCAGGACGTCAAACCATGTGATCCTGTCCACAATTAAACCATCTTTCCAAATAGCTTCCTGTTTCCAATGTCTTTCTCCACACTTGGAACTGAACCCAGATGGACATTTCTTCCAACACTACCCAGACTAGAATAAGAAGATTTACCCAATTATTACTATGAGCAGATGTGGGGAATGAAGGTGAAGATATTAAGACAAATAGACTTAGCAACTCTCAGGATAAGACCATATGATTTGTTATGTAATTGTGCTCCTTCCACCGGCTTATATCATAACCACTTTACCTGGTGTACAGGCAGTGGTGGAAATCCTAGCTAATGGGACTGGGGATTTTATTTTGTTGCTGCTGCAACAAAACAAGAATCTAAGTAACAAATAGAATAGAGTGGCTCTAGATACAGTATTGGCATCCAAAGGCGGTCTGTGTGCACTACTTGGGCAACAATGCTATGTGTATATTCTGGACAAATCAAAGGAATTCCATAGCTGAACTACACATATTGTAAAAGTAGCTGCAATCCCCCATATGGATTGGATAGAATGGAAAGGCTGGTGGCATTGGCTGACAGGATGGTTGCCTGGTTTCAACTGGTTAAGAACCCAGATAACGACCCTGACATGCATTATCTTTGTTCTTCTAATTACCTGTTGTGGATTACAATGCCTTCCACTTTGTCCTTCCACCTATAAGCGAACTACAAGGTCTCCCAGTACGCAAATATTGATGTTAGGTGGATCTTAAAAAATTAAATCATTTTCAGATTCAAAGTGGGGAGGTGATGGGCTGTCTGCTAAAATAAAGCTAGGTCATGACACACACTTGAAAATAAATCAGGAAGCCTGTAATTGTGGAGTGTCTCTGCCAAAAAAAACAATGCTTATTCACAAGAAATATGCATGTGTAAAGCTTGTAACAATTCTGAGTAGTTAGAAAGCTGATAAAAGTAACAAAGAGTTAGGCAACTTGGAGACCTCAGCTAGAAGTTAGGAATAGAAATGGCCTGGAGCAAATAAAATGTGTATTAGATAACTCCTGGGGCATTCATTAGTCAAGGTTTAGGAACAGGGACAGCTAGAGATCAATAGAACAAATTGTAGAATTGACTTCCAGTGGCACTCCGGTTGACGATGGATTGGAGACTGCAACTATGCGTGGCTCAGATCTGTGCTTACCCTGTTGGAGACATCCTTAAAGGACCGGATCCATCTGACCCACCTTGTAGGGGTGGGGGGAAGAGGGGGAGACCACCATCTGGGTCAAAGGGCATCTCCCCTCCCTGGCTTGGTAAACTCCCCTAGAAGACAGAGAAGCGGCAGTCTTTAATGGCTGCCCTGAAGACTGGAAGCTGCCGGGACACAAGTTTGCACTGGAGAGTGAAAGTGGTGAGTGGCATGTAACTGGATAAAAGACTTTGAAACATTCTTTTTGATAACCCTTGAAAATGGAAAGAAAGAGCCCTCGTATGGAAGAGTGGTAGCGGCGAAGGAGAGATAAGGGGAAAATATAAAGTAAAGAAAAATTGGAAATAAAAGAGTTATTTGTGATTAGAGACTAAATTTGGAACAACATACAGAATTGGACATTAATTAGGCATTGGATAAAATGCTGGACTTATTTGGAATTGGTTAAATTTAATGTTAATACTATGGAAAAGTAAATTATAAATAAAAGAGTTTTAAGAAGAAAGTGATACAGAGCACCACCTAAGGGTTAAACACTTCCTTCTTTTTTGTTTCTATGGAAAATTACTAGTTGTAACAAGATCCCTGGAAGCTTCAAATGGAGACTCTTGATAAGGACTATAACAGAAAAACTTGACTTTTAACAAAATAAAGAATAATTTAATAGACAAAAGAAATTGAAATAATAAGCAAAGAATTTAAGTTGGAGCTTCAAAATGTGTGAGAGATGCTTAAAGAAAAAATGAGATTGGTGGAATTAATGATGAGTAAAGTAATGGTGTTTCAACTTGCGGAAGAACTAAGGGAGGAAAACAACAGCTTTGATGAGCATGAAGAACAAGGATTACAGTCAAAGGATGTAAAACAGGGACATTGACATTAGAGACAATAAATAAAAAAGACAAGACACTCAAGACTGAGAAGAAGAAGGGAATATACAAGAAGAAACTCTAAAAAAGAGAACTGAAAAGGGGGGGGGGGAACATGGCCGAAAGACAGAAGGAAATAAAAATAAAATTAGAAGGAAAAAAGAAGAAAGACTGAGGGAACTTAGAAAAGGGAAACCTAGCCAAAATTATGAGATTTATAGATAAAGGTTAGGGATTGTATAAAGGGGATACCACATGGGAATGTATATTGGTCTTTAGTTGTAATATTTGATAGAAATCATTTTAGTATATATATAACTGTATATGAAGTGTGTTCTTATGAACCCCCTATATTAGAGGATTAAACAGGAGAATGAAAATGTATGAAAATATATAGATACATTTTGGATGATAAGGAAGAAAAATATGATTATTAATGATTATAAGAAAAGTGAAATGTATTAAAGCATATAAATTTTGGCAAGTACAAAAGTGGGAAAATATGATTATTAATGACTAGAAGAAAAGTGAAGTTGAAATGAGTTAAGCAAGGTGGGCTCAATATTTTTAACGGTTTAATTTCACTCTCAAATATTTTTTCTGGGAGAAAGAACTTCTTAGCAGATGCACTGTCCAGAAAACCCTAATACAACAGCAAAAAGATTGAGGTTATAAAACCGATGATCTAACCGACCAAACTAGCAGCCAAAGTAATCACCCTGGCACAAGAGAAAAAGAAATCATCCCTGACTGAAGACACAATGATGTCAATATTTAAGGAGGCACTACTTAAGGACGACTGGCTCCAGGCGAACAAAAACACTTGTTTACTCAAAGATGGACTGGCCTGAGTAGAAAACAAACTTTATGTCCCTGCAAGCCAGAGAATGGACCTCATAAAATGCTGCCACGACTCCAAAATAGTGGGACACTTTGGGTTTGTAAAAACCCTGCACCTCATCAAAAGACATGTTTGGTGGCCGTCTCTCAAAAAGGACATTGAAAACTATGTTGCAAACTGCCCCACCTGTGCTGCTGCAAAGAAATGACAAGGAAAATCTCCTGGACTTTTACAGACAGTAGCAGACCTTTCTGCACCCTGGAAAGAGATTTCTATGGACTTCCCAAAAGGTCTGGAAATACTGTCATTTGGGTTGTAACTGATCTTTTTTCCAAACAGTTTCACTTTATTCTATGCCAAAAGATCCCAACTGCCAAGGCATTGGCAAATATGTTTCTAATACATATTTATTGCCTTCATGGAGCTCCCCAATGGATTATCTCAGATAGGGATGTTCAGTTCACATCCAAATTTTGGCAGGCGTTTTTAAACCTATTAGGCTCCATGCAGGGGTTGTTGTCATCAAGTCACCTCCAGACAGATGGTTCAACAGAGAGAGTTAACAGCATATTAGAACAATATTTTTTATTACAATATTTTTATTAATTACCAACAGGACAATTGCACTTCCTTCCTTCCTTCCTTCCTTCCTTCCTTCCTTCCTTCCTTCCTTCCTTCCTTCCTTCCTTC
>NW_020769422.1:1134303-1156592 GCF_900518735.1 Pseudonaja textilis | reverse complement strand
TTCCTTCCTTCCTTCCTTCCTTCCTTCCTTCCTTCCTTCCTTCCTTCTTCCTTTGCAGAGGTAGCATACAATAACTCAGTCCATAGCAGCGTGGGGTTCACCCCATTCCAGGTAACCACGGGCCAAGAATTCAACCCCATGCCGGAACTACCCACCAAAGAACCTGAAATCCCCTCCCTTAAGGAGTGGATAAATAACTTACAATCCATGTGGCCAGTGGTAAGATTATCTTTACAGGAAGTTAGAGCAATTTTTAAATCTCAAGCAAACAAAAAAACGCTGCGATCCTAAACCTTTCAAGATTGGGGACCGTGTATATTTGTCCACAAAATTCTTAAAATCATTACAACCCTCTAAGAAACTAGGGCCAAAATTCATTGGCCCATTCCCCATCTCCAGAATTATTAACCCTGTGACGGTTGAGCTTCGACTTCCAAAAATACTTAGGCAGATTCATCCAGTATTTAACTGTATCTTGCTCAAACTGGAGATCACTTCAAACCTCAGCCCCCCATTCCCACACCTCCAACTCCCATCATGGTACATGGGGAACAACATTTTCAAATTAAAGATATCCTTGATTTGTGCACTCACCATGGATCCACACAATATTTAGTAGCTTGGAAACACTTTCCTTCCTTGGAAACACTTTCCTTTTACGACACGTAAAAGCAGCTACATTACTACAAAAGTTCCACCTAAAATACCCTGATAAACCATCCTAAATTGCAAATGTAACGCATGAATTTTGTTTTTTTCAGGAAGATCTATATGATTTTTAAGGAGGGCAGGATGTCAGATCTGTGTATCTGTCATTTCTTCAATGGAAGAAGAAAAGGGGGGGAGACTGATAAAGAAATCCTTCTTGATGTAACCTGAATATATTTAATCTTATATCAAATTTGTATAACCTGCACATGATACAATGGAGGGATGAAACCCAGATGGCCAGAACCTATCACCTCTGGGAGAGACAGCCAGGAGATGAAGAGACCATAAAAATTCTACAGTGAGATGTGTCCTGGGAAATTCTGGAAAAGATTGTTCTAAAAGGGGGGTGGAGGAATTAGGTATGCCCTGGGAAACTCTGAAAAAGATCATTCTAAAAAGGGGTGGGGGAAAATAACATGTTGACTCTTTGTTTTACTAAATACACATCAAGATAAGGGGAGGGGTTTTAAACTCCCTTATCTATCTCTGCATGCCTGAGAGACTTTAGACGCTGCTTTTAACCCCTCATATTCTGATATGTTTTCAGAAGTTAATTCTAGTTGATTGAATGGGAAAAGTTCTGTAGCCTGACACTCACTCTCTCTCTCTCTCTCTCTCTCTCTCTCTCTCTCTCTCTCTCTCTCTCTCTCTCTCTCTCCTCTCTCTCTCTCATCTCTCTCTCTTTCTTCCCCCCACTCTCATCCTGAATGTCAGGTGGTGCTCCATTGAAAATCCAAGAAAGAAACACTTAGATTCCATTAATATAGAGAAAAACATCTTTTACTGGAAATCAAGTGGTAGCATCAAAGGAATTCTGAATCTGAGGAATTGCACATGAAAAACACATATACAAAGTGATGGCAATGTTCCCACAACAATAGTTCAAATTCTCCATCCAATTGAAGTTGTGTATAATGTCATGTGGGGCATCTTCAGGTGGTGATGCAGACATCTGTCCATTGACCCTGGATTCTTTTGATAAAGAGGTGCGACTGCGCAGTAAGCAACCAAGTATAAACAATAAAGTTTCCCCCCAAGTTATACAGTTCATTCTCTAAACCTCCAGCACATTTCCCACACCCACAAAGCCCAATTATTTCACACACACCCCGTTACTATGGCAGCCGAAAGATGCGAAGAAAAGGAAAGGAATCTTGAAGGCTGACACTGACTTTCTCACTCTCTCTCTCTCTCTCACTATCTCATCTTTCTCATCTCTTTTTTGTCTCTCCCTCTCTCATCTCTCTCTCATCTCTCATCTCTTTCTCCACCTGTCTCTCATTTCTCTCATCTCTCTCTCAACTCTCATATCTTTCTCTTTTTCTCTCCCCTCTCATCTCTCTCTCTCCCTCTCTCATCTCTCTCTCCCTCATCTCTCTCTCTCTTGTGTGTATGTGTATGTGTTCTCTCTTGAACCATTTCCAAAAACAGGTGAGGTTTGTTTGTTTGTTTTTGCTGATGTTCTTCTTTGGGCGCTTTTTACCATATGATTTAAATCAAGAGTCATTTCAGGTTCCCAGATAAATGAAGCTCTTTTGTCCCCCTGCTTCCTGTTGGCTGAACCCACCACTAGCTGGCCCCCACCCTCACCCTTTCCTCCCAGTCACTCCTCGCCTAAGAATTTAAGGGCGACTGCAGTGGATGGAGACTCGCTCCATATTGCAGAGTGGGAGCGAAGTTTCCCTCTACTTGCCTCTTCTTCTGGCCTTTGTTGGTGCTGGGCACACCTTGGTCTCTCCGCGCCGAGACATTGGCCCAGCCCAGCTGTAGCCAATGTTCCGGTCATAATGGGCTCCAGGAGGAGGAGGGTACGCCATCTCCCCCATTGTGAAGTGTACTAAATTTAAGTGTGCTGCATAAGGTGCTGCAAGACCAACAAGCAGGCTATAGAGGTGGCGAGAGCAGGGGCATCAGCTGCAGTGGGCCAGCCAGTGTCTTGGGGTAGAGAGCAAGTCATGCATCTCTCCCGAGTGACCGAGGTGTGCAAAGCAGCAACAAGGGCCAGAAGAAGAGGCAAATAGAGGGGTGCTTCGCTCCCATTCTGGAATATGGAGTAAGTCTCCATCCACTGCAGTCACCCTTAACTTTTTAAGTGAGGAGTGACTGGGAGGGGAGAGTGAGGGTCAGGGCCAGCCAGTAGTGCATTCAGCTGACAAAGAGTCGCAGCAGAGGGCCCTAAGAGCAGCATGTGGCTCTGGAGCCATGGATTGCTGACACCTGCCCTAGGCCTTCTTTTCATTAGCCTCGACGTAACCAATTCCTGAAATTGTTATTCATGTTTTAGTCTCCAATCCCCTAGTCATCTTTGTTGCTTTTCTCCTCACTTTTTCTAGAATCTCAACATCTTTTTTATATTATGGCAACCAAACTGGATGCAATATTCCAACTGTGGTTTTACCAAGGCATTATAAAGTAATATTTCACATGCATGATTCTATCCCACTGTTAATGCAACCTAGGATTGTGTTAGCTTTTTTGGTGGTTGCAACATATTTAAGTGATCCACTAGGACTTTTAGATCCCTCTCAGAGTTATTGCTATTGAGCCAGGTACCATCAGGGTGCTTTTAGTTTTTATGGTCTGTCCATACCTCAAACAGGGATTGAGCACCCTCCAGTAGGTGTCACCATGTCAGTAATGCCCAGTGCACAGCGAATGCCCCCTTGTCCCATATAGCCCAGTTCCTCTCTGTTTGATTAACTTTCTGAGAGGTATAGGCACATGGCTGTAAAGGATGGTGCAGGGGCAGGGGGCGGAGTGGTCCCAGCTAGTAATCACAGCTACCGGTTCGCCCAGACCGGTGTGGCCAGGCAGCAGCCTACCACTGGACCACACCTAGAGTACTGCATCCAATTTTTGTAACCACACTATAAAAAAATGTTGAAGTGGTGTAGGATTTCCTGCCTAAGCAGGGGGTTGGTTTAGAAGACCTCCAAGGTCCCTTCTAACTCTGTTATTCTGTTATGTTCTGTTCTATTCTAGTCCTGGTCCTAGTCCTAGTCCTGGTCCTGGTCCTGGTCCTGGTCCTGGTCCTGGTCCTGGTCCTACTCTACTCTATTCTAATTTTATGCAACAACTCCAACCAGTACATGGCAGTGTTTATAAGTTTGTAGTTGTATTTATGGTGCATCTCTGGATTTTCTCTGTATAAATATTTCTTCTGCCTTGTCACAGTTAAGTAGAAAAGCACATAAGGACTGTGCACTATTTGTTCTGAAAAACAGAATTTCAAATGGGCGGGGCTGACATCACAGCATTATGATGTGCCTCACAGAGAGCTCTGTGAGGACTGTCAATATCTAGCTGTTAGAGGGATCCTAATGGGCCTAAATTGCCTTGGAGGGGCAATGATTGTAGAGTGCACACTCTGTTGATTGCAGGGGACCTGCAAATTCCTTGATTGGTCTGGAGAAAGCTCTCTAATCTGACAGCAGAAAAGATGGCCATTGTGAGTCATTCCAAAGCTGGAAGCAGCCATCAAGTAGAAAGTGAAACTGGAAGACAGTGTGATCGGTCTGGGTGAGATACTGTTGATTTGAATATTTAGGAACAGATAGAAGAAAGAGCCCCCTGGAATGCAATTAAGGGGAAGTAAGACCTAAAAGAGGAGGTGCAACTGTTTTTTTTCCACCACCAGAAGAAAAGTTGCGAGGAAAGAGCTGTTTTGAAAGAGAAACTAATTAAATGGATTTTCTGAAGTATCCAGAAAACTGGACTGGGTATGTTGAATTACAATTTTTTTCCCTGAGTCAAAATATATTGGACAGTGTAAAAACTGACAAATAGACTCCCTTTTCTCTTTTTTATTTATTTGTTAAAGATCACATTTTTATTGGGAAACAGAACTAATTAAGCAGACTTCCAGAAAAGAGAAGAGATGGAAGACCAGACTGGTTATCTGAAATAACCTTTTTTCTTTGAGACAAAAATATTGGATATAGTTAAAGACAGATACAGAGGTTTTTTTTCTTTTTTTGTCTTTTTGATTCATTCAATATTGTTTTTCATTAGGATATTACAAACAGAAGAAAAGGGAGACCAGAGTAGCAGTGCCACCTGCTGGCTAAAGTGAAAAGTGTAAGATTGAGGAGGAAGGAGAAAAAAGGGAAAATAGATGGCCTTGAACATCTGGGAATAAAAAGATAAGAAGGCTATTTTGTCTGGAGAACCATGATAGAGAGCGAACACTCAACATTTGCTGTTTTAATAAGTGTAGCTCTTGGAAATTGAAAATAAACTAAATAAACTAAAGACAATAAGAATTAGAACAATGAAAAGCTTCCCTTCCTCATGGATTGCTTTTTTCTTTCTCTCCCCCCCCCCCGTTTTTGGGTTCTCTTTTGTTCTTTTTGGCTGTTGGTGACCTACCTTGCTCTGTGAACTCCCTTTCTGGATATATAATAAATGATAAATGAACTTTGAGGCTTGGGGGAACAATTTGGATTAAAATTTGTTTTTTGGCTAGAATATGTATATTCTGCTACCTTCCCTTTGGATTATAATTGAGTTATATTTGGGTGGATTATCAAGATTAAGATAATTTAAGATGAATAAAACAACATCGGCGCCATCTTCTGCGTCATCCTCTGCTACATCAAGCCCTGCTGGACAAAAATCGTTAGAAATACTTTTGCAACAAGAGAAGGCTAATCAGATGCAGATGGAGATTAAAACTATGATACAAGCTTTACAAGAAGACATGAAAGATCTGAAATAAGGGAAAGGGAAAGTAGATGAAAAGGTAGGGAAAGTTGAAGACAAAGCAGAGAAAATAGAAGAAAAGATAGAGGGTCTCCAACAAATGATGACAAAAAGTGAAGAGCGTATACAAAAAGTAGAAGAGAAAGCAGAACTAACCGAAAAAAGAGTGGGAGAGCTTGACTATAAATTCACAGTAGCAGATCAAAATAAAGAAAAAACTATAATTATGTTAGAAATGGACCGTGCAGATTATTATCTGAGATTTCAGAATATTGAAGAAGAAAAAGGAGAAAAGCTGGCGGAAATAATGGCAGAAATGCTGGCAGGTGCCTGGAAATGCCAAAAGAAAAAATGTTGGCTGAAATTGACAAAATATTTAGAGTGCATACTAGATATGCCCAGAGAGATTCATATGAGATTCACCAAGAAAGCAGTAAAAGCAGAGATTTTGCAGAGAACGAGAGATGAACCCTTGAAGTATAAAGGAAAAGAAATAACAGTCTTAAAACAAATTCTAAGAAGAGTTAGAGATCTAAGAAAGGAATATCAGTTTCTGACAAAATGTTTAATCAAGAAGGGAGTGAACTTCAGATGGCTGATTCCTGATGGGATATTGGTGACCTGGCAAAAACAAAGACATAGACTAGATACAATAGAGAAGGCAGAGCAGTTCTACGATCACTACTTTGGATTGCAGGAGGAAGGGAGAATGAGAGAGGAAGAAGAAGCAGGAGGTCAAGTGGAAATGATAAGGGAAAGAGACCGGGAAGAAGCAGCAGTGAGAGAAGGAGCAAAACCAAAGGAAGCAAGGGAAATAAGAGCAACTCAAGCAGCAAAATCTATCTATAAATAAAGACATGGAAGAGGAAACAAAACTAATTTCAATTAATATAAATGGACTGAATTTGGTAATAAAAAGGACTTTCAGCAAATTAGAAAACTAAAACTGGATATAATTTGTTTACAAGAAGTACACATTAAAAAACAGCAGTTTGGGCTTTCCCGACTGCCTACAAACTTACCTTTCTCCCATGGCTGGTGGCAGAGGGAAAGGTGAGCCAGTCAGGGCAGACCCATCACTACTTGGCTCCCCGCCAGCCAGCATCTTGTCAGCTGCTGGGGCTCGCAGGTCACAGCTGCTGAAGAGTGTGGGAGGCAACCAGGAAGCAGGAGGCTTATGTTGTCTGCATCGCCCCTCTGCCTGCCACCCCTACAAGCATTTTAGCCGAGTGCAGGCCGCTGCTATGCAAGCCACCCCTACAAGCATTTTAGCCGAGTGCAGGCCGCTGCTATGCAAGCTCCAGGGTGGAAGATCCACTCTTGCGAGGCATCATTCTCACAGCAGTGGCCCGCATTCAGCCAAAGCACGCAGGCTGGTGGGCGGCAGAGGGAAAGGGTGACAGGCAAGGGGCAATGTGGGAGGCATAGCATCGTGCTCCCTGGTCGCCCTCCCCACCCCCAGCCCTAATAGGCAAGGCCCAGCAGCTGCAGAGAATCCAGGCAGGACCCAAGTTGCAACAGGTCAGCCTTGGCTCGTCTTCCTCTCAGCCACCAGCAAGCCAGGCAAATAGGGTGGGGGGAAGCTGAATTGCACCCTGCGAGGGGTCCATCTACAGCACTCCTCTGCCACCTCCTTGCCTCTTAATGCCCCCTGCTGCCCCCTTGCCTCTTAGCACCCCCCTAAGTCATACCAGGGGTGGTTCCACCCACTTTGGGAACCACTGGCCTAGTGTTACACCGATAAGGGAATGGCTTTTAAACAGCCAGTGGCATTTTTGTCTAAAATGCTAGACCTTATCTGTCAAGAATAAAAGAAGATTTATAGGGGTGTCAAAGTAACAGTGTCAACTAAAAAGATACTCCCGCAAAGGCCATTCCAGGTGAGGGAGAAGGTCTACCTATCCACCAAGTACTTGAAGTTAAGGCTCCCTAGTAAAAAGTTGGGGCCAAAGTTCATGGGACCTTTCCCCATAGTAAAGGTCATCAATCCAGTCATGGTGCAACTGAAGTTGCCCCAATTGTTAAGGAAAATACACCCTGCATTCCATAATAGCCTCTTAAAACCTGTGGTGGGATCGACCCTGAGGCCACCACCTCATGAACCCCCAGACCCCATGGCCATAGGAGGCCAAACCCCTTATGAGGTGCAGCGAATCCTTGATTCGAGGTGGCACAGGAGACAACTCCAATATCTAATCAAGTGGAAGGGCTACCCTTTATCAGAGGCATCTTGGGTAAAGAATAGGAACGTCCAAGCTGATCGCCTTGTGACAAGGTTCCATGCAGAAAACCCAACCAAACCTGAGGGGGGGCTTTCGCAACCCTAAGTTCTATACTTGTAATAAATGTGTTTTCTTTTTGTGTTGTACAGGTCACTTTCAGGAAGTGAGGGGAGCTGAATGTCAACTAAAAAGATACTCCTTTCATCTTTTTAGCTGCCAGAAAAAGGGAGTGGGGAAAAACAAGGCATTCTTGAAATGCCTAGATAATCAACTAAACAGCCCAAAGTTGTTGGAGCATAAGAAGGTTATTGGAGAGCATGATGGATGACTCTTGGAGACTGATGTGTCCTATTGGAGAAGTCACATCCAGGGGGTGGGGGAAAGACCAGGGTGAAGGGGGAAATGTATGATGTGATTTAGTACCAGCTGCATCCAGCCATGCACCAACATGGCAATTTCTAATAAACCAATTTACTTTTTCTGAGATGTGGCTAGAGACTTTTGCTTCGAAAGAGGGGGATTTGTTGGAGCCCTGACAAATAGAAGGAAGAGACAGACTTTTGGTCTAGCTAGCTACTTGGAAGCTATGATGGCAGCGGTAGGAGAAGAAGGAGTTAGAGAAAGGGGGGGCAGTAGAAATGAGGGAATGAGAGGGTGGAACCAAGTGACAAGGGGAAGAGAAATGTGGTGGTATGGCAGGGAGGATAGAGTGAGGAAATGTTTTGGGTGTGGTCTGCCTGGACATTTCAGGAAAGACTGCCCAATCCAAAGAAGGGAAGTGCAAGTATATAATATGATGGCAGAAGATGAAAGTCAATACTAGGGGTGTCAGGGGTGATTCCCTTTGGGGTCTCATGGAGAGCTCTTGATAAATTTAGTAGTGGGACCTCAGGAGGAGGAAGTGGTGATTTCTAATTGACACTGGGGCAGTGAGAACTTCAGTATCAGTATTAACTGAAGAGATGAAATTAAGTGGACAAAATATTAGAGTAGTGGTTCCCAAACTTTTTCAGTCCACCGCCCCCCTTGGTGCTACAAACTCATCCTCGGTGTCCCCCACTCAGGGGTGGGATCCAAATTTCTTAACAATGGTTCTGTGGGTGTGGGCGAATTTGTGGGTGTTGCTTGATAGTCATGTGACCAGATGAGTGTGGCTTGCTGGCTGGGAATGGCTTGGTGGTCACGTGACCGGGTGGGTGTGGTTTGGTGGCCATGTGACTAGCAAACCAAATACAAGTGGTCCTCGTTTAATGGCCAGTTCCTTAGCAAGTGTTCTAATTTATGATTGACCTCCCCAGAGCTACTTGACCTGTTTTTGGAATTTTGACAGCCATGCACATGCACACACACTCCCTTCTAATCCTGCTGGAGCAGGTGGTTGGACTTGATATCTCATTCACTTTCTTCTCTCTCTCTCTCTTTCTTTTTTCCTTCTTTCTTTCTCTTTCTTTCTGTCCCTTCCTTCCACCCCCCCTTTCTTTGTCTATCCCTTTTCTTTCTCTCTTCCTTTCTCTCTCCCTTTTTCTTTATTTCCCTTTTCTCTTTCTTTTCTTTCTTCTCTTCTCTCTCTCTCTTTCCCTCTCTCTCTTTCTCTCTCTCTCTATCCCTTCCCTTCCTCCTTCACTTTCTCCTCCTAAGTTAGGAGTCCCACCTGAAACACACACACACACACCCTTCCAACAAGGTAGTCATCCAGCAGCGTCGCTCGTGATGAGTCTCCCAGAGTCCCAGGGACCGGGCGTGATTATCCATTCACACCCAGTCCCGAATTGCCCAGAAAAGCTGGCAGGCAAGGCTTCTGGGTCCAACAAAGAGGACTTCCACCCCTCCCTCTTTTGGGGAAAGAGCTGGGAACATCAAGCGAGGCTTCAGCCTTGCCCACCACAGGAGCTGTGGGAGAAGTGAGCTGCAGGAAAGGTGAACCAGCCCACCCTGACTGGCTCACCTTTCCCTCTGCCACCAGCCGTGGGAGGAAGGTAAGCTTTAGGCAGTCGAGAAAGTCCAAACAGCAGTTTGGGCTTTCCTGACTGCTTGCAAACTTACCTTCCTCCCATAGCTGGTGGCAGAGGGAAAGGTGAGCCAGTCAGGGCAGACCCGTCACTACTTGGCTCCCTGCCAGCCAGCATATCGTCAGCTACTGGGGCTTGCGGGTCATGCCTGCTGAAGGGGAGTGCGGGAGGCAACCAGGAAGCATGAGGCTTATGTTGCCTGCATCAACCCCCTGCCAGCCAACCGTCCGAGCATTTTAGCCAAATACAGGCTGACGCTATGCAAGCTCCATGGGTAGAAGATCCACTCTCACGAGGCTTGAGTCGCATCATTCTTACAGTGGCAGCCTGCATTCAGCCAAAGCACGCAGGCTGGTGGGCAGCAGAGGGAAGGAGTGACAGACAAGGGGCAATGTGGGAGACATAGTCTCCCTGGTCACCCTCCCCACCCTCGCCCCTAGCAGGCAAGGGCCTGCAGTTGCAGAGAATCCAGGTGGGACCCAAGCAGCAATGGGTCAGCCCTGGCTCACCTTCCTCTCGGCCACCAGCAAGCCAGGCAGGTGGGGTGGGGGGAAACTGAATTGCACCCTGCAAGGGGCCCACCTCCAGCACTCTCCTGCCACCCCCTTGCCTCTTAATGCCCCCTGCTACCCCCCTTACCTCTTAGACCTCCCTAAGTCATCCCACCAGATTGGAGGATACTGTCTCCAACTCCATTCCTGGGGAGGGGGGAGAGAGAGAGAGAGAGAGAGAGAGAGAGAGAGAGAGAGAGAGAGACTCTTTTGGCTTCATGCAAGGAAAGCAGCAGAAACAGCAGAAGTCTTTCTTTCTCTCCCCTAAACTCTGCCAGAAATAAATCTTTGTGAGAATTGTCATGCTGGCACAGCTTCTTGGAGCAGAATGCCTTCCAGGGTCCCCAGACTTCTAGTATAAAGTGGGCTTGCTTGGAGAATAAGTCAGTCACCACCCAAATGACAATATTTCCAGCACTTTCAGGCAGTTCTATGATAAAATCTATGGAGATCTCTCTCCAGGGTGCTGAAGGCTCAATGTGTAACAGCCCAGGGGATTTCCCCTGCCTTATCTTTGCGGCTGCACAGATTGGGCAGCTGGCCACATAGCTTTCTATGTCTTTCTTTAGCGACAGCCACCAGAAATGGTTTTTTAATCAGGTGCAGCATTTTCATAAATCCGAAGTGGCTGACTAGTTTTGAATCATGGCAGTTTTGCATAAGGTTAAGCCTCTGGCTATCTGGGACATATAATTTTCCTCCCAGCCATGCTAGGCCATCTTTTAATAAACAATTGTCTTTATGGGCCTGGAACCACTAGTAAGGCTTGCATAAATGCCTGGGTTGTGGCATTGTCTGTTGGGAGATCTGTTTTTGTTTGTGCTCTTGTCATTACTTTGGCAACAAGCTGAGAGGCTGGGAGCACGGGTTTTATTACTTTCGATTTCATGCTATTGTGGCAGTCTGGATAAGGCATCGGCCAAGAAATTTTACTTGAGGGTGAAATCAAAGCATTTGAAGTATTGGGTCCAGCATACACAGTTTCTGTGGTGTTTTAAGGGCCTCCAGATTTTTGTGATCAGTCCACACCTGGAAAGGGATTTTGTTCTCTTCCAGGAAATGTCTCCACGTGACAAGAGGCACATGCCTCTTTCTCCCAGACAACCCACCTCTGTTCAGTGTCTGTTTATTTTTTAGAGGTGTATGTACATGGTTGTAACAGGCCTTTCATGCTCTCTTGGAGGAGGTCCGCCCCCACTGCCACATCACTGGCATTTGTCTGAATGACAAAGGGACTTCCTGGGTCTGGGTGCTTCAGTACAGGTTCTGGTGCAAATAGTCTTTATAGCTTTTTGAATGTCACTTGGCATTCCAATAGTCCAGGTCAGGGTTGCCTCGATTTGGGTCCTCCCCCCCCCCGGTTTTTAATAGTTTAGTGATTGGCAGCGTGATTTGGGCAAATGTTGGGATGAATTGTCAGTAGAAATTTGCAAACCCCAGAAAACTTCGTAGTTGTTTACACATGTGGAGAGGAGCCCATTCGATCACTGTCTGCACTATCTCTGGGTTCATTTCTACTCCCTTGTGGGAGATTCTGTAATCTATCATTTCCTTGTGAAATTCACATTTTGACAGTTTCCAATGTAGTTTTGCGGCACAGAGTTTGTTTAGGACCACACGGACAAGTTTTACATGCCCCACCTTTGTTTCATTGTAGATCAAAATGTTATCTAAATACACCAAAAACCTCTTGTAGAGATGCTCATGGAGCACCTCATTTATTAGTTGCATGAAAACTGCTGGGGTGCCCTGCAGGCCAAATGGGAGTACATTGAAGTGGAAGTACCCCAGAGGGGTTTTGAAAGCAGTTTTCTATCCATCCCCTTCTCTAAGCCTGACCCTATAATAGGCTTCCCACAAGTCCAGTTTTGAGGAAACCTTCCTCTGGAAAGGTGGGCTAGCATGTTCTTCATCAGAAGCAGGGAGTACACATTTTTCCCTGGAACAGCACCAGGGCCTTTATTTTGGGTTGGGTTGGTTGGTTGAAACCCTAGGCAAGGTTTTTATCTATGAAAGTTCACAATTCCTCAAGCTCCCTCAGGGACATGCTGTACATTTTTGGCTTTGGTAGTTTCACCCCTGAAAGGACCTCAATGGCACAGTCTGTGGGGAGATGGGTGGGGAGCTTGTTGGAGACCTCTTGCTGAACACCTCGATTAAGTCTCATATTCTTGAGGAATGCCCTGCAACGGCTTGCCCTTCCCAGTAGTGGCCATTTCTTTCTTCGGGCTTTGCCCCTGCTCCTCTCTGTGGTCATCCAGTCTGGTCACTCACCACTGGAATTTTAGGGTCCCCTTCTTCCAGTCTACTTGGGGGTTCCACAGGTGAGCCAGGTGAGCCCCAGGACCATTGGCCACTCCATTCCTAGTGCCACTATGGCTATTTCCAGAGGCTCCATAGTAAAAGTGGCTGGCTTCCTACCCGCAATTAACACATCTAGCTGACAGAACACAATTCGGGTCTTTAGTTTCTACAGGCTGATGCCCCATCTCCCAACCAGGGTTGGACTTATTAGGCATTGGGTGCACCCTGAGTCTAGAAAAGTGGAGAGCTTTACTCTTTTTTTCTGGCAGGGGAGGTCTTAGAGGCAATGTGACCAGCTCAACTGGTTTGCTTACCAGTGGGTCGTCTTCAGAATCAATCTCAAAAAGGCCAGGGTCTTCCTTGGATGGGGCTGGAGTTGCTTCCTCCAGTTTTGCTAAGGGATGGAATTCCATGGGTTCCCCCTTCTTAGTGCAATGTCTTTCCCACAGGGGGTGGCTTTTGCTGGCTTCCCACTTGACAGATGGTCTGGTTTCAGGCCGGTGTCTTCAAGAGGCAGTCGGCTGTGTGATGCCTGTCTTTTCCACATTTGAAGCAGGCAGCTGACCTTGGACGGGTAGCTTGAGGCTTGAAGGGTTCTCACTTCCCTTGGGGTGGCAATCTCCTCCAGGTTCTCCCAGCTCAGTACTGGTTTCTGGCAAGGTCGATCTCCACTTCCTCCATCAGGATGTACCATTTGTGGAGATGATTCAGGGCTCCACGGGCTAAGCAGGCATAGTACAGGTCATCATTCAGCTGGTCTTTGAACCAACTCATTAAGATGTCATCTGGCCAGTCTACATGGTAATTGAGGTCTCAGAACTCCTCGGTATATTTGGCCACCGGCCAATGGCCCTACTTCACCGTTCTGATGTGGTCATGGCCTTTGCGTTCTGCCAGTGTGTCCTCAAACTGGTAGTGGAATGCCATCATGAAGCGACCAAAGTTCCAGAGCTCCAGGGCATCTGCTTTGTGGAGCATCACCATCTACTTAGCTGCTATCCCTTCCTAGGCCTAGAGTAGGTGACTACTCTAACCCAGGCACCCTGGGTTTGGAAGTCTCATCCATATTCTTGCATGTATATGAGGACATGCACCAGGAAGAAACCCAGCTGTTGCAGGTCGCTATCATACTTAATGTCCAGGGGAGGTGTCTTCCGCTCTAGTTGTAGAGCTCCCACTGGCCCCAGGATGTTTGGGGGGATGGGTGCCTGATGCAGAGAGTTTGCTGATGTGGTGAGTGTTCCATCAATCCTGTCCGCTGGGGCAGTGGTGGCTGGGACTGGTGTGGCAGCCCTCATACCCTCAGCCTCCACAACTGCTTCTTTTCCTCTGCTGTGGAGGTCCAGCTTACTCCAGACCCTCAGGTTTTCAAATGCTTCCATCACAAAGTGCATGATGTGCTTCTTGAGGCATCTTGGACCTGTTCTTTGGCCAGGTCCTTGTGGTCTGATATGGCTTCCAGCTCGCACTTCCAGCCTGGTTGCTGGCCATCCTGGATGAGGGTAACACCTTTGGTTCTTCTGTCCCAGCTGTCTTTCTTTCCTACCGATCGACTGTCTTAGCTTCATGGGGTTCTCCAGGGCAGCGGTTTCTTCAGTAGGACAACTGAAGTCTCTGTCCAGCTGGGTGGTGGTGGATGTTTCACCCCAGCATTCTCCCTCTCCGCTGCCCTACTTGGACATGGTTTGCAAGGTCCCCTCAGTAGAGCAATGCTTCTTCAGGTTGACCACTTTGCAGATCCTGCCTAATGGAAAGACTTGCCTCTCCTCCCTCCACCAAGAAAGTAGAACTCTAGACTTCTGGTTTGGGCTTCTTCGGCGATGGACCGAAATCCGCGACTGTGCGCGGTTTTGATCCGTGCTTGCTGCCGGAGCGCCCCAAGCAGGCTGGATTCAGGGCTAAGCCACCCCATAGCTTAGGTGAAGAGGGGGCGGGAGACTTCCAGCAGGGTCAAGGAGAGTCGCATCTCTCTTCCTCAGCTGGCCATTACTCCCTTTGCCAAAGGCAGTTGCAGCAGTGGTCAGAAATGGCCACCTCAAAGAAGAACCCGACCAGAAAAGATTGTGCAGGAGGAAGATAAGAAGAGAAAGCTTTGACTGACCACGTTGAACTGAAAAAGCAACAACATAAGGTACCCTGGTATTTGAACTATAAAGAATAACATTGGTCCCAAAGAAGATTTCTGAAGCAGCGAAGGAGAGTGAAAAGGGAAAAGATTTGGTTTTTTTTCTTTCCTTCCCCATACTGACAGCTAAGAGACTTGAATAAGAAATTGAAAAAAATCACTTTGACATTAACAGGCATTCAAGCTGAAAATAAAATGTCAAAGGGATAATAAAGATTTCTTGGATATTTAAAAACTTTTAAAAGTAGGAAAGGAGAGAAAAGGAAAAAACAAAAGGGTGGGATCTGGAAAAATGGAGGAGACCACCAGGAAGTAAAAGGAATTAACAGTGAAACCTTAACAAGATTCCTAAAAAATACATTCTAACTGAAACTTTGTAACAAAATAATAGAACCCCAGGAAGAGAAAATGGAAAAAAGAAACAAGAAGAAACAGCCTTGGATTACTTGGTGATTTTTGGATTTTTGGTTATTGGATTTAAATGACTAAAATCAATTGGGTGGTTGTTTAAAAGTGTTTAAAATGGCATCACTCTTGGAAGAACTGCAAATGGAACTTAAAAAACAGAAAGAAGATGCACAAGAAGGAAGAGGATTTTTGGCTTCGTATTTCAATTTTTAGAAATGGAGATCGTGAACTATGAGAAACAACAAAAAATGCTTGAAGAACAAGAAGGGCAGGACAAAGAAGAAGCCATCTTTAATGATCAAGTAATTCTATGTGGGGAAAAAAAAGGAAAGGGGGAAAATAGAGTGAAATATTTAAGATTTGAAAAAACAGCCAAAAAAAAAGAATAATTTGAAAAGCAATTACAATATTAGGAAGAAACAGAAGAGAGGATTAGTCAAAAAGGGGAGGGAGAAGAAGAAGGGGAAGAAGGAAAGGAAAAGAAGTTATAAAGGACAGAAACAGGATATAGAGAAACAGAGAAAACGTACAAGGATTAAATGTAAAAGCCTATTTAGAAGACATAGAGATAATGGATGAAAATTTAATTGAAAGAGAGGATTCTGCAAGGGTACATAAGATAGCATTGTTATATTAGAAATAGAAATGAATTTAGAAAATATGAAACAAGTGTGATTAAAGTGGTAGATAAAACACTTATTATAATGTAATGGAATGTTTGTTAATAAATAAATGAAATAAAGAGAATGAGAGAATGATATTAGGAAAGGATGGGAACATTTTAATTGTTATTAATGATTTATAAAAATTTAAGTGAAAAGAAATATGAAAGAAATATGAAAAAATATGGAAATATTACAAGTGTTCCTAAGGAAGTATGATATTTAATTGAAAAGTAATGTTAAAGATGTTAATTAATATTAATGGAAGATTGTAACTAACATTACTGGTTGAGCTGAATTGGAATAGAATGAGTATTTTATATATTATTGTTATATATATATATATTATCTCTAAGAACTTAGTGTGTATTTTAAGAATGTACCAAGCAGAATTCGATTGGCAAAAGTTATGTGTTATAAAATAGAGGTTAGATATTGAATGTTATAACTGTAGAAGTATAAATTGAAGTTTAAATAAGATCTGAATGGACAAAAATTAAAAGATATAAAGGTATCATACTCCAATCAATAACTACAGGGGAAAACTTGTTTAATGAGA
Source organism: Pseudonaja textilis (assembly GCF_900518735.1). The sequence continues at coordinate 1,140,340 of NW_020769422.1, read as the reverse complement.
AAAGAAAATATGAAATTGAAACAGGACAGACAAAAGTACAAACATAATGATTAGAAAGATATTGAAACTTAGAAAAAGATATGTAATTGAACTTAGAAAGGAATGACATAATTAAAAACAAGGTTGAGAAAACTTAAGGGAAGAGAAAAATCACTGAGAAAATGCTAAAATAGTAATAAGATATGGAATAGAATACAAAGATGAATAAGAAATTGAGTTTGTGTCTGAATGGAAAAATGACAACCCGGGATCATGCTATTCTCAAAAAAAGATATTTTATTTGTATTATGTTTGGTGAAAACCCAAATAAATTTTTTTACAAAAAAAAAGAAAGTAGAACTCTTGAAATGGTTGGCATTTCAAAAGGAAACTTTTATTGGGAGAAAGTGATAACAAGACAAAGAAGGCAGGATCTGAAAGTTCCCACGCATAACCGTTAAGTTGAAAGAGATAGAAACCCCTCCCCTCAGTCCAATACATGGCAAGCCAATCTGCAGGCGCAAAATTGTTTTGAGAACTTCAAAGTTCTCAAAGAACTATCATTATTGCACTCTCGGAGAAGCAATATTAGGCTTGAATATTTTGGACTATTGAATAAAGAGCTGGACTTACTAAAATAAGACAAGATGCTCCACCAGGGGAAAATGAGTGAAAATGAGTCAAAAGAAATGGCATTGATGTTCCAAAGCATTAAGGATACTATGACAAAGAATCACAGGAGATAAAGAATCTACTGCAAAACATAAATGGGAAAATAAAAAAATACTACAATTGAAAATGAATGAAGATCAAGAAGTCTAGGAAAGAGAGCGGACAACAGAAAGAATGGAGGAAAAGATAGAACAGGGAAATCAGCAAATAAAGGAGATGAGAAGGAGAAAACAATGAAGATAGTAATTATTGATGAAATAAACCAAGGGGAAAGTACTTTATGAGATTTAAAAAATGGAATTGGATAAGCAGGAAGATACTCTTGAAAGGGAGATAGAGGCTTGGGTAGATACTCTGGAGGCCTGGCAGCATAGGAGGATAGAGATGGGAGAAATACTTAGACTGAATAGTGAAGACATAGATGTAGATAGAGACAAAGATCCAAGAGAGGACTATGGGAGGCAAGCTAAAAAAACAAATAAGAATTGAAGTATTAAAACAAACAAGAGATGATAGATAGAAAGGAAATATTTTTCTTCTATTTTTTTAATATGATGGCCTGATTAAAAACTAGAATAAAGGTAGAAATAAAAATACACATTTTTATTTAAAGCAATAGTTAAATGGAAAGATTAGAGGTCGAATGATGGTATTATTATGTATGTTTAAATTGGCACTAGAGTGGTGCATTGAAATATTGAATAACTAATAAAGTATATCTTAATATAAACATGTGTATTAATGTATGTTAGTAATAGTAATAGTGGCCTGACTAGAAGCTAGAATAGAGGTAGAAATAAGAAATAGGGGGAATATTAGCACACATATTTTTATATAATAGAATAAAAGCAATAATTAGATGGAAATATTAGAGGTTGAAAGATGGTATGTATACTATGTATGGTATGCATACTATGTATAAGCAATTAATATTGTGATTGGCATTAAAATGGAAGATTGAAAAATTGAACACCTACTTTAAAACAAACATGTATATATTAATACTAGGATTATATAAATTTGACTAAGGTAACAAATATTATTATTTTTATTTATATCAAAATGAATGATATCCAGATGCCACACTGTTCATGTATTAATGTTGATGTATATTTAAAATAAAAATCTAAAAAATGGGGAAAAAATAGTAGGCTGTAGGACTATGGTAAAAAATATAGTTCAGACCTTCCAGCCTCTCACAAAAAAAAAAAAAAAAAATCTCACAAGGTTGGAACGTCTGAACTATTTTTTAAAACTGCAGTCCCACAGATTACTTTTGTTGCTCTGCATGTGGTGGCCATGAACTGGGCCTGTGCATGCGTGCACCCGCCTCCTCCTGTGGGCATGCATGCCCGCTGGGATGGTGTGGACCAGGCTGAAGCAACATGGGCAGGCCCATTACAGTTTCCAGATGGTCATGCAGGCTGGATCTGACCTCATCGTGGGTCAGATCTGGCCTGTGGGCCTTGAATTTGACACCCATGCAGAAATGGGCAGTTGAGATTATCAAAAACTTTTTCAGTATTAAAAAAACTAAAGTAGCTCACTTCTCATTGAGAGCTTCAGACATTCAGAACTATCCTAACATTGTCCTTTAATTGCCCTTTGGGTAAAAACTCACTTTGGTCTTGATGGATGAATCCTTGAAGACTTGTTTTGAACCTGTTAGCCAATATATACATAAATATAGTAACTATTTCATCAATATCATATATAATTTTTATGGTTGTGTCTTTATATAATTTTTATGGTTGGGTCTTGCCTCTCTTTAAGTATTAGGGCAATGCTGATTTCTTTCCATGATTCTGGCCCCCATTACTTTGTAAAATATAATTCATTGTATTTTGGAGGCATTGTGATAATTTTTGAAACATTTATAATAAATATCTGGAAGACTGTCTGAGCTAGCAGTTTCCCTAATAGTGATGATAAAGATTTTTTTTGGGGGGGGGGATATTGCCAAGTTATCTGTTATAACCATGTACACCATCCTGGAGAATAATTATTCTAAGCCATCCAGTTGGTCCTCTGATGCCACACCATCAGGTGCTGGACAAACACACTTAGCTGGGACACACTGGACCTGTGGGAGTAAGCACTGCTGCTAAAACCCCATCCCCAGGTTATAAATGGTACAGGCCCTAACCAGGTTTTATCTGGTAAAGCACGATAATAAACCGATGGTCTAGGTAACGGTTCTTGGTGCCTTCTCATAAGCCGTTAAATCATGAGAAGAAATATTAATTTGGTTAAGAGTAAATAAGACTTTACTTACACATTGTTGAATATTTGAAACACATGGAGTACGGAATTTCACTCCTTTTAATTGTTTTTCCAAATATCCAAGTATCCACAGGTGAGAATCCAAAGTTCCAAAGTTCCAAGGTTCAAATGCTCAAACAGACAAACCCAGACAAGGCAGAGTTAACTGCTTCTGTTTTCACAGTCCTTGGCAGTCTTCCTGGAATCTGTCTGGCAAGTCTGAGCTAACCATAAATCAAGATGCTGCAGCCGAGTCAGACGCATTCTCCAAACCAAAAGACACTTTGCTTCGAACAAGGATTAAGAGCTAGTACGCTTCCTTATATCCCCTGAAGGGGTGTGTCAGTCTCTCTAATTAATCTCTAGCTTGATATTTCTTTTCATATTGAGATTGATGTTTCAATCTTCTAGTTCTAGCATCGAGCCAACATCTGTCAGTCTCGTCATCACTCGAAGCCTCTGGCACATTCTGTGGATCAGCTGCTGACACCTGAGGTATGAATGAAGTGGAAGGTTCTGGAGATGATCGTGTCTCCGACACTCTCTCATCCTCCTGGCTCACGTCTGCATCTCTCCTTAGAGCAGGCTCCAATTCCAATGCCAAACCCTCTTCATCACTCACACCTGTGTCCTCTGATACATCAGACTCCAAACTTATAGCAGGCTCAAACCTTCCGTCTTCAGATGCATCAGATTCAAAACTCACAGCAGGCTCAACCCTTCCAGTCACAACAGTTTGATATGTGATTAGATCTTTCAACAATTGCTTAACCAGTGGAATTATAAGGAATGCCATGAGTAATATTCCAGGTGGAACAAAAATAAAGAAATGAAATAGAAGTGTAAGCAGGAGCATTGTCAGTCTGAAGATGCCTTGGTTTACCAAGAGCAGTAATGGCAGAATATAGATGTGAAATGACATGAGAAGATGTTTCACCACGCTGAGGAGTGGCCCAAATAACACCAGAACAAGTATCAACAGAAACATGAACATATTTCTAAGGAGATAATTGAGGAACATGAGTCACATCCATTTGCCTTAAATCATTGGACTGCAAACCTCAAGGATTAACACCAGAATGAGGAATATGAGAAAACCCAGCACAATGTGGGCAAGCAGCAACTATTTGTTGTGCCTGTGGTCAGGGATGGGATTCAAATTTTTAACAACCGGTTCTGTGGGCATGGCTTAAGTGGTGGGCGTGGCTTGGTGGTCATGTTATTGGCTGGGTGTAGCCAACTCAGTATCACTCACATCGAGGCATGCATCTCCTCGCCTGGCCTCTCATGACTGTGGGGAAGCTGCAACAGTCGTAAGTGTGAAAAATGGTCATAAGTCACTTTTTTCAGTGCCATTGTAACTTTGAATGGTCACTCCACACAATCAAAGTACCAGCAAAGGAGTGGAAAAATAACTCCAGAGACGTTCCTGAGACAGGAAGTCCAGTCCTGCCAAGAATGTAATAAGGGTTAATGGAGAGGCAGTTTCTATAAGCAACACCAGAATGTTTCCTTCCTGCCTTCTCACAGGATTAGGCCAGTTATTTCTTCTAACAACCAGTTCTCTGAACTGCTTAGAATGTTAACAACTGGTTCTAGTGAATAGGTGCGAACTGGTAGAATCCCACCCCTGCCTGTGGTAGAGAAATGTTACAAGAGCGAGCATTTTGATGAAAGAACTGATGACTTTGAAATGGATCATTAAAAAGTGAGCATAAATTAGAGGAATGTACAGCACAATCTACATTGTGATTGCCTTCATTCTGGTAAGGTAGAATGACTTCTAATATGAGCTATGAAATAAGGATACTGTCTTTCCTGAAGAAGTTGTTGAAGAGTAAGGAAAAGAGCCATAAGATTAGCATCAATCCTAGGTGCCAAGTAAGCTCCAGGGAGATTATGAACCAATTGACAAACGTAATGAGAATCAGAAATAATATTAATAGCACTAGAAGAAAACTGCTGAAAGGCCAAAATGACCGCTGCTAATTCAGACGTTGAGGTCTGGTTTGAGGAAGAGTATATTGAGTTTTCTATTCCAGAGATGAGTCATCCTGAAAAGCAATAGCACCCTGAGTCTTCCCTCCATCCGTGAAAATAGTAAGAGCATGTTTCAAAGGCATGAAGGCATGAATTGTAAAGGTGCAGAAATAACTAAGGTAAGACTGTTAGTGTTTGGGGACAAACCCCCAAGCAGAGTGCACAGCAGCAGTCAGGCCAGGCAGCCAAATGAGAGAGAGGCTGGGCCCAAGAGTATACACACACTGGAGACAAAAACACTGTTTGTAGTTTTAAATAGTTATTTAATTCATTTAGAGTCTAAGCATTGTCATTCAGTCCATATGTCATTATCCAATATATCCATCCAGTAACCTAGTCCATTAACTAAACAGTACAATGTCTTTATCTTCTCCTTCCGATACCTTTCTCTCGAAAACAACGCTGAGTATGCACAGGATATCAGCTCACCAAGTAAACAGTCCTTGTGTTCAGTAGAAACGGTATCCAGCACAGTAGCCAACAAGCAGACGTCTCATACAGTAGTAAACAGCAGGCAGCAGACAGCAGAGAGACCAGCGACCAGACCAGTGACCAGGAAATCAGTAACCAGCAGGAAGTGTTACGTTTCTCTTACTGCCTTATATTGCTGCTTGCAACCGCACCCTTAATTATTTAATTACATTGCAGTTTGGTGCTTAAAGCTACAAACACTTAAACCTAGGTTTATATATTTATTCACCCAAACCTAGTTGGTGTATCCATATACCCAACATTCTCCCCTTTTGGGTGATATAAATATATAATACCTTTACAATTTAAACCCATACTTTTCACAACTCTCTAGGTGCTTAATGGCACCTTGGGCTTTAGTAAAATTATCAGCTATATTGTCCTCCGACATGCAGTACTCCAGCTGTATCATTTTACTCTTTACAGATTGTCTAACGTTTAGGTACCTTAAATCTGTATGCTTGCTCCTAGTTTTTACTGCAATATTTGTGGCCATTTGAATTGCTGCCTGATTATCTTCATGTACAATTATAGGATAATTTACAGTTATACCCATATCATTCATCATTTGTTTATACATAATTAATTCAGTACATAATAGCGATAAACAGGA
>NW_020769422.1:1082924-1110459 GCF_900518735.1 Pseudonaja textilis | reverse complement strand
CGGTGGCGGGGGCAGAAGCGGCGGCGGTGGCGGGGGCAGAAGCGGCGACGGGGGCAGAAGCAGCGGTGGTGGCGGGGACAGAAGCAGTGGCGGGGGCAGAAGCAGCGGCGGCGGCGGGGGCAGAAGCAGAGGCGGCGGGGGCAGAAACAGCGGTGGTGGCGGGGACAGAAGCGGTGGCGGGGCAGAAACAGCGGCGGTGGGGGCAGAAGCGGTGGCGGGGGCAGAAGCGGCGGGGGCAGCAGTGGCAGCGGCGGGGGTGGTGGGGGCAGAAGCGGCGGCGGTGCCGGCGGCGGCAACAGCAAGAGGTGGGGCTCTGACGGCGCCCGCCTTTTGCTGCTTGGCCTGGCGCCCGCCTTTTCTCTTGCTGCTTGGCCTGGAGCTTGCCTCGCCCCGCCTCGTGCCTGCCTCTCCTCCTCCTCCTTGCTGGCTCTGGCACGATGGTTGGGGTGGGCACTGGGCCACATTACGAGGCGACCTGGGCCGCAGGCGGCCCGTGGGCCGCGGGTTGGACAAGCCTGCTGTACATAGTAGTACTGGGTTTACCCCATTTAAAGTGGCGTCAGGACAAGATTTTGTACCCATACCTGAGCTTCCTCGTGAAAGGCCTAACATCCAGTCATTAGACGAATGGATATCTCAACTCCAACTTAATTGGCCAGTCACTCGTAAAGCATTAGATGACGCACATCCATCTCATAAGAAGTTTGCAGACAAAAAGAGAACTCCACAGAAACTGTATCAAGTGGGCAACAAAGTTTTCCTGTCCACCAGATATCTACAAACCACTCAAAAGTCGAAGAAACTTGGTCCTAAATATGTGGGTCCTTTCACGATTGAACAGATCGTAAATCCTGTGATAGTCCAACTGAAATTACCGAAAACTCTTCGACGAATCCACCCGGTCTTCCATGTTAGTTTGTTAAAACCTGAACATACTTCTGGTTTAAGACCGACCCAGACTGATCCTTTTATACCATTGCTGATCGAAGGTGAACAATATTTTGAAGTTAAAGAAATTCCGGACTCTTGTAAATAGAGGGGTCGGCTCCAATATCTCGTAGCTTGGAAACACTTCCCTTCTTCCCAAGCCGAGTGGGTCGATGAAAAAGATGTTAGAGCCCCTAAGCTGATCAAAGCCCTTCATACAAAGTATCCTGATAAACCCTAGAAATGTACCTGATTATTAATTAGTATCTTTTATGTTTCTTTTTCTCTTTTAGGACTAACGTCTTTTTTCTAGGAGGGCCGAATGTCAGCCTTCAAGATCTTCTACTATTGCTTTGCATCTTTTGGCTGCCATAAGTAACGGGGGGAGGAGGGGATAAAGTCTGGGAAGCGAGCTGGAGGTGTTACATTCTAGTGTTGTATAAAATGAGGAGGGGGGAGTATAAATTCTTGCTTAGGTTTCTATTTCTCGCTTAGCTTTCTTTTCTCTGCGCAGCTGCAAACCTTTATCGAAATATGCCAAGGTCAATGGACAGAGGCCTCATCACCACCTGAAGATGTCCACATGATCATATTCACAACTTTTAATTGGAAGAATCATTTGAACTATTAGGGTGGGAACATTTCCATCACTTTGTATATGTGATTTGCACGCCTAATTTCTCAGATTCAGAATTCTATTATTGCGACCACTTCATTTTCAGTAAAAGATATCTTTTCTCTAATCTAAGGAGTCTAAGTATTTCTTTCTTGAATTTTGAATGGAGCACTACCTGACTTCTTTCTTATTATATCTACAAAATGATTTTTGGGATGATAATATGAACTGTTATAAAATAAACTAAGTAAATTATGATTATCTTGTAAAACATGAATGAATAAAAGTATAGTCAAATGATTGATTAATAATGATACTAAGGTATTTAATTTTTGATTGACAATATGAGATTATATGCAATATAATTGTAAATGAAGACTATGAAATGGAAGCACAAAACAATTTGTAAACCAACCGGCACACTGTATGTATACCTACGGAAGATAGCTTGATGATTTTATGTTTTGTTTGTTCGTTTGTTTTTAAAAACCAAAAAAAATTATTTTAAAAAATGTGGTAGCCCTGGGCAAAAGAAAGGCAGTAAAATCACTGTATGTGTAGGGACAGTATAAAATATTAATATATGATAAATAATGGAACAATTCAAAATAATAGCACAGAGGTTTCTCTCCCATTTTTTTTTGTCTCTTACTTTCCCTCAAATCTTTCTTTCTTTGTCTCTCTCTCTCTCAAATACACACACACTACACACACTCTCTCTCCCTTTCTTCCTATTTCTTTCTTTCTCTCCCTTTTTCTTTCTTGCTTTCTTGCTTTCTTTCTGCCTCTCTCTCTCACACACACACCACTCTGTCTCCCTTCCTTTGTATTTCTTTTTCTTTCTCTTTTTCTTTGTCTCTCTCTCCCTTTCTCGCTTTTTCTTGTCTCTCTCTCAAATACACACACACACACACCACACAGTCTCTCTTCCTTCCTATTTCTTTTCTTTCTTTCTTTCCTTCCTTTCTTTCCTTTTTCCTTTCTTTCTTTTCTTCTCTCTCTCTCTCTCACACACACCACACTCTCCCTTCCTATTTTTTCTCTTTTCCCTTCCTTTCCTTCCTTTTTCTTTCTTTCTCTCCCTCCCTCTTTCTTTGTCTTTTTTTTCTCCCTCCCTCTTTCTTTCTTGCTCTTTCTTACTTACTTTCTCTCTCTCTCTCTCTCTCCTACACACACACACACATATACACTACACACACACTCTCTCTTACATACACACACACCTGGTCTGGAACAAACTGATCCAGTGAGCTCCAGAGCAGCAGGCAGCAGGAGAACAAAGAAAGTGAGCAGCAGTGGCGGTGATGGGCGAGTGGATGTCTCGGCCTGGGTCTGCCTCCCACTGTCCACAGCAGTGCCACTGCGGCTGCTTGCTTTTGTCCCCAGGGAGAAGTGAATGGCGGCAGGGGCGAGTGGATGTCCCGGCCTGGAGATCCCTCCCGCTGCCCACAGCACCACCATCGCCACTCACTTCCTTTCATCCCCCGGGAGAAGTGAGCAGCTGTGGCAGCAGTGGTGCTGCTGCGCGAGGCAGCCCCAGGACATCTGCCCTCCCTCCCAGAGAGCTGGGCCACAGCCACCACATATGGGTGCTCTCCCACATGGGAGAGCACCGCGTGACAGCTTAGCCAGCCAGCCAAGCCTGGGGATGGTCTGGGGGGGAGCTAGCTAGGCTGCAGCAAGCGCCACCGTCCAGGATGGGGCCACACTGGCGGGGAAACCAGCCAGCCAAGCTCGGGAATAGTGGGGGGGGGAGCAAAATCTGGGAACAGTGTGTGCGTGGGGGTAGCATGACTCGCAGGCTTACCTGTGAGCAGGCAGATTAGAGCTGCTCAGTTGGGGTGCAGGCACCATGTGAGAAGGCAGGTTAAAGGCAGGCCACGAGGACCCAGTGTGTGCCACATAGGAGGTGAGGAGTGACTGGGCAGGGCGAGCATCGGAATGAGCGAGCATTGGGCAGGTGGGGCAAACGAGCAAGCAAGCAGCAACTGGGCGACTGGGTCAGGGCGTGGCCAGCCAGAAGTCACTACCAGTTTGGTAACCTACACCAAATTGTCGCAACTAGTTCGTGTGAACTGGTGCAAACCGTCTGAATACCGCCACTGATACACACGTGTGTGTGCGCGCACACACAGACATAGAGGGGGGGGGGGGGGGGGAGAAAAATCCCATGCTACTTAATTTGGCTTTCAGAAAATAAAACACCAACACACATGTAACCAATACACAATTCAGTTCATCTGCAGAGATAAAAAATCAGGTCAAGCCGAAAGGTTTTCACATTTTTTATTGTAAAGCTTTGGGAGGGCTAATTACAGTGGTGTTTGTCATCTGACAGCTCAGCAAACTAACAGAATGGAAGAGAACAAAATGGGCTCACGAGGTGTCATGCTCACGGCTCCAAACAAAAAGGATTACAAAGGAATCAATTGTGCTCACAGTGCCAGGGGAGAACTAAGCCCTAGGCCCAAAGCTTTCCCAGTGCAAGGGATATGCATCACATTGAGAGCAATACAACCTTAGCAAAAGAGAAAGAGGCAGTACCTAAACAAATGGCACAATTCAAAAATAGTTGGGTACTCTTTACTCTGCTGTAGGATTTCTCCTTTAGAAAAAGCTACACCTGCATGTACATAAAACTGTACAAAAAAAACAAGGCATCACAAGCAAGAACTGAAATCTCGTATAAATAGAATCAACACGAAGAATTACAAAGGGGTTCCTTCGTTCCATCTCACTCAGCTGATCTGTGTCTGGCCTTGCACCTTTGGTATTATCCCTGGCTTGTCCTAAAGTAGTTCTCAAAATTCTTCCCCTTACGTTTCAATGCACTTATCTAGACCAGAACTCATGGAATGCTCTTCTTCCTAATCTTCTCCACCTCTTTTCCTAGGCATGCATTTCTTGGTTTGAAATTGTGAAGGTGAGTATCTCCTAATGGTATTTTGACCATTGGATTATCAACCACTTACACTCCTATGGCATCTTTATATTCAGTGGCAACTTTAGTGTTCCTTAAGACTATATTTCAATTACTACTGGTGCCATCTTCCCTTTTGCCTCACACAAAACACATTTCAAATCTTAGTTGAGTTTGGGGGTCAGGTAATACTGTTTTTCAATCCCTTTACCTGAGTAGCCTTTTTATTTCATATCTCTGGTAAAACCAAACGAAAAGGGATGAAGAGCTCTCCACATTCAGGTTATCAGCCTTGGCTTATCATCAAAAAGCAACCTTATTTTTTCCAATGATTAAGTAAGTTTAAAACTATGGATAGGCCTAAAAGAGGATAATCTTACCTGAGCAATGCAGGTATTCCTTCATTAATGATTTTGGCTTCCATCTATTCCTTTCATAGTGGGAAAGAATAGAATAGAGTAGAGTAGAACAGAAGAGAACAGGAAAGACCTGTTCTTTCCATACCATATAATTACCTTGGAAAGAATCTAGGTATGGTGGATAGCTGAAACCCTCCTTGGACAGTGTTTATTTACGCTTTTATTTATTAATCTCAATAACTATATTTATACATACAGTCCAGACAGATTTTTAACCAAGAATTGAGGCACAAGCCAAAGCAGTCTGGTTTGCTAAGCCCTAATATGTGGATTCACATATCATATTAAAAATCAACAAATTATTTTAGAACTTTTTCCTGTTTACATTACACATGATCACCCTAACCTTAGGCTCTTGATACAAGAGTGGATAGGAAGTGCTATATTCCTGCTCTCCATCTTATGGATTGCTGCTGAAATAGCCCTGAGCCTTAAAAAGTATAGGGATAGAAGAAGTCCTTGTTTTTTATATGCACTGGAAGTTGCCTGTGATCTCAAGCCTGAGACTCAAATACTAGAATTCAGTCACCTAATTGTCCATGAGATGAATAGAGTCACTGAACTTCTCTCTGCAATGCTTCCCACTACCACTACGTATGGTCAGAAGGTGATCAGCAGTCTGCTCACTAGAGGACAGAAAATACAGGGAGACACTAAACTTTCATATTATCCTAGAAATCATCTCTGATGATTAGAAGAAAATGAAAATTGCTTTATGTCACTCCTACCAGTTTACCAGTTGGATAACCAACCTATCTCCAAATGTTCAGTCCTGTCAAACATATACCCACACAAACAATAGTTTTACAAAGCATATCATGTCTGTTTCCTTTCCTTCCTAGACACATGCAATTGAGAAAGTTGAACAGAGATACAGCAAAGAAGGCCAACATCCAGCCCACCTTCTGCAATGAAGCTTAGAAAAACACATGGCAATGTGTGTGGAAAAAGTTGGGCCTGTTGGAACCAGAAGAATTAAGCCAAGAAAAACAAGATGGGTCCAACAAATGTCAGCTAGTTTGGTGGATAGGTCCCCAGTCTGGAGACTGTCTTTCACTACCATATCTATTGGAAAAAGGCCATAAATACTAGCTGACAAATGATTGCCATTAATACTATATTATCTGGAATCAGGCCTAGGTAAGTCTAGAATACTGAGGGATTTAAGAACTTAGTCACCAAAGCAGCCCACTGCTTGCTGGAGTGCTCTCTTATAAATTCGGAGCTGGTCTTTTGAGTGATCTCAAATGATGACATCAATGGTTGGGGATAATAATGCCCATGAATAGTTGCACCATTTTTATGGGCCTCTTCTGAAACTATGACAGGCTCCTGTAGTTGAATACTGTGTAGCTAAACGGCACTGGAAGAAAATATTGGAGCCCTTGAGGCTGTCTAAAGGCATAGGGAGGGGGTATGTGACTCCAGCATACAGAGGCCCATGAGCCCAAGTGTGACCCTGAGTCCAAGCTCCATTTCACAAAGGCAATGGTGGCTTACAGGCAGACAAATCAAAGGGCAGAATCATGGCACTGGGGCATAATGACCCCATGGAAATTCTCTGCCTCACATGAGACAGTGGTATAATTTGGGGGAGTTAGATATTCTACCATCTGAAAAACTAAAGATTCTTCCACTTTTTTAAACTACTGCAGTTCATTATCTATGGGGTAGGGGCAAAGGAGGACAGCTAAAAGCACTGACTACTAGCCATAGGGCTCCTCCACACCTGATAAGAGTTTCTGAAGTCTGAAAAGTGATTAAGATTTAAAAACTCTGCCAAGTCCTTCCTACTCAGTCCTGCTGACCAGCCAGAATACCCCGCTCCCAACCGATGTTTTATTCTTATTTTTATTTACACTGTGGAAGTAAAGGGTGGGCTGGTTGGAAGTGCTTGCCCCAATGTGCTTTTCTGTGTGGTCTAAAGTTCAAGGAGAAAATTTCTCCCTGTGGTTTTGTTTGTTTCAATGTCTTTTTGTTCCAAGGACAAATAAAACTCACTCAGGCAAGACATAAATGTCATTCCTAAAATTCATATTTACAGGAGTCTATAGTAACAAGAGAGGCAGCTTTTCCCCCTGTACCTGTGCCAAGAGCTCTCAGCCCTGTGCCCAATGGACTCCACCAAATCTGTGTGGACCTTTGGTAACTAAGCCATTTCCCACCCACCCCAACCCTGAAACCAAGAAGCCAAGCTCTCTTCACTATATTCCTTTCTCTCTCTTTCCAGATATCCATGGATCACTCTATTGAGAGCGTGGCCATTTTGGTTGGTGTCAGTTCCCTTGACCAATGAGGAATCAGTTAATGAAGTGTTTCCATGCCCAATCACTGGGCAAGGCGGTCTCATCTGGCAGGCACAGAACTGCGTGTGATGAGTGATAAAGAATCATAGTTTGAAAAGTCACTTCATGCTGGAGCACTAGACGCTGGTCTCAGCATTGTTTTCAGATATTATGTGGCTTCCTCATTCTCACAGATATATCTCTCGTTTGGCTGTTTGGGATGATGGTGTGGTGGCTGTTTGGAAATCTGAGGTCTGGGTGAGAGGGATTTCCTCCATGGGGGAATTCTTGCAGGGCTCATGGCTACTGTTGGAGAAGGCACTGTATGTGGGGAGCAGGCGGAGGTTAGCCATTTTGGTGTTGCACTCTTCTGAGAGTCTCGGACTTCCATTCCCAACTTGTTCTTGACTCCCTCTGTCTTGATAAGGCACAAATGTGGAGAGTTTGAGGGCATTCTTGGGCCGCCGGTTTGGAGAGGACTGACCTGGCATCCAGCAGGTATCAGAGTGACCAAACTCTGTGCATTCTCGAGTACAGGTCCCTGTCAAGGCTACATCAGGCAAAGGTCGGAGATCTGTAAATAAGAAACAAGAAAAGGGAAGAATAAACATTCATTCATACATATATAATGCAACAACATAACTAGCTAACAGTTAAATCTGGGAAAATATATCTAAACAGCAATTTCCCTATAACTATCATAGAACCAGAAAGAAAAAAAGCATCAACCTCCCACATGGTCCCTGCGGCCCAACCTTCTTGACTGCCTTTCTACATGGTCCCTGTGGCCCAGCCTGCTTGCCTGCCTTCCCTGCTGCCTCCCCTATGGTCCCCGCAGCCCAGCCTTCTTGCCTGCCTTCCCTACTGCCTCCTCTATTGTTTTATCTATAGTCCATTACTAATATCCATCATCTATAAACATCAAATAGACATCACATTTATCGCCAATAAACCTCCAAATAATCCTACAGTTTATTTATCTTAATTATTTAATGTTCATTATTCCATTACACATCTTTGTTTACATATCTAGATTTCTAACTTCTGCTACTACCCATTAATAGAATAGTTCCTAGATCCAAAAAAGTGATCTTCTCCCCATTTCTAATTTCTATCTTTATACTAATTCTTGATGGTATAGTTCCTGTGTTACAACAGTGTTTTACATGTATTCCTCATCTCTTGTCAGTTTTAGTATCTCAATTCTTATTGATTTCTTGGCACATCTCCCATACTCCTCCCATGAGATGTGTATCCCCAACTACATTTTTGGTCTCTCAAAGTATAATTCACCATTTCTGTTTCAGCTTTAACTATCTCTTCTTTTTTGTCTTTTTGTATCATTTGTTGTTTCCCCTCCTCTGTCCTTTCCTCTGTTCTTTCTATTTTATTTTCTGTTGTTTATTGTTTAATGTCTTTTGGTTTTCTGGTCTCATAACTACATCATGTATCAGTTCTGTTATCTCCCTTTGGTTCCTTGTCACCATTTCCTACATACCTTGGAGAGTCAATAATATTTCTTTTAGTAAAACATTTATTTCCCCTTGTAGTCCAATTTTGCCTTATTTTAATAAATTTAAATTTTTACTCAGTAATCTGTCAGAATCTCAATGTCCCAGTTATATCACACCAATGCCAATAGTAAAGCAGTTCAAACAATTAATTAATCCCTTAACAGGCTCCACTTTGTTTCAAAACTCCAAGCTGTTTCACACTCATACACTGTCCAGCATAATTATAATCCTCAAGGTTCTTACAGAAATCTCCACAGTCTGTCTCCAAGGACCAAGTTTAAAAAGTTGCAGATGTTAAGTGTATTCCAGCCAATCTACCCTGGTCGTAACAACTTTCACTTCATTCACTTTTTCCAGTTATATATTGTCTTCCTCAGCCAGCAGGTGTCACTGTGACTTCTTTTTCTCCATTTTTGCTGCAAATAAAATGTCTCCGGATACAAATATCTTCCAATAATTCCACAAAGTTCTTCAAGTCGAGGAGGTAGGGAGAGTATAATCCAGAATTTTGAAACAATTTAATTTTTAAAGAGCTAACCAATCCAATCTGTCCTTTATTTTTTAAAGTAACTTCTGACTTCAATTTCTTTTATTTCTTTACCAAATCTGACAGTAGCTCCAGGTCTTTAGTCGCTGCTAATTACCTCTGTTGAGTCCCACTTTCTAAGGGGGATGCTTTAGGGAAAATTCCATAGCAAAAGTTAGAAAAATTATTACCTGGACCAAGCACACTGCTACAAGATCTTTCCTTTTGTCACTTCCATTTCAGCTGTCTTCACAGCTTCAGTTCAGCCATAATGGCCGTCTTCTCTTCTGCTGGTTCAAGGGGTTTTCTTTGGGTCAGTCAAGGAGACTGCGCTGTCCTCGCAATCACTGAAGCATCCCCTCTACTTTCATACAAGGTGACTTTCGGCTCCATAGAGCCTCCAGACTTGAAGAAATTGCTTTGCTGTGCAGTGAGCTGCCTTCTCCAGGCTGTCAATGCCTTTCATTGCAGCACATGGAGCAAGACGGAACTCATCTTGCTGTCTCTTCTCTCCCTATCACCAGGCATGGCAGATGAGCAGAGGCAGCTGCTTTACAGCATTAAAAGCAACTGTTACAACAGCCTGGCAGGTAGAGTGGTCACTTTTGAGGGTTTTGTCCCCGGTGTGGGAAAGGGGGGAAAGGGGGGAGAGAATGGTAAGCAGGGAAGGGAAGATTAATTTTTTTAATAGATTAGAAAATGATATGAGGGACTTTTGTGGAGAAAGTCCTGCACATTTGTGGTGTTGGAATGGATTATATGTAACTCCTAGTGTTCCTATGGATTTTAAGTAAGCTCTTGGAAACTTTTGGAAGTATTTACTTTTGGTGACTGAGAGCAAAAAGGTATTTAATGGCAGTAAGTTAGAAGTACCTTAGAATTGAAAACAACTATTGTTGGTGACAATGCTTTATGAAAATAAAAATACTGGACCTTGTTTCCATTTCTTGTTTCTTTGTACTGTATTTTCCAATTATTTAAATAAGCTCATGTGATAACTTTTCTTACAAACTGTTCATGTTGACTATTTTGATAGACTCTGAATTTGCAGAAAGGGTCCTCTGAGAAGGGTGGATTTGCAGTATTAAAAAAGAAGACAAATAATGGCGATTTAATGACTAATCTATATGCTCTAACAATTATCTGAGGCCTGGGGTCCCCATTTGTACCACCCAGAGGGCCATTGTATACCTGTACATACCTCACTAGTTGCTTGGCAATTAATCTACTCCACCTGTATTTATATATTCTTCAAACTTTGTTTAAACTTTTTTTAAAAAATGGGAAGCTATCTTGCCACAAAGCAAAACACCATCCTCCAGAAAAATCATTTATTTCTTTATTTATATTCTATCATTATTTTTATAAGTAATTCAAAGCAGCAAACATTCCAAATATCCTTCCTCCTAATTTCCCCACCACAGTCCTGTGAGGTAGGCTGTGCTGAGAGAAGGAATGACTGGCCCAAAATCAGTCAGTCAGTTGTTAACTCACTGAGCCATTTCTGGACTTTCCTTCAATGTGAAAAAGAAAGCTATCTGTAGCTAGTGTTTTGTTTAGAAGTGCATCCACCTGTCTTGAAAAAGCAGACAAATTATAAGCATAGGACTGTGCATTGCTATGGTAGACATGGAAACATTCTTTAAATAAAATATGGCCTTTTCTGGGGAAGAAAGGCAGCTGCACAATCCCGGGAAGCAGCATAATTCGGGGGTGGGGGGGCGGTGGGGATATGCAGCTGCCTTAAAGAATTGCAAACAAGTGAAGCATTCCTTTTTCTGTGCTCTCCAAAATATATTTTTTTTTGCATTTGAATCCAAAATGCAGTGGTACAGTACAAGAGGGCAAATAAGAATACACAATCAAGAAATGTTATTAGAAATAGGTGCTTTGTTAACCTATCTGTCTTCCTAGTGGCTGTTTTGCAAAAACATTCACAATAATAAATATCCATCAGAATCCAAATATAGGGTTCCAAATTTAGGTGACATTTATGGCTGCTTATTTTGTTTCTACTAATAGTAAAGAAATAAGTGAGAAATTAACATTTTTATAATTATACTAGAAGTGGAAGAAACAATTATATAAAAGGCTTCAAATTTAATTGAATATATAATTTCAATTAAGCCAATGCAATTCCAGTAAATTAGAATTTGCTCACAGAAATTCCCAGATTAACCCATGACATCTCCAGCAAGTGATAGATAAGCTCTTTTTCTACCTAAGGCCCAGAAGAAATAGTACTGAGTTAAATAGACTATAATCATAAAAGTAAAACAAAATGATATATGCAATTTTATCTTCATTTTAGATGTCAAAAAGATTTTGTGGCTCCCAGTGTTTTCTTTTCTGTGGGAGAAAGGTCCAAGTGCCTCTGAGCGTTTCCCCTTGCTAACTTACTGCTTCACCCAGAAGGCTTCCCTGAGGCCCAGGGAAGGCAAAAAATGGAGAGAGGGGCACAGCGCTCTCCTGCTCCATTTTTTTCTTTCCTGGGCCCCAGGGAAGCCTTCTGGGAGCAAAAATGTCCCCTTCTAGGAGGCTCCCTGAGGCCCAGGAGGCCCCAAAATGGAGTGCAAAGGGGTGCTGCGTGCCCCTCCTATGCTCCATTTTTTTCCTTCCTGAGCCCCAGGGAAGCCTTCTGGGAGGAACAATGCCCCCCAGGAGGCTTCCCTGAGGCCCAGAAGGCCTCAAAATGGAGTGCAGGGGGGGGCTCTGCGTGTCCCCCCATGCTCTGTTTTTTTCCTTCCTGAGCTCCAGGAAAGGTTCCTGGGAGCAAAAATGCCCCCCGCCCCAGGAGGCTTCTCTGAGGCCCAGAAGGCCCAAAAAATGGGGGTTGGGGTTGCTGCAAAAAAGCCTTGCCCACCCAGTCACATGGTCACACCCACCTAGCCACGCCCACAGAACCGGTTGTTACAAAATTTGAATCCCAACTGTGAGTTGCAATGTATTTAAAGGACCATTATACTGCTACAGAAATGCTCGAAACCAAAAACGAAAACCTAGAATGCATATGAATCAATATAAAAGAAAAAAAAATGTATACTACAAGCCACTCAACCAAGCAGAAAAAACAGATGTACTTTTTGCCAACCAACTAACAAATATATGTAGGAAACACACTGGATTAGTAATGGGGGACTTCAATTATCCTGACATCAATTGGAAGACTAATTCCATACCAAGTGAGAAATTGAATAGGGTGCAACCTAGATGACAACTTTGTTGTCCAAAAGGTAGAGGAGGGAACTAGAGGGACAGCCATACTGGACTTAATTCTTACAAACAGAGAAGAAGTGATAGAGGGAGTTGAAACTGCAAGAACCTTGGGTGAGAGTGACCATGTCATACTAGAATTCAACATAACACAAACATGTAATAGAACATAATGATACCAGAGTCCTAGATTTATAGAAGCTGATTTTAACAAACTTAGAGAGAACTTGGGAAAGATTCCTTGGATGAAAATCCTAAAGGGAAAACAACTCAAGAAGCTTGGGAAACTCTGAAAAGTATGACCATAAAAGCCCTAGCACAATACAACTGAAAAAGAAAAAGAAGAAATCCAAAGCATGGCTGTACAAAGATCTCTCTGACAAATTGAAAGACAAAAGGGAAAAGTACAAAAAATGGAAAGAAGGACACATAACTAAGGCAGAATATCAGCAGATAGGCAGAGTCTGAAAAGATAAAGCCAAGAAATCAAAGGCTCAGAATGAAAAAAAGACTTGCAACAAAAATCAAAGACAATTACAAAAAGTTTCTTCCAATAGATAAATAACAAGAAAAAAAATCAAGGAAACAGTCGGTCCACTAAAGAGAGAAGACGGCAAGGAAGTAACAGGCAGCAGAGAGAAAGCAGAGCTGCTTAACTCATTCTTTTTTGCATTGGTCTTCATGCAAAAAGAAACTTTAGTCCAACCTACCAAATACATAACTGTAAAAGACAGACTAGAAATAAAAGTTAAAACAAGTAAAAAATTGTAAGGGAACACCTGTCTGATCTTGATGAATACAAATCACCGGGACCTGATGGATTACATTCCAGAGTTCTAAAGGAACTAACAGATGTCATCTCAGAACCCCTATACCACATCTTTCAAAAATCCTGGAGCACCTGGGAACTACCAGAGGACTGGAAAAGAGCTGATGTGGTTCCCATCTTGAAAAAATGGGAAAGAAAACAGACCCAGGAAACTACAGGCCAATCATCCTAACATCAATATCTGGGAAAATACTTCAAGTAAAGTAACTAGAAGTCAGCATGGGTATGTTAAAAACAGATCATACCAAACCCATCTTACTGAATTGTTCAGCATAGTGACTAAATTAGTAGACCAGCGAAATACTGTGGACATAATATACTTAGACTTCAGCAAGGCATTTGACAAAGTAGATCACAACCTACTTCTTGGCAAACTAGAAAAAAGTGGATAGATAGCATCACCATCAGATGGATTTGTAACATGCTGACAAACTGTACTCAATGGTACTACATCTACATGGGGGGAATTAAGCAGTGGGCTACCACAAGGTTCCTGTCATGTCTCCCATCGGAGTCTGAATCTGCGGGAGAAGATGAGCTGGAAGAAGAGCCAACAGAGATTGAGAGGGCGGCTCCTTTGGCCTTGGAGGAAACTGGGGAAGGGCAAGGCTTTTCCAGGCAAGGCTTTTCAGGATTAGAAAGGTTTGCAGACAGGGAGGAGCAGGAGAGACAGAGCTCAGGCAAAGAGCAAGGACCACCCACTCTGATCCTAGAGCATGCAGAGGAGAGAAGAGAGAAGGTGAGACCAATGCAGACTGAGCCAGCTACAAGGGAGGAGAGTGCCCTGCCCCCTTCACAAGGCACACCTGGGGACTGAGATGTAAAGAGGTGCTGGTGGGTGGGGCATTTGTTGGGAAGAAGTGGTGAACTTGCCGACATCAGGAGATTACTATGCTCTGTCTTGTGGGGCTTGCCTGGTTTGCTTGCTTGTTGGACTGCTGGCTCTGGTTACTGTTTGGCTAAACCTGGCTTATTGTACTGCTGGCCCTGGTTACTGTTTGGTTAACCTGGATTACTGAATTACTCGCAGCCAGAGGCTGCTGAAGATGCATGTGAGAGCTTTGCTTCAGGACTTGTAGTAAACATGGGGATGTTTGGGGGGAAAAGTTGGAGCAATAAAAGGGAGTTAGACTTGTTCTCTGGCTGTGTTGCTTTTGTGCCATGCCCCGGGTCATTACAGTTTTGTCTTAGGCCCACTACTCTTCAATATCTTCAAAAACGACTTAGATGAGGGAATAGAAGGGGAACTTATTAAATTTGTGGATGATACTAAGCTGGAAGGAACACCCAACATCCTAGATGATAGGCTGTGCAATTTCCATTATTATATATAAAATTTCCATATCTACAATGGCAGGGTACTGTCTGAGTACAATCTCTTTTAAATACAAATAACAAACCTTATACACACATTAATTATAACCATTATTCACTCAATCTATTTATCAAATCTTCACTTATCTTTGTTAAAGAGCTTCCATTATTTAATTAAACACTCTGTTCGGATTTATCATATAGTTAATTAATATAAGACCTTATAATAATGGGGAAGGAAACTAACGTCATAGAGGAGCAATACAGGGGAAACAGATCTCCATTGAACTTATCTGATTTCTGCCTGCCTGGTGACCCCCAAGGGCCAAAGTCACCTTGAGGGATGACAAAGATGGAGGGGAAGCCCCGTAGATCACAAGGAGAAGCACAATCTCCCATTAGATCTGGGGAAAGTCCCTTGAAACTGGCAGGAGAGAAGACGGTCATTATGGCTGAACTGAAGCCATGACGGCTGGAAAAGAGAAAGGAAGGGGAAAAAAATCAAGGAGCAGTGTGGCTGTGCTGGGTGAGACCTCTCTAACTTTCTGATGTGGGATTTACCCCAATTTAAATAATAAGGAGTTTGGAACAGTAGGACTCAAAACAAAAGGGGGTGCTTTTTAATGCTCCCTGAAAATAGCGGTGACTAAGTTTCAGAGACCGGAAGAAACTACTATTGAAGGCGTTAATTTTAAATTAAAAGTCTGGACTGACTATTTCTACTATTTCTACTGTTTGAAGGCTATTATACATATATTTTAGTATTTGGGGATTGTTATTTACTTTGAAAACTTTAAGAAAATAACTTTTAACAGCACAGTCAAAGGAATAGTAAAGAGCAAGTGTGCCACCTACTGACTGGAAGAGGCTATAAGAAGTGAAAGTGGCTCTACTTTTGTTAGAGCTACAGAGGACCTTGGAAACTTTTAGCTACAAAGTGTTTTTTATTACTGGCTACTAATACTGTGAGCGGTTTAGAGACAGTTTGTGAGAATAACAAATATTTTGAACTGTGAAGAACTGAAAACAGAAGGAGTAATGTGTACAGTGAACTTGGAAACAATCTTTTTTTTTATTCTGATACTCTTTTGAAATGAAAGTTTACTGATTTGTTGAATATCTGAATATACAGCGGGTTTTGGGGCCCTGATGGATTACAAATATCAACTGTTAAAATGAAAGGAACAAAGTGGTTGTGGTTGAAATATAAAGGACAAAGGACATAGATTGTACCTGTAAATAATAGATAATAGATATTACAGAAAATTAATCAAGAGGTTCAAGGGGAAATAGATGAAATATTTAGAATTCATACAAACTACACAAGAAGATATAAAGTCTCAAGAGAGATACATATGAGATCAAAAAGAAACTGGGAGATGAAATACTTAAAAAACAAGACACAAACCTTTTAAATATAAAGTAAAAGAAATTGTGACTTTGAAGCAGATCCCCAGGAGAGTAAGAGACCAAAGGAGACAATAACAATTCTTGACAGTGCAATTGATTAAGTACAAGGTGAGTTTCAGGTGGTTAATATCAGAGGGAATTTTGGTTACCTGACAAGATAAAAGACAGGCTGGATAGACAGACAGAATAAAGGATGTGAATTTTATGATCAACATTTTACTGCAAATGAAAAACAGGGAAGCAGTGAAGAGATAGAAACTAAAAGACAAGAAGAAATACCATCAGAAGAAAAGGGTCCACAACAAGAAGAAAGTGAAAATGAGAAAAGAGAGTGAGAAGGGGCAAGGGCAAAAGAACAGAGAGAGATAAGATCAACTAGAAGTGTAAAACCTAAATAAATGAAATGATGGAAGAAATAAAGATGTTATCAGTTAACACAAAATTATAAAAATTAAAATTGGATTTAATTTGTCTTCAAGAAGTGCATTAAAAAAAATCCAAACTTATTGGATTACCCCAAAATTGGGAAATTATATTCTGCTTTAGCACAATTTAGCATTATATGTTAAAGAAACTTTAAAAGCTAAACAAGTATACTCGGATGAAGAAGGATGGTTGAGGTTGTAATTAATTACAGATTCTTTTGATTGCAATATATGCACCAAACAATAAACAAGAAGAATTTTACAAAAAACCACATAAGAAAATAATTGAAATGGACTATGAAAACATATGTATGATAGGAGATTTTAATGCAATCGTGGATACAAATTAGATTATTAGAAGCAGTTTTAAAAAAAAGCAAATAAATAAATAAATAAGGACACTCCCAAGAACTTTTTTAAAATGACACATGAAATCTGCATACAAGATATATGGAGAGAGTTAAACCCAAAGAAAAATCAATATACATTCTACATCCAATCATGGTCCAGAATATATATGATATGGATGTCACTAGAAATGAGAGTAGATGTTCAAGAGGTTGACATAGAAACAAACATATGGGCAGACCATAATCCAATAACAGTTAGGTGGAAGGGACAAAGGAAGAAATTGAGATGGACACTGAACCAGGGTATACTAAAGCAGCAGTCGCCAAACGGTGGGCCGCGAGAAAATTTTGGTGGGCCACAGAGAAATCTCACCCCCAGAGCACCCCCCCCCAAAGCAATTAATCTAGGCTGTGCAGAAACACAAGCCTGCGCCTCCCATATGGCCCTCAGGAACCCTCCCTGCCCACTCACTCCTTACCCGGTAAACTTGCCTGCTAAATTGCTATTTTTCCTTTTTCTGACCATCATCTGTTCTGCTGTGCCAGGAGATTTAGATTAGCTAGGAAGCAGGAAATGGTTGGATTTCTTGCTTTCTAGCTAGTCTTTAGATCTTCGGCTCTGCTTTTAAGTACAGCCAAACTGCCCTTAAGACTGAAGTTTTGCTTGCAAACAAATTTAGTGCAGACTCATGGCAAGCAAATTTGAGAGACTGAGCAAGCCGATGGCAGATAGATAGATCATTGAATGATTCTATGAGCAACTCAATCTGCCTGCCTTGCCTGATTTGGGGTAAAAGTTTCTCTTTTTTAATAAAAAAAATCAATATTTACACACATGGTGTGTTGTGAGTTAATTTTGTGCGTTTGTTTGCAAGCAAATTTGATGTGACAGACTGAGCTAGCCATTGGCAGATAGACAGATCTCTGAATGAATCTGTGATTCTGTGAGCAACTCAATCTGCCTGCTTGCTTTGCTTGATTTTGGGTAAAAGTTGCTCTTTTTTTAAAATAAAAAATTCAATATTTACATACATGGTGTGTTGTGAGTTAATTTTGTGAGTTTGCTTGCAAGCAAATTTTATGTTACAGACTGAACTAGCCAATGGAAGATAAGATAGATTTATGAATGAATCTGTGATTCTGTGAGCAACTCAATCTGCCTGCCTGCTTTTCCTGATTTTGGGTAAAAGTTGTTCCTTTTTTATAAAAAATTCAATATTTATATAAATATTTATAATATTTACATACAAGCCATGCCCAGCCAGTCACATGACCACCAAGCCACATCCACAAATTAGGCCACACCCACATAACCAGTTAGTGGTCCCTAGGATCTAAAATTATGAGTTTGGTGGTCCCTGAGGTCCAAAAGGTTGGTGACCCCTGTACTAAACAACAACAAGTTTTTACAAATAATGGGGGGAGGGGAATGGACTTTTTCTTTAAAGAAAATAGAAAAGAAGAAACATCACTACAAAATGTGCGGGACACGGCCAAAGCATATATGTGAGGTTTAGCTATGATCAAGAAGGGTCTTGACAGACTTGAACATTGAGCCCTATCTAACAAAATGAAATTCAATGTAGAGAACAGTAAAGTCTTACACTTAGGCAAGAAAAACCAAAAGTACACATATGTACTGGGTGAAACTAGGTTTAATAGCAATAACTGTGATAGGGATCTTAGAGTCTTAGTGAACAACCAATTAAATATGAGCCAAAAGTGCATAGCAGCAGCCAAAAAAGCCAATGCAATCCTAAGTTGTATTAACACTGGGATACAAACAAGATCAAGTGAGGTACTGGTACCACTCAATAAAGCCTTAGTAAGACCACACTTAGAATACTGCATCCAGTTTTGGTCACCACGCTATAAAAAGGATATTGAGACTCTAGAAAGAGTGCAGAGAAGAGCAACCAATAGACTGGAAGCTAAAACATATGATGAACGATTGCAGGAACTGGGCATGGCTAGTCTAGTGAAGGACCAGCGAAGACATGATAGCAGTGTTCCAATATTTGAGGGGGGCTGTTACAGAGAGGAGGGGGTCAAACTATTTTCCAAAGCACCTGAAAATCCGACAAGGAATAATGGGTGGAAACTGAACAATGGGAGATTCAACTTGGAAATAAGGAATTTTCTGACAGTGAGAGCAATCAACCAATGGAACAGCTTGCCTTCAGAAGTTGTGGGAGCTTCATATGTGGAAGTTTTCAGGAAGAGATTGGACTGCCTGAAAGATTGGGAGGAGCTGATGTCGTGACAAGACAGATGAAGGATCTCGGGGATCTGAGACCGACGCCAATATCCCCATAGCTGGATGGTCCAACTGGACCTAAACCATCCCGAAGAAACGGTGAATGAGGAAAGCACATCCTGCTCATCCCAGGGACATTGTAAAGTCCCTGGTTGATCCAGGAGAAGCTTTTCAAACTGGCTGTGGTGGAAGCAGCAAGTGAAACTGCTGAAAGTTGAGACAGCTCCGAAAAGGAAGAAGAAAAAGAAGAAGAAAGAAAGTGTGTCGGCTCTGGGTGAGATTTAACTAATTTACCTTTTGGGACTGAGATCATCTTAAGGAGGAAAGAAAAGCATTGAAGACGAAAGAGGGGCAGCTGTGAAAATAAGATTGATTTGGGGTTTTTTTTCTTTTGATTGCCACATAGTATACAAAAGGAGTTTTTAAACTGGACTGGACTGAACAGATACAATTTATTCAACAAACCTCTGGGAACTTGAGAATACTGCTCTATTTGAGGAGACAGTTCTTTTTCTCCCTTTGAAGGAAATCAGGACAATTGAATTAAGGAACACTAAAATACAAAGTAAAATCGGAAGCCTTTGAATGAGTGGGAACGCTGCTTAATCGTAGCTGTTACTCAGCAACTTTTCATCTCCCATTTCCGGTGTGCTTGAAGTGAAAGCTCCCAAATTGAAAAGTGAAAACTAAAAATCCTATCTCCAGAGCTTCCCTTCTTTTCTTTTTACTCTCTTCTTTGTGTATACATTTACTTAAAATATTCTCCCTTCTTTTCTATTAGATGATGTTATGTTATGTTGAATTATGCTTTTTTAAAATTTTCTCTCGATAAATATGCATATTTAGTAAAGAAATATTAGATTGTTAAAATATTGGATTAATTAATTTAGCTAAGCTATTAATAATAGAGATTGTTATATTCTGAATGGGAATATAGGGGAGACAGTAAGAATATTTAGTATTAGTTAACATTTTTAAAGCTCTCTAGATCAATATCATAATTCATTATGTGACTATATCTATGAATGTAACATTTTTTGTAGTTAAGGTTACTTTACATTTAAGTTAAATCAGAGAAATACATATATATCTTACCAATTAGTTAAGAATATAGTTATTTAACAGATTGATAGATTTTGCTCAATTTTAGTAATAGTGACTTCTACAACTACCACAGCATTGAAATCTGGTAGAAAGGTCAACCCCACAATAACAACTACCTTGGCAACAACTTCACCCATGGCACAAAAAACAATAGAGGAAACACTACCAATAGAGAAGCAAACTAGCATCTCGAATGCTAACATTCAAGCAATGTTTCTAACTTTACAGGACTCATTGACAAAACTGCAAGAAACAATGACTAAAAACCACAGTGAAACAAGAGCAGATATTAATGAACTGAAGGAAGAGATGGGGAAATTAAAGGCAGAAATGAATGCGGACATCTTCAAAGTAGAGGATAAAGTGGGAGTATTGCAGCAGGCCTTGGAGAAAAATGAAGTTATAATAAAAGAGGTAGAGAAAAGAACTGAATGAACGGAAAGGGAATTAGAAAGGGTGGATGAAGATCTAAAAAACGCGAGCAAAGAAATGGAGGACTCATTGGTCCTTCTAGAGATTGACAAGGCAGAAACTTACTTAAGATTTCAAAATGTGGCGGAATCAAAAGAAGAAGACCTGGAACACTTGATGGCAGAAATATTGGCCAGTTTACTGAAGAAGGACAAAGATGACATTCAAAAAGAGTTTGATGAAGTTTACCGGGTCAGTACAAATTACACAAGACGCCACAAATGCCCTAGAGAAGTCCACATATGATTCACTAGAAGATGTGTCCGAGATATGATATATAGAACCTCTAGAGATGAAACAATAACCTATAAAGATAAAGAAATTGTGATTCTAAAACAGATACCGAGAAGAATAAGGGAACAAAGGCGTGATTATAAGTTTCTGGCAGCTTCTTTAAACCAAAAAAGAATTACATTCAAATGGCTTATTCCAGAAGGGATGCTAGTGTCGTGGAAAGAGAGGAAAATTAAAATAGACACTATGGAAAAAGCTCAGGACTTTTCTGAACGGATGGTGGGCCCGCAGGAGGAAAGTAGTAGGGAGGAATTGGAAACAAATTCTCAGGAAGGATATGGTGGACATAAAAATAGAACCAGAACTGTAGGGAACCAAGAGAACACTCATTTACAACAAAAGACAGAAGGAACCACACAAACACAAACGCAAGGAGAGATAGGAATTGTTACACGACAAAGATCGAAACAGAACTAAATAAATGGGAGAAGAAGAAAAATTACTATCAATAAATATAAATGGTTTAAATTCGACAAATAAAAGAAAAAGGATATTAACTAAATTAATCAAACAAAATGCCGATATAATATGCCTACAAGAAACTCATATAAAGAAGAAAGATGAAAAATATTTAGAATGCCCGAAATTAGGAAAGTTATTTACCACACCAGCAGATGAGGGGAAAAAGAAAGGAATTGCAGTATATGTGAAAGAGGATTTGAAAGCAGAGCTAATATGGTCGGATTCGGAAGGAAGGACTCTGGGTTTGCAGATCTGGATTAATGACATTCCAATTCTTTTAGTAGTAACTTACGCCCCAAATGGAGATCAAAAAGAGTTTTTTAAACACCTATATGGAAAAATGGTTGGATTGCAAAAAAGAAACATTTGTATTATAGGAGATTTCAACTCTATTGCTGATTATCAAAAAGACCACAGTAACGGCGGAAAGAATAAAAGGGGGAAGAGAGAGCTCCCTAAGATTTGTAGGGAAATGATGAAAGAGTTAAACCTGACAGATATATGGAGAAGACTACACCATGAAAAAAAACAATTTACATTCTATTCAAACCCCCACCAAACATGGACACGGATTGATATGGCATGGATGAATGGGGAAATTGCAAACGAGATAAAAGAAGTGGAAATTTTGCCTAATGAATGGGCAGACCACAATCCAATTCAGATAATATGGAAGGGCAGGGCAAAACCAAAGAAAAGATGGACGTTAAATACTCAATTAATAAGAGAGAAAGAATACATTAATAATTAAAGGAGGAATTAAATTTTTTTTATAAAAGAAAACGATAATGGAGAAACCACGAAACAAAATATTTGGGATACAATGAAGGCGGTAATAAGAGGTATAACAATCTCTTATAATGCCAAGAGAAATAAGGAAAAATATTCCCAACAAAACAAATTACAACAAAGAATTAAGGAGCTAGAAACCCTACTACAGAATACCCCAAAAGATTCAAAACTGCAAAATCAGATAAGTATAGCTAAACACAAACTGAATTTAATTGAACAAGAGAAAATGATTATGAATTTGAATTTGACTAGACAAACCTATTTTGAACATGCCAACAAGCCAGGAAGATGGCTATCTTATAAATTAAAAAAAAAGAAAGAAAAGAGATTGATATATCAGTTAATAGGTAGTAAGGGAGATATATACCATGAAATAGAACAGAAAAAAGAAATCACTCATAAATACTTTGAAGATCTATACAAAAAAGAAGATGTCAGTGAAGATAGAATAAGGAATTATTTAGATGAAGTGAAGGATAAGGCAATTGGGGAATAAATGGTAGAACTACTAAATAAAGATATTACTGAATCAGAATTGAAATCAGCAATAGAGAACCAGAAAAATAACAAAACCCCGGGCCCAGATGGGGTTCCAGGGGAGCTGTACAAGGCAATAGCAGAACAAATTGGACCACTTATGGTGGAAGTTTTTAATGATGTTTTACTGGCAGCTAGGATGTCGGACTCATGGAGGGGGGCATTGATTTCACTGATCCCGAAGGAGGATACGGATCCCAGATATATAAATAATTACAGGCCGATTTCACTCTTAAATACTGATTATAAAATATTCACTTCTATTATAGCAAAGAGATTAAAAAGACTGTTAAACTTGTATATACATGAAGATCAAAACGGATTTCTCCCAACTAGGCAAATAAAGAACAATCTAAGAATAGTATTAGACGTACTAGAATTTTACGAAGCCCACCCCGAGAAACAAGTAGCACTCGTGTTCTTAGATGGAGAGAAGGCTTTTGATAATCTAAATTGGCAATTTTTAATTCAAAAAATTTATAATTTGAATCTGGGCACCAAACTTGAAAATATTATAACAACCATCTATGACACACAACAAGCTAATATAATAATAAATGGGGAATATACTCATCCAATAAAGATAGAAAAAGGAGTGAGACAGGGCTGCCCACTCTCTTCCCTGCTCTTCATATTATCATTAGAGACATTATTAATGCAAATTAGGTGGAATTCAGATATAAAGGGATTAACGGTTAAGAAAGAGGAATATAAATTGCAAGCATTTGTGGATGATATGATTTTCTTTATCGAAGAACCAATAGACAGGGGACTAAAATTGATGAATGAATTAGAGAAATTTGGAGCAGTAGCAGGACTCAAAATAAATAGGAAAAAAACCAAATTAATGACTAAAAATTTAACAGAAAAACAGAAAATAGAATTAGAAGAAACAATGGAAATACAAGTGACAAAGAAAGTGAAATATTTAGGAATTTGGTTAACACCACACTGTAAGACACTTAAAGAAAATAATTATGATAAATTGATACATCAGGTAAAGAAAGATTTAGAATCATGGGGTAAACTTCAAATTTCACTACTAGGTCGGATCGCTACCATTAAAATGAACACTCTCCCCAAATTTTTGTACCTATTCCAAACGATCCCAATTAAATTACACAAAAAGTTTTTTGAAGAACTCAATAAAATAACCCTTAAATTTATTTGGCAAGGGAAAAAACCCAGAATAAATGTAAAAGCAATGCAGGATATGGAGAGCAGGGGAGGGTTAGCATTTCCAAACTGGGAGTTATACTATATGGCCACCTCGTTAGTTTGGCTGAAGGATTGGGTAAACTTAACCAACAAAAGAATATTATTTCTAGAAGGCCATGATTTACAAAGGGGGTGCCATGCTTTTCTATGGGATGTAGGGAAAACCAGTCAAAAATATTTCCATAGACATTTATTTAGAGACGCACTACTAACAAATTGGAGGAAAATACAGAAAAAACATTATAGAAAAGTACCAATATGGATTTCAACAATGGAGGCGATGATTCACCCAAATAATTTGGATATTACTAAAATGATTAAATACAAAGACTTATTGGACCCACAAGGAAATTTGAAACTGAGGCAGGAACTTCAAGAGCAAGGACAAAAAATTGATCAATGGGTTTACCTTCAGATTCAAAGTAGATACAAACAAGACAAGAAAGAATTTGGAATTAACAATAAACTTCAACAATTAGATAAAATTTTATTAGGATCAGACAAAAAAAACTAACAAAATTTTATAATTATTTATTAGAAACAGAATTAGAAGAAGAAATCGTAAAAGGGAATATGATTGCTTGGAGTAGGAACGTAGGACATAGCGTTACACTAGCAGAATGGGAAAAAGTTTGGGGCAGAAATAATAAGATCACAAAATCGGTAGCATACAAGGAAATTCTTTATAAAATGTTTTATAGATGGCACCTCCCCCCTTCGAGGTTAGCGAAGATGCACCCTAACATGAGTCCATATTGCTGGAAATGTAGGAAAAAAGAAGGAACCTTTTTTCATATGTGGTGATCATGTACAGAAACCCAAAATTACTGGAAGAAAATCAAAACTTGGTTGGAAGAAATTACAAAAGAGCAGATCGAATATAAACCAGAGTCCTTCCTGTTAGGGATTTTTGATAAACAAATTTCCAAAAAAGCTAAATACATAACAATACACATTCTAACAGCGGCCAGATTAGCCTTCGCTCAATATTGGAAACAACATCAAACTCCATCAGATGAAATGATTATCGAAAAAGTTTCAAAATGTGCAGAAATGGATAAACTGACTTTGGCGCTAAAAAACAAAGATACTTCACTATATTATGATAGCTGGAATTGTTGGTATAACTGGATTGATCAAAGATAAATTATATATCATAAGGCATAAGAGAAAAGTATTAATAATGATATAGTGATATATGTAAAGAACAGGTGTGTGTATATGACATAAATCAAAGGTTATGAAAAAAGATCTTGCAAACTGTAAAAATAAGAATGCTTTTAACTTTTCTTTCCTTTTTTTCTAATTTTTTCTTTCTTTTCTTTCTTTCTTCTTTTCTTTTCTTTTGTTCATTTGTGAATGTATTGTTGGTTGGTTTTAATTGTAAAAACTAATAAATTATATTTTTTTAAAAAGAATTTACATCAAGCGCACTTCCCCTTTTAGAAAGACAGAAGCCATGTTTGTCTCCTTTTCCCCTTCTCACTTGGGGAGCAAGGCCTCTTCCCCTACTATTAGCAGGTGGGTCAGGACATGCATAACACAAGCCTACAAAGCGGTGGCTCTTCTGGTACCCCATGGTCTAACAGCGCACTCTACCAAAAGTGCGGCCACTTCAGCCGCTTGGGCCACCCAGGCATCCTTGGAAGCGATTTGCGGAGCACCCACGTGGACATCCCCATCTCCCTTCATCAGACACTACCATCTGGATTCCTTTGCCTCGGTGATGGTGGCCTTTGGCAGATGGGTTCTTCAGTGAGTGGTTCCACCATAGGAGTGATTGGCCAGATGAGGACCTGCCCGTGGACACGCAAGCTTTGGTATGTCCCATCCTGGGCTCTCACAGCAGCATGGAGGAGAATGGGTGTTGGTAAATTTACCTGTGAACACCCTTTCTATCTATGCTGCGAGAAAGCCCAGCCCCTCCCTTGGTTCGTCTGGAGATGGTAAGGCATGTTAATGTATTGGATTGTTTGCTTTCAGAGACACTTCTTAGTCTGTCAAGTATTTTCGCGAAAGCTGGGGATTCTCCTGGGGGCTGGCTTTTTATATATACAAGTACAGACCCAGCTTAATGATGTCATAAGAAGGAGTCTACCCATCCTGGGCTCTCTCGCAGCATAGATAGAAAGGGCATTCACAGGTAAATTTACCAACGCCCATTTCATTCTTGTTACCTGTGTGGGTGTTCAATCATAAACCTGTCACATTTGATTTCTGCAAATATTGGTAGAAGCATGCAATGGTTTGTATGAGTGCATTTATGTATGCTACTTTCCACAAAATATGCATTTTGTATGCTAATTCACTCAATTTGACATATATTCTCATGATGTACTCATTCAGAATGCACCTTCCCAGACAGATACCTATTTTTTTGTTGAAAACAATTTTATTGGTTTTTAAAGACAAACAAAAACAAACAAAACATAAAAACATCCAGCTTTCTTTCATAAATATACAAGCAATATGTCGGTTGGTTTACCAATTTTTGTGCATCCATTTTGTAATCTCAATTACAGTTACATTGCATAATAACTCATATTATCAATCAAAGATTAAATACCCTAGTATCACTATTGACTATAATTTGACTATAATTTTATTCATTCATACTTCACGAGATAACTATAATTTACTTAGTTTATTTTATAACAAATCTATCCTAAAACCATTTTATGAATATGATATCAAAAAAAGAAATATATCTTAATATATTCATTATTTTCTAGAATTCTAGATATTCTATTATTGTATTTTATTATCTAACCATTGATAAAAAAGGTCCCAAATTTTATAAAATTGTTTATCCTCTTGTTCTCTAATTTCAAATATCAATCTATTCATTTCAGCACATTCCAATATTTTCTTAATGATTTCCTCCTGCAATGGTATTTTTCCAATTTTTAGCAAATACAATCCTAGCCGCTGTTAATACATTTACAATCAGGTATTTCAAATCTTTACTGTTGTGACTCTGCAACTTGAACCTGATCAGTCAGCGGATGTGGGTTCGAGCGAGGAAGAAGATCTGGCACTGAGATTTGAACCTGCATTATTAAGTGACTTGGAGGGGAGTCAAATAGAGGAAGAGGAGTTGGATTTGAGAGATGAACCTGATTTATTGGAGGATTCAGAGGCCGCTCTCTCCCCTGAAACTACTTCCCTAATTAAACCTCAGGTGTTAACTGTTAATCAGGAAAGTGTGTCGGAGGTTTCAAGCGGAGATGAAACTGCCGGATGCTGGATGGATGCCAGAACTAGGAGAAGATTGAGACGTCAATCTCAATTAAAAAAGAGACGTCCAGCAAAGGATTAATTAATGAGACAGACACGCCCTTTCTTAGAGGATATAAGGGAG
Organism: Pseudonaja textilis; assembly: GCF_900518735.1. The sequence goes on along the minus strand of NW_020769422.1, from coordinate 1,083,215 downwards.
CTCACGGCTTTGAAATCTTTGCTGGAAACAAAGTGAATCTTGCCTTGGAAAGACTTGCATCTGATTACTGTGTTGTGATTTACGAACTTTACAGAATTGCCGGACAGATTCTAGGAGGATTGCCAAAGGACTGTGATAACAGAGCAATTCAATCTTCTGACTCTGGTTTTGTTTACGTAAAGTATTTGAACTCTATAACTTGAAGTTTTCATCTGTGGATACAGAGGGGACAGAACACTTTACTATGTTATGACTCCCCTTCAAAATTCAAACGAACAAAACAGAAAGCAG
>NW_020769422.1:1030894-1082914 GCF_900518735.1 Pseudonaja textilis | reverse complement strand
GATAGATAGATAGATTGATTGATTAAGGTAAAGAAGAACCTGAAGATTGTATCTTGTGGTTGCTGATTAGATCTACAAATGAGGAAGACAACTGCCACAGGCTCATTGATACCCAACTCCTCCTCCCCACTTAGTGATCAGCGATCAATACACGCGATGTTGCAACAGGAAAAGGAGAGAGAGAGAGAGAAGGAAAAAGAGAACGAAGTCACGTTACAAATGATAATGCAAGCAATACAAAAAATAGCAGACAGAACAGAGAAAACAGATGAGAAAGTAGAGAACATCAATGATGATGAAAATTGAGGAAAGATTCCAAAAAATAGAAGGAAAAGGTGACCAGAGAAAGACAAGAAAATTGGTGAAATTGATAATAGATTGACTGTTGTCAAACATGATAGAGGAAGCAGAATGCTGGGCTGGGAGATGGATAGAGCAGATTTTTATCTCAGATTTCAAAATATAGAAGAAGAAAGGGGAGAAAACCTTGCTGAAATAATGATAAAAATGCTGGCAAATGCCTTGAAGATATCCAAAAAGAAAATGATGGATGTCATAGATGAGGTGTACCGAGTCTTCATAAGAACATGCAATGAGAAAAACTACCTAGAGAAGTCCATGTAAGATTTACTAAGAAGGCAATCAAAACACAAATACTACAAAGTTCAAGAGATGAACCACTGATATATAAAGATAAGGAGATTGTGGTCCTAAAACAAGTACCAAGAAAAGTGAGGGAAATAAGAAGAGAGTATCAATTCTTGACAAAAATCTTAATTAAGAAGGGTGTGAACTATAGGGGCTGTTCCCTGAAGGTTTCATGTTTACTTGGCAAAAGCAAAGACAGAATAGATTTAACAGAGAAAGCAGAACTATTTTATGGAGAATACTTCAGAGGGAAAGAGGATGAGAAATTACGAGAAGAAGAAACAGTCAAAATCCAAGAGGAAGTGACCAAAGCAAGAGAAAATAATTCAAGAAGAAGCAACATATGAAGAAGAAGCAGTAGGAGGAAGAATGGAGTATAAAGAAGCAAAGGAGCAAAAATCTACCATTGCTATAAACCCTACATATAAGGTATAAATAATGGAAGAAAAGAAACTGATTATAATGAATATAAATGGATTGAATTTGGCTATTAAATGAAGGAAAATATTCCATAAATTAGAAGAATTAAAATTCGACATAATTTGCTTGCAAGAAGTTCATAGAAAAAAACACCCAGCCTGTGAACGTGCTCAATTGGAGAATCTGATTTGTGAGACACCCAGAGGGGAGGGAGGAAATAGGGTCACAGGTGACTGCAAATTACGTATGCCAGAGTTGGCTTCATACAGGGCAGTGATAGTATGTCGCCTCTAATGAATCCTTTGAAGTTTTTTGAAGTTCGGCTCAAGAATCATGATTTAATTAGAGTGATTGCTGGAATCCTGACAACATAACTGTAAAAGACAAGCTAGAAATAAAAATTAAAATAAGCCAAAAAAAAAAGTAGGAGAACATCTATCTGATCTTGATGAATACAAATCACTGAGACCTGATGGATTACATCCTAGAGTTCTAAAGGAACTGACAGAGGTCATCTCAGAACCACTGTACCAAATCTTTCAAAAAATTCTGGAGCACCAGCGAACTACCAGAGGACTGGAAAGCTGATGTGGTTCCCATCTTCAAAAAAGGAAAAAAAAACAGACCCAGGAAACTATCAGCCAAACATTAATACCCAGGAAGATACTGGAAAAGATAATAAAAAAACAGATCTGCCAACATCTAGAAACAAGTAAAGTAATAACTAGCAGTCAGCTAGTTTGTTAAAAAAAGACCATGCAAACCAATCTTATTTCATTCTTCAACATAGTGACTAAATTAGTAGACCAGCAAAATACTCTGGACATAATATACTTAGATTTCAGCAAGGCAGTCAACAAAGTAGACCACAACCTACTTCTTGGTAAACTAGAAAAAAGTGGGATAGCATCACCACCTGATGGATTTGCAACTGGCTGACAAACTGTACTCAACAAGTAGTCCTTAATAGGTCTACATGGAGGGAAGTAAGCAGTGGGGTTCCACAAGGTTCCATCTTAGGCCCAGTACTGTTCAATATCTTCATAAACGACTTAGATGAGTGAATAGAAGGGGAACTTACCAAATTTGCAGATGATACTAAGTTGGCAGGAATAGCTAACACCAATGGTGGAATTCAAATTTTTTTACTACCAGTTCTGTGGGCGTGGCTTATTTGGTGGGCGTGGCTTGTGGTCATGTGACTGGGTGGATGTGGCTTAGTGGTCATGTGACTGGGTGGGTGTGCTTGGTGGTCATGTGACTGGGTGGGCATGACTTGGTGGTCATGTGACTTGGTGGGCGTGGCCAACTCAATGTCACTCACATCAAGGGGTGCCTCACCTGGCCCCTCCCCTCTTAGCCATTCCTTGTCACCCAGCCTCAACTTATCTATAGTTCTGTAAAAATGTTGTTCACCTTTTTTGACTTTATTATCTGCATACTATAGATGTACTTTCATGGACCATTGAAAGGATGAAATGGCTCACATGCTTTACTCAAGAGTGTAATAAGCAACAGGCTTTTAAGGGGCTGCCACAAAGAAAGGGGGACAATGTATTTTCCAAAGAAGCAGAATGCAAACAAGAAGCAATGGATGGAAACTGAACAGAGAGAAGCAACCTAAAACTAAGGAGAAACTTCCTGACAGTGAGAACAATTAACCAATGGAACTGCCTGTCTCCAGAAGTTCTGGGTGCTCAATCCCTGGAAGTTTTTAAGAAAAGACTGGACAGCCATTTCTCTGAAATGGTATAGGGTTCACCCCAAGGTCCCTTCTAAGTATTATTCTGACACCTTTCCCAGGATTTCTACTCAGAGTTTGGCATCCTCCGTTTTCTTGCCTGAGCAGGGGGTTGGACTAGAAGACCTCCAAGGTCCCTTTCAACTCTTGTTAAACACATGTGTATTTTATGCTCTGGACTATTGACATCGAATGCATGTAAACCCTGAAAAATATGTGGTAGCCCTGGGCAAAAGAAAGGCAGAAAAATCACTCTAGGTGTAGGGACAGTGTAAAATATTAACACATGATAAATAAAGAAACAATTAAAAATAATAGCGCAGAGTTTTATCTCTCTCTCTCTTCCTCTTTTTTTTTCTTTCTCTACCTTCCTCTTTCTTTCTTTCTTTCTTTTCTTTCTTTCTTTCTTTCTCATACACACACACACACACACACACACACACAGAGCACTTAACAGACAAGCATTTTGGAAGCAGCTCATTTAAATTTCTCCAAGGCTTGAGTGGATTCCCCCACCCTCTCTGTTAGACCGCACTCCTTCTCACTCCAGCACTTTAACTCACAAGGGGAAAGCGATACTTGCAGCGTCCAAGGGGAATCCTTGGAGAAGTTTGTAAAAGACCTGCTTCCAAAATGCATTTCTTTTACGTTGCAAAAGTGCTCCAAGGCTTGATTCACCCCCACCCCCTCTGTCAGACCGCACTCCTTCTCACTCCAGCACTTTAACTCACAAGGGGAAAGCGATACTTGCAGCGTCCAAGGGGAATCCTTGGAGTTTTTAAAAGACCTGCTTTCAAAATGCATTTCTTTTACGTTGCAAAAGTGCTCCAAGGCTCGATTCACCCCCATCCCCTCTATTAGACCGCACTCTTTCTCACTCCCAACACTTTAACTCACATGGGGAAAGCAATACTTGCAGCATCCATGCCTTTCTTCCTTTTCCCCAGGGAGAAAGAGGACGTGGGGAACGGAAAGCTAGGAGAGCGATCACAAGTGAGTGACCGGGCAACCAGGTTGGGGGCGTGGCCAGCCATGGATTGCCACCAGTTCAGCGACCCATGCCAAAAAAACACTACCAGTTCACCTGAATAGGTGCGAACTGGTCGAATAGCACCTCTGGCTAACACCCTAGAAGATAGGCTCAAGATCCAGATGGATCTTGACAGACTTGAACACAGGGCCATATCTAACAAAATGAAATTCAACGTAGAAAAAAGTAAAGTCCTACACTTAGGCAAGAAAAACCAAAAGTGCACATCCAGACTGGGTGAAACCAGGCTTAATAGCAGTAACTGTGGGAGGGATCTTGGAATCTTGGTGGACAACCAGCTTAATATGAGCCACCAGTGTGCAGTGGCACCCAAAAATGCAATCCTAAATTGCATTAACAGAGGGATACAATCAAGATCAAGTGAGGAACTAACACCACTCTATAAAGCCTTAGTAAGATCACACCTAGAGTACTGCATCCAGTTTTGATCACCACACTATAAAAAAGATGTTGAGACTCTAGAAAAATCACAGAGAAGAGTAACCAGGATGATTAGGGAACTGGAGTCTAAAACATATTGAAGAACGGTTACAAGAACTGGGCATGGCTAGTCTAGTGAAGAGAAGGACCGGGGAGACATAATAGCAGTGTTCTAATATTTGAGGGGCTGCAACAGAGAGGAAAGGGTCAAGTATTTTCTAAAGCATCTGTAGGCCAGACAAGGAATAATGGATGAAAATTGAATAAGGAGAGATTTAACCTGGAAATAAGGAGAAACTTTCTGATAGTGAGAACAATCAACCAATGGAACAGCTTGCCTTCAGAAGTGAGAGTTTCATCTTTTGAGACTTTCAAGAAGAGATCGAACTGCCATCTGTCAGAAATGGTATAGAATCTCCTGCTTGGGCGGGGGATTGGACTAGATGACCTACAAGGTTCCTTCCAATTCTTGTAATCTGTAAAATGGAGGATTACATTTTTCCTCCCCAGTTGCTCTCAATGAAAACACTGTTTAACCCAAAATGGAATTTTTATATGTTATAAAATAAAAAACTATGCAAAAAAATGTTCTCACTTCAAGAAATTTCTCCTTAGATTTAGGTTGGATCTCTTTTTGATACAGTTTCATCAATCACTACTTAAAAATTTTTTTTAAAGAGAAACTAATGAACTTTGTGCATGGGCATATCATTGTGGGTGCATACCTTGCACCATATGGCATCTGAGATATTAATTTGGCTTTAAAGGGTTAATGGGACAGGTTGTCCTGTTTGTCCCCCTTCTAGTGAAAATGGGACAAATTGTGTTGGCACTATGCTTGTGCTTTGGCTAAATGGCTATATCCAAATTGTGTTGGCACTATACTTGGCTATAACTTATTACTGCCAAGGTTTGAGATCTTGAAAAATCACATCATTATTTAAATGCTGGAATTTATTCAATTTTAAATTCCAGGAGACAGTGGGGGACCATGGCCCTGGAGTGCTATGGTCCATGAAGTTGTGAAGAGTGGACACAACTTAGTGACTGAACAACATCAAAACTCAATTTTATTTCCAATTTTCCATGATTTTGGGGACAACAAAGTCTTCTTGAGAAAGCTGTAATTTTTGTTTTAGAGTTATTAATGGAAAGGAGAAAGACACAAGAAAAGAAGAGTCGCTAATCGAATTTCAAGAGGATTGTATAGCAGTAATTGAAAAAGAAAAAGAAGAAAGTGCAGTAGGTGGTGTACCCAGAGAGCAATGAGAACTAAGACCTACTAGAGCAATAAAACCTTCATACAAAGCCTAATAGGGATGAAAGAAAATTGATTACGATTAACATAAATGGACTTAATTTAGTTACTGAAAGAAGAAAAGTATTTCATAAATTAGAGAAATAAAGTTTGATATAATCCGTCTACAAGAAGTACACATTAAAAAATATGAATATATATTGAAACAAAAAAATTAGGGAAATTATTCACATCGTTGACACAATGTAAAAAAAGAGGTGTGGTCTTATATATTAGAGATACAATCCTGGCAGAACCAATCTATGCAGATGATGATGGAAGGATTTTGATGGTGGAAATAATGGATAATAATGTAAAAACACTTTTAATAGCAATATACGCTCCAAATGATAACCAAGAAGAATTCTACAGGAAACTACATATTAAAATAATTGAATTGAACTATGTTTATATTTGTATGATGGGAGATTTCAATGGAATAATTAATGATCAATTGGATTACAAAACAGAAATCAACGAAGAAAATTAGAAAGACACTACCAAAATCCTTCTTTCGAGTGATAGAGGAAATAAATTTAAAAGATGCATAGAGAAAGAGAAATGTGGAAAATAAGCAATATACTTTTTATTCAAACAGACATGCATCATGGTCTAGAATAGATATGAGAGATATGCAGAACTACTTTCTAATATACGAAAAATTGAAATAGAAACAAGTACTTGGGCAGACCATAACCCAATGAGTTATTTGGAAAGGACAAAAAAGGAAGTCTAGATGGAGCTTAAATAATATGATACTGAAGGAAAAAGACTTTAAACAGAAAATGGAGAGAGAACTGATCTTATTTTTTAAAGAAAATAAAAAAGAGGATACATCTTTACAGAATCCCTGGGACACTATGAAGGCCTACACAAGAGGCTTGATAATAGATTATACAAGGAAAAGAAATATAAAACAGAAAAAGACTTTCAAAATACTGGAAGATGACTGTAAGAACTGGAAAAAGAATTACAGAAGTTTCCTAAAAAAAAAAAAAGACATTAAAATTAAAATGGACATAACTAAACATAAAATGGGACTAATGGAAAAAGAGGATTTAGCACAAAAAATTAAAAATGCTAAACAGAATTACTTTGAAGATACAAACAAACCAGGCAGATGGCTAGCTTATAAATTGAGAAAGGAAAGATAATCAAGAAGGATTAGTCAATTAATAGATGTAGAAGGACATCTTTGCTATGGAAAGGAGGAGAAGAACAAAATTATACAAGATTATTATGGAAAACTGTATTATCAAGAGAATATTCAAGAAGAAAAAATTAAACAATATTTACAGAAAGAGAAGTTACCCCAGATACCCAAAGACATTGAAACAATGTTAGAAGGGAACATAAGGATGATGGAATTAACTGAAGCCTTAAAAAAACAGAATGCTGGAAAAGCACCAGGTCCAGATGGATTGCCAGCGGAATTTTACAAGACCTTCCAGGAAATACTGAATCTTCAACTATTGGAAGTCATGAATGAAGTTATGTCAAAGAAGAGAATACCCAAAACATGTTCAGAAGCATATATTACACTTATACCGAAGGAAAACACAGACCCGCAGCAAGTTAAAAATTCTAGACTTATATCCCTATTAAATGCAGACTAAAAAATGTTTGCTTCAATCTTGGCAGAAAAACTGAAAAGATACTTAAATAATTTTATTCATGCTGATCAAAATGGATTTCTGCCAAAGAGACATATTAAAGACAATATGATAATAATTCTGGATACCTTGGAATACTATGAGGCACATCCTGAAAAGCAAATGGCCTTGATGTTTTTAGTTGCACAAAAAGCCTTTGATAATGTGAGTTGGAGATTTATGTTATTGCAACTGGTACAAATGGGCTTTGGTAAAAAAATTATTCAAGCCATTGAAACGATATATCATAAACAAACTGCAAAGGTTATGATAAATGGAGAATTAACAGACTTTATAGATATAAGAAAAGGGACAAGACAAGGTTGCCCACTATCGCCTCTGTTGTTTGTGTTAACATTAGAAATGTTGAATAGGAATATTAGAGAAGAAAAAGAAAATAAAATGAATTAAAATTAAAAAGGAAGAGTATAAATTGCAAGTCTTTGCAGATGATCTGGTATTTATATTAGAGGATTGATTGAAAACGACACCTAAATTAATAGAAAAGATAGAAGAATATGGAAAAGTAATAGGTTTGAAAATAAAGGTAAAACAAATATATTAACAAAGAACATGTTAGCAAGACGAAAGAAAGAGTTGGAAGTTTTAGAAATACAGGTCACAAATAAGGTCAAGTATTTAGGGATATATATATTACACCAAGATGTAGTACATTCAAGGAGGATAACTGTTTTAAACTCAAACAACAGATTGCGACAGACTTGACAAAATGGGAAAATTTAGTTATCATTGATTGGGAGAATATCTACAATTAAGATGAATGTATTGCCTAGAGTTTTATATTTATTCCAGACAATCCCAATTTGATTAGGGAAAGAGTTTTTCGAAGACTTAAATAAAATTGTGCTGAAATACATCTGGCAGAAAGTGAGAATAAAACTCAAACTGTTACAAGATGCAAGAATAAGAGGAGGCTTAGCTTTGCCCAATTGGGAATTATACTGTATTATCAGGCGACAAATCTGATGTGGGTAAAGGAATGGATAACATTAAGGAACAGTAGATTATTGACTTTAGAAGGACATGACTTGCTCTGGTATAAGGGAACTAAAACACAGGGGTATTTTAGAAGACATTATATTCAAGAGGCATTGTTTTTAAGTTGGAAGAAGACAAAAAGACAATATTACTCAAAAATTCCATTATGGATATCTACCATTGAAGCTTTTTCTTATCCAATAATATATAAAAAGGAACAAACAGTTAGATATGGTTCTCCCCATATGGGACAAAGAGGCATATGCTGTGCGGCGGGCAATGCTCACATGGAGACATTTCCTGGAAGGAAACCAAATCCCCTTTGAAGTCTGGACAGATCATAAAAATCTAGAAGCTCTGAAAACTCCACGGAAGAAATACAAGTAAGGTGGGCTCAATACTTTAAATGGTTTAATTTCACTCTCAAATATCTCCCAGGGGAAAAAAAATTCTTGACAGATGCCCTGTCCAGGAAACCCCAATACAACAGCAAAAAGATTGAAGTTATAAAACCCATTATCCAACCAACCCAACTTGCAGCCAAAGTAATCACCTGGGCACAAGAAAAGAAAGAATCATTGACTGACAATGCAACAACTTCAATATTTAAGGAGGCACTACTTAAGGACGACTGGCTCCAGGCTAACAAAAACATTTGCTTACTCAAATATGGTCTAGCCTGGGTAGAAAACAAACTTTATGTCCCTGCCAGCCAGAGGATGGACCTCATGAAATGATGCCATGACTCAAAAATAGCGGGACACTTTGGTTTTGTAAAAACCCTGCATCTCATCAAAAGACAATTTTGATGGCCATCTCTCAAAAAGGACATTGAAAACTATGTTGCTAGTTGCCCCATTTGTGCTGCTGCAAAAAGAAGACAAGGGAAATCTCCTGGACTTTTACGAACAGTGGCAGAACCTTCAGCACCTTGGAAAGAGATCTTTATGGACTTTATAGTGGAGCTCCCTGAATGTGCAGGAAATACTGTTATTTGGGTTGTAACTGATCTTTTTTCAAAACAGGTTCATTTTGTATCATGCCAAAAGATCCCAACAGCCAAGGCATTGGCAAAGGTGTTTTTAATACACATTTACCGCCTTCATGGAGCTCCCCAACAGATTATCTCACCCCCAGACTAACGGCGGAGCAGAACAATCTAATAGCATATTAGAACAATATTTAAGATGCTTTATTAATTTCCAAAAGGACAATTGGACTGACCTTCTTCCTTTTGCAGAGGTAGCATACAACAACTCAGTCCACAGCAGCACTGGTTTCACCCCATTCCAGGTAGCCACAGCCCAAGAATTCAACCCCATGCCAGAGCTACCTACCAAGGAACCTGAAATTCCCTCCCTTAAGGAGTGGATAAATAATTTGCAAACGACTTGGCCAGTGATCAAACTAGCCTTACAAGAGGCTAGAGCAGCTTTTAAAGCTCAGGCAGACAAAAAATGTTGTGATCCTAAAACATTCAAAGTTGGGGACTGCATATACAGTATTTGTCTACAAAATTCCTAAAATCACTGCTAGAAACTGGGACCTAAATTCATTGGGCCATTTTCCATCTCCAGAATTATTAATCCTGTTACAGTAGAACTTCTATTTCCCAAAACACTTAGACAGGTTCATCCAGTGTTCCACTGTAGCCTCTTTCCACACCTCCAACTCCCATTATGGTACACGGGAAACAACATTTTGAAATTAAAGATATCCTTAATTCGCACACTCACCATGGCTCCACACAATATTTAGTAGCCTGGAAACACCTTCCTTCCTCAGAAAATGAATGGGTAGCCAAATGACATGTAAAAGCACCCACATTACGATGGAAGTTCCACCTGAAATACCCTCACAAACCATCCTAAGTTGTAAATGTAACATGTTTTATGTCTTCCAGGTGGATTTCTCAAATTTTTGAGGAGGGCAATATGTCAGATCCGTGTATCTGCCATTCTTCAATGGAAGAAGAAGGTGGGGGGGAGTTGGTACAAGTAATCCTTTTTGATGTAACCTGAATATATTAAATCTTATATTGAATCTGTATAACTTGCAGATTCAACTATGATACACAACTGGAGGACTGGAGCCAGATGTCTAGAAACTTGTCACCTCTTGGAGAGATAGCAAGAGGAGAAGGGACCATAAAAATTCCAGCTCTGAAAGATACTCCCTGGGAAACTTTTCTAAGATACGTTCCCAGAAAAGTGGGGTGGGAACTAATATGTTGGTTCTTTGTTTGACTAAATCCACATCAGAATAAGGGGAGGGGTTCTAACTCCCTTTATCTATTTGTTCTGTCTCACCTGTATCCACAGGTGAGAGTCCAAAGTTCCAAAGTACAAATGCTCAAACAAACAGTCTCAGACACGGCAGAGTTAATTGCTTCTGTTTACACAATCCTTGGCAGTCTTCCTGGAATCTGTCTGTCAAGTCCGAACTAACCATAAATCAAGACGCTGCAGCCGAGTGTACCAGACGTAACACCAACCGAAATGACACCTTGCTTTGAACAGAGATTCAGAGCTAGCACTCTTCCTTATATTCCCTAAGGGGCGTGTCAGTCTCTTTTCTGTGTCCGTTGGATGGCCCGTTTCTGCTTACGTCTTTGCCATGCGTCTATCCAACATTGCTTGGTTTGTTCTTCAACTAATGACTCCGGCACACTCTCCTGATTGTCTGTTAACACCTGAGGTTCAATCAGGGAGGGAGATTCAGGGGAGGAAGATGACTCTGAAACTTCCAGTAAATCAGGCTCATATCTCAGAGTCAAATCCTCTTCTTCCTCCTGACTCCCTTCAATGTCGCTCAATAATGCAAGCTCGAATCTCAATGCCAGATCTTCCTCATCACTCAAGCCTACATCTGCTGACTGACCAGGTTCAAACCTCAGAGGCACAACATCTATTACTGTATGCCTGGAAGCATCTTAGATTCTGCTTTGACTAGTACCTGGATCATTTCCTTTCAATAAAGAATTCCTTTTGAAGTACCTAGCTTTCAGAAGTTCATTCTTTTCAATTGAAGGGGAAAAGTCCAGTGCTTACATAGAGTCTCTTCAGCAGGAAGAAGCAGCCAGGGTTGAATGAATCTTCTAGACTTGGTTGAACTTTTCTGCCAGTTCTATGGGCATAGCTTGGTGGGGATCATGTGAGTGACTGGGCATGGCCAACTCAATGTCACTCACAGAAAGGTGCCGCCCCATGGTGTCAAGTTGGCCATGCCCATTCAGTCACATGACCCCTACCAAGCCATGCCTACCAAACCACGCCAACAGAGTAGTAAATTTGTTATGGTCGTAAAAAATTTGAATTCCATCACTGGTCATAAGTTGTGTCAGTTGTTAAGTGGGTCATCACATCCAATTTTACAAACTTTTTTGCAGTGTTCATTAAGCAAATCACTGTGGTTGTTAAGTGAACACCATGGTTATTAAGTAAATGGCATAGTTGTTAAGCAAGTCTGTTGTCTGAAGTGGGTATATTTTGCCAAAACCCAGAAGTAAATGCCAATTTCTGACAAAAATTGTAGATACATGACCATGAGATTCTACAAATGACTGCAAATGTGAACCAGTTGCTGAGAGCCCAAAATGCAATCAAGTGGGGGGAGAGGGAGTAGCAGCTGTTGGAATTTTGAATCCAAGTCATAGAAGCCCTGAGGAAGTCAATCATAACTTCAAACAGTTGTAAATCGAGAACTAACTGTAGTCACATTTCAAATTGGGCTTTAGTCAGATAATGAGCATCTCCATTTACAGGTAGTCCTCAAATTACAACTACAATTAGGACTGGAATTTCTATCATAAGTTGGTGGGGTCATAAACAAATTGTTACATGACCACTGGTTTATGATAGCAATCCTAGCTCTCTGTTAGGTCCACATCATGTCCTGCCATTCTCTTGGAAGCGGGGGAGATTGCTGGCATTTTTCCATGTTTTTGCTTTTGCTGTAACTGCTTGGGAATTTGGCGGGGGGTGGGATTCAGAGATGGAGCAGACTCCCTCCCGTCAGTTCCAAGGCTATCGTGCCCTGAGAATGAATTGTTATTTGCCTAGCACCTCAGTATTCTCAAAACAATCTTGCAGCATCACATTGATTGCCGGTAGACTGGCCAGGGGGATTGGGGTTGGGAAATGGAAGAACTGCTTTGTGCTTTGCGCGGGAGTTTTCAGATTCCGCCTAACTTTACTGCAACCACTTTCTCTCAGTAAAAGTTCTTTTGATTCAACTTAATGGAGTCAAGAGTTTTGCTTTCCTGAGGGACCAGCTGGGGCAGGTGCTTACACTCTTTCTGTTGTGGTTGATTGAGAATCACGGATTATTAAGCAAGTACTTATTTCACCCAAGCCAAGCCATTCCAGGCTTGGTTCCTCCCAGTCCAATCCTCATTAAGGTAAGGCACTACCCCCACCTGCTGATCTCTTCCCCATCTCTGTCCTTTTGGCTTTGCAGGGCAGCAAGCAACCCTAGAACCACATGGTTCTGCAACTGCCTCCCACACCCTAGGACAGGAGGGTCAAACTCACATCATCACAGAAGCATCACATGATGTATCAGGACTTTTTCACCCTTTGCTAAACTGGGTGTGGGCATAACCAGTGCGTGATGCATCTGGCCCATGGGCCAGGAGTTTGACAACTCTGCCCTAGGAAGTCTTAGCAAATGCCAACAAGCATTCATTTGCCAAGCAACCTTTCCAATCCCACATAGCTCCCCAGCTGCCCCAGCAAGAAAGTCAGCAAGCATTTGTTGATTTCAGCTCAGTCAGTCTCAGTGTATTTTGCTAAGGCAGTCTACCTGCCTCTTATGAGGTGCCACATCTTTGTTTTCTCCCCTTTCAGTTGGAGGGAAAGAAAAAGACCAAACTTAACAAAAGTGGAACTTGGAAAATAAAATAAAATTCAAAGTAAAAGAAGGTCTTGGAGCTACAGTAAATTGAATACTCGCTAACTAATTTTAAGCAGATTAGATTTGAAGAAAGTGCTGGAATCACATAGTAGGGAACCTCAGCAGCAGCAGGTTCATTTTAATAAGCCTCAGAAAGACAGATCCAAAACAGATGATGGCTCTCTTTCAATCTTCAGAAACAATATATTTACTTCAAAAATAATAGCAAAAGGAAAAACAGATGGCGTTTTTTAAATCAAATCTGAAAATACCTGATAAATTTTCTTTGCTATATCAATTATTCTTAGTATTATAAACTTTCAAATTGAATTTGTTTTCATTGTAGTATTATCCTTAGATTTGTGAGTGTGACTTTGGGGGGTATTTCTAATTTGTAGTGTTGTGGGATAATTCCAGGTTGAGTCAGATCCAGAATAATGTCAGGTTTCCAAGTGATGAAATCCATTTCAAAAGAAAAGAACAAAGTCTATCCTCAAAAAAGATTTCTTTTATTTAGGAAAGCATCAAATTGGCAAAGTACAGTGTAATTCCGGATTGAGTCAAGTCACACTCTTTGCCCCTTCAAGGAAATGCCTCCAAGTTAATAGGACCCAATGGACAGCAAATGCTTCCTTCTCCCAAATTGGCCATCCCCTTTCAATTTCCATTAATTTCCTGGAGGTGTAAGCTCAGGGTTGTAAGATCCCAACGGCGTTTGTCTACAAGAGCATGGCCCCCACAGCCACATCTCTGGCATCAGCCTGGACTACAAAGGGGACATCTGTGTTGGGATGCTAACTCATGAAACTCCTGGGTGTATTCTGCTATTGACCTCCACCTCTGGTTTAATGGTTTTCATCCTGGGCCTAGCCTTCAGTTCATCTATGGGCTCCTCGCACCATGTGTGGAGTGCCATCATAAACTGGTTATAATCCCTCAGCTGGACATTATAGTTGTGAAGAGTGACCATCCAAGCTTTAAAAATGCCCCCAAAACTGTCACCCAAGCAAATTCATTGGGCACAATATTTAACTTTTCCTTGCACTACATTCCTGGGGGAAAGAATTTTATGGCAGATGCTTTGTCTAGATTGCCCCAGTACAATAGTGTTAGGCCAGAAGTAATCCATCCAGTTATCCCTTCCAAGCAACTAGCTGCTCCAATGGTCACCAGAGCCCAGGAAAAAGTGGATTCCTTCCCAGTGATTTATGCAAGAAACTGAAAGGAGCGCTAAAAAGTGATGACTAGGTCCTGTCCCACTCAAAGGACTGCACCATGCGAGGTAGACTGGCTTGGATTGGCGCTAAACTATATGTTTCCACCAGTCTTAGGGGGACTGTGTTGCAATGGGCTCATGATTCGAAAACTGCTCGGCACTTTGGCATTGTGAAAACTTTACATGTGATCAAACAGCAGTTTTGGTGGCCCTCACTGAAAAAGGACATAGAGACCTATGTGGCCAGCTGTCCTGTGTGTGCTACTGCTAGGAGGTCTCCAGAGAAGCCTGCTGGACTCCTCCATAGTGTTGCCAGGCCTAGCGCCCCATGGAAGGAAATATCTATCTATGGACTTCATTGTTGAATTACCCGAGAGTGGGATGAATTCAGTCATTTGGGTGATTACCCTTATATTCCAAGCGGGTGCACTTTATACCTGCACCAAGATTCCCTCTACAAAAACACTTGTCAAACTATTTATTCAACATGTGTATAGGTTACATGGAGTTCTAGACCGCATCATTTTGGATGGGGGGGTTGTTTACAATTCACCTCCCACTTCTGGATGGAATTCCTGAAGCTGTTAGGCTCCACCCAGGGTTTAAGCTCCACCCGCCACCACTAAACTAATAGGGCCTATGAACATATGAACTTGATGCTGGAACAGTACCCTATGTAAACTACCTGCAGGACAATTGGGCCAACTTGTTGCTATTTGCAGAGGTCGCTTACAATAAATCAATCCATAGTAACACTGCTTCACCTTGCTTAAATTTGCTTCTGGTCAGGATTTTGTCCCCATACAAAAACTGCCCCAGAGGAAGCCTCAGATCCCCTCCTTAGTGGAGTGGATTGAACAGCTTCAGTGTATTTGACCTGTCACCCGTAAGGCACTAGACAAAGCACATCAGTTGGTTGCTCTTGCTTTTTCTTCTCAATTTTTCTATTAAGTACTCTAAGATGAGCAGAAAGATACCAGCCTCAGCTTCTTCAATCCCGACTTCTTCCTCCTCACCATCTGGAGGACAATGATCAATACAGGTGATGTTACAACAAGAGAAGGAGAAAGAAGTGACACTGCAGATGGTTATGCAAGGAATTCAAAAGATACAAGTAAAAACAGATAATATTGAAAAGAGAACAGAGAACATTGAGCAAAGAACTGAAAAGACAGATGAGAAAATTGAAAATATTCAACAAATGATGATGCAATATGAGGTCAGAATCAAGAAAATTGAAGAACAAGATGTACAAAGAGATAAGAAGATTGGGGATATGGATATCTGATTGAGTGAAGTGGAAGGGCAGATCTCTGCAATCATTGGGATGGGAAATTGATAGCTCAGAATTCTATCTTAGATTTCAAAATATAGAAGAAGAAAAGGGTGAAAACCTTGCTGAAATGATGACAGAAATCCTGGCAGAAGCATTAGAGGTAACTAAAGAGAAGATGATGGATGGAATGGATGAGGTTTTTTGTGTCTATACAAGATATGCGATGAGAAATAAACTGCCAAGAGAAGTTCATATCAGATTTACTAAGAAAATAATTAAATCACAAATACTGCAGGCGGCAAGAGAAAAAACACTAAAGTACAAAGATAAAGAAATAGTGGTACTGAAACAGGTACCGTGAAGAGTGAGAGAGATAAGAAGAGAATATTTATTCTTGGCCAAAGAGTTACTTAAGAGAGGAATAAATTACAGATGGCTGATACCAGAAGGTCTCATGTTTATCTGTCAGGAACAAAGACACAGAATTGATACAGTTGAAAAAGCTGACTTATCTGGAACATTTTAGAGGAAGGGAGGAAGATACAAGAAAAGAAGAGTCATTAATTAACTTTCAAGACGAATGTACAGCAGTAATTGAAAAAGAAGAAGGAGCTGTAAGTGGTGTACCCAGAAAGCAACGAGAACCAAGATCTACTAGAGCAACAAATCCTTCTTATAAAGTCTAAAATGGATGAGAAAAAACTGATTACAATTAATATAAATGGGCTTAATTCAGCTATTAAGAGAAGAAAAATATTTCACAAGTTAGAGAAATTAAAATTTGATATAATCTGCCTACAAGAAGTACATATTAAAAAACAACATGATTATATATTGAAACAACAAAAATTAGGGAAATTATTTACAGCGTTGACACAGTGTAAAAGAGAGGAGTGGTGTTATACATTAGAGATGCAATCCCTGCGGAACAAATATATACAGATGATGATGGAAGGATTTTGATGGTGGAGATAACGGACAATAATCTAAAGATACTTTTAATAGCAATTTAAGCCCCAAATGATAATCAAGAAGATTTTTACAGGAAATTACATAAGAAAATAATTGAACTGGACTATGCTAATATCTGTCTGATGGGAGATTTTAATGGAATAATAAATGACAAATTGGACTATAAAACACAAAAAACAGCAAAGAAAGCTAGAAAGGCATTGCCAAAATCCTTCTTTCGAATGGTAGATAAGATAAACTTAAAAGATGCATGGAGAGATAGAAATGCGGAAAATAAAAAATATACTTTTTATTCAAATAGACATGCATCATGGTCTAGAATAGATATGATACGGATGTCAACAGAATTGCTTTCTAACATACAAGACATTGAAATAGAAGCAACTACCTGGGCAGATCACAATCCAATAACACTTGTATGGAAAGGACAAAAAAGGAGATCTAGATGGACTTTAAACAATACGATATTAAAGGAAAAAGACCTTAAACAGAAAATTGAGAGAGAATTGACTTTTTTCTTTAAAGAAAACACAAAAGAGGATACATCATTACAGAACCTCTGGGACACGATGAAGGCTTATACAAGAGGCTTGATAATGGACTATACAAGGAAAAGAAATATAAAACAGAAAAAACCTTTAAAATATTGGAAGATGACTACAAGAAGTTGGAAAAAGAACTACAGAATTTCCACAAAAAAGGACATTAAAATTAAAATGGACATAACTAAACATAAAATGGGGCTAATGGAAAAAGAAGAAATAGCACAAAAATTAAAAATGCTAAGCAGAACTATTTTGAAGATGCAAACAAACCAGGAAGATGGCTAGCATATAAATTGAGAAAGGAAAGAGACTTGAGAAGAATAAATCAATTGATAAATGAACAAGGACATGTATGCTGTGGAAATGCGGAGAAGAAAAAAATTATTCAAGATTACTATGGAAAACTGTACCATCAAGAGAATGTTCAGGAAGAAAGAATTCAACAATACTTACAGGAAGCAAATTTACCTCAGATACCCAAAGATATTGAAATAATGTTAGAAAGTAAAATAACAATGATGGAATTAACAGAAGCTTTAAAAAAGCAAAACATTGGGAAAGCACCAGGTCCGGACGGTTTGCCAGTGGAATTTTATAAGACATTCCAGGAAACAGTGAATCTTCACTTATTAGAAATTAAGAATGAAGTTATGATAAAGAAGAGAATATCCAAAACATGGTCAGAAGCATATATCACACTTGTACTGAAGGAGGACACAGACCCACAGCAAGTTAAAAACTACAGACCTATGTCACTATTAAATTCAGATTATAAAATTTTTGCTTCAATTCTGGCAGAAAGACTGAAAAGATACTTAAACAATTTTATTTACCCTGATCAAAACGGATTTCTGCCAAAGGGACAGATTAAAGATAATATGAGAATAATTTTAGGTATACTGGAATACTATGAGGCACATCCTGAAAAACAAATGGCTCTGATGTTTTTAGATGCACAAAAAGCCTTTGATAATGTGAATTGGTGTTTTATGCTGTTACAAGTGGACCAAATGGGCTTTGGTAAAAAATTTACTCAAGCCATAGAAACGATATATCATAAACAAACTGCAAAGGTTGAGATAAATGGAGAGTTAACAGACTTTATAGATATAAGAAAAGGGACTAGACAAGGCTGTCCACTGTTGCCTCTGTTGTTTGTGTTAACACTGGAAGTGCTGAATAGGAACATCAGAGAAGAAAAAGAAATAAAAGGAATGAAAATTTAAAAAGAAGAGTATAAATTACAAGCTTTTGCAGATGACCTGGTATTTATATTAGAGGATCCATTGGAGTCAGCACCTAAACTGATAGAAAAGATAGAAGAGTATGGGAAAGTAGCAGGTTTGAAAATAAATAAAGATAAAACAAAGATTTTAGCAAAGAACATGTTAGCACGCCAAAGAAAGAATTGGAGGAAGTTTTGGGGATCCAGGTCACAAACAAGGTTAAGTATTTAGGGATACATATAACACCAAGATGTAGCACACTTAAGAGTACAATTATCTCAAATTTAAACAACAGATTGTGACAGACTTGATAAAATGGGAAAATTTACAATTATCACTGATTGGGAGAATATCTACAGTTAAGATGAATGTATTGTCGGAGATCTTATACTTATTCCAGACAATTCCAATCAGATTAGGGAAAGAATTTTTTGAAGATTTAAACAAAATACTGCTAAAATGCATTTGGCAGGGGAAGAAAGCGAGAATAAAACTTAAATTGCTCCAAGATGCAAGAATAAGAGGAGGATTTGCTTTGCCCAATTGGGAATTATACTACCAAGCGATGAGTCTGATGTGGGTAAAGGAGTGGATAACACTAAGGAATACTAGACTTTTGAATTTAGAAGGACATGACTTGCTGTTAGGGTGGCATGCCTTCCTCTGGTATAAGGGAACCAAATCGCAGGGCTATTTTAGAAGGCATTATATAAGGGAGTCTTTATGGTTGAATTGGGAGAAAATTAAGAGAAAATGTTATTTGAAAATTCCAGTCTGGTTATCAACTATTGAAGCCTTTTCTTATCCTATAATATATGAGAAGGAACAAACAGTTAGATATGGGGAAATATTGGATGAAAAGAGTGAACTTAAAACAATGCAAAAACTAGAAGAACAAGGCATAAAGATGAATTGGTTTTCATATGCGCAAATACATTCAAGGTATCTTATAGATTCTAAAGCGGAGGGATTTTATGATAAATTGACTGATCTAGACAGGATCTTGACAGGTACTGATGAAAAAATGATTAAAAAATTATACACTTATTTGTTGGAAATTTTATTAGAGGAGGAACAAGTTAAAGAAACGATGATTGTTTGGGGGAAGAATTTTGGATATGGGATTGATTTGGAGAATTGGGAAAAATTGTGGTCTCAAAATTATAAAATGACAATGTCAACAGCTTATAAAGAAAACTTGTATAAGATGTTTTACAGGTGGCATTTTCCCCCGACAAGAATTGCAAGAATGTTTAAGAACAAATCTGAAAAATGTTGGAAATGTCATCAGATACCTGGCTCATACTACCATATGTGGTGGACTTGTGAGGACGCTAGAAAATATTGGACTAAAATTCGCATATGGTTGGAAAAAATGACAAAGACACACATAGACTTGAAACCAGAGATTTTTTTATTGGGAATCTTACCTGATATATATAATAAAAATTTGAAGTATTTGATTGTAAATATATTAACAGCAGCTAGGATTGTATTTGCTAAGAACTGGAAGAGTGAGAAAATTCCATCAGAAGAAGAAACTATTAAGAAAATATTGGATTGTGCTGAAATGAGCAAATTGACATTTGAAATCAGAGAACAAGAAGATAAACAATTTTATGAAGTTTGGGATCTTTTTTATCAATGGTTAGATAATAAAACATAATGATAGAATATTCAGATTTAGCATAAAAAAAATTTTTTTTTCTTAATATTATCTTTATAAAACATTATTAAGGTAGATTTGGTATGATCTTATGATTTATTGCAAAATAAATTAAGCAAACTATAGTTATCTCATTAAAATATGAATTAACAAAATTATAAATGATTTTTTTTTAGTGATGATATTAGGTTATACAATTATTGATTGATAATATGAGCTATTATGTAATATAATTATACTAGTGACTAGGAAATGGATGCACAAATAAAAGTGGTAAACCAATCGATGCACTGTATGTAAATTCATGAAGAAGGATCTTTTTATGTTTTTTGTGGTATGTTTATGTTTATTTTGTTATGTATGTTTATGTTTATCTTGTTATTAAAAAATAAAAAAAATTATTTCAAAAAAAAATAAATAAAATGCAGGGGTATTTTAGAAAACACTATATTCGAGAAGCATTGTTTCTAAACTGGGAGAAGATAAAAAAGCAATATTATTTAAAAATTCCACTATGGCTATCTACTATTGAAGCTTTTTCCTATCCAATAAGATATAAAAAGGAACAAACAGTTATATATGGTGGAGATATTGAATGAAAAGGGTGAACTTAAATCTATGCAAGCATTGGAAGAACAACGTGTAAAAATGAATTGGTTTTCATATTTGCAAATACAATCTAGATTTGATAAAGATGTTAAAACAGAAGGTATCTATAATAAGTTGACTGATTTAGATAAAATTTTGACAGGTACTGATGAAAAAGTAATCAAAAAAACTTAATGGACATTTGCTAGAGTTTAAATTAGAGGAAGAACAAGTAAAAGAAACAATGATTGCATGGGGGAAAAATTTCAGATATGGGATTGACTTAGATAAATGACAAAAATTGTGATCTCAAAATTATAAAATGACAATGTCAACTGCATATAAAGAAAATTTGTATAAGATGTTTTACAAGTGGCACTTACCCCCGACGAGAATTGCGAGGATGTTCAAGAATAAATCAGATAAATGTTGGAAATGTCATCAGATACCTGGCTCATATTACCACATGTGGTGGACATGCTCGGATGCAAAAAGATATTGGACTATAATCCACACATGGTTGGAAAAAATGACAAAACAACACATAGACTTTAAACCTGAGATATTTTTATTGGGAATTATACCAGAAATATATTGTAAGGAATTGAAATATTTGATTGTAAATGTTTTAACAGCAGCTAGAATTGTATTTGCTAAGAATTGGAAAAATGTAAAAATACCTATGCAGGAGGAAATTATTAAGAAAATCATGAACTGTGCCGAAATGTGTAAATTGACATTTGAAATTAGAGAACAAGAGGATAAACAATTTTATATGATATGGGATTTATTTTATCAATGGTTAGATAAAAAGACACGGTAAAGAAATAGATTAGTAAGCCTTACAATAAAAGTTAATAGATTGATATAGAATACAATATCAAATATATAACCATTGGATGAATGTATAAGATTAAATCATAATGAAAACTAGAATATCTCGTATAAAAGATGGAAAAATAGTCAAATGAATGTTTAATAATTGATATTATATAAGCACAAGCTTGATCGATAAGGTGAGAATTTATATAACTTGTGAGTAATGTTAAAAAAAGGATAGCACAAAAGATTGTAACCAACTGACACACTGTATGTATATAATTGAAAGAGGGTTTTATGTTTTTATGTTTTGTTTGTATGTTTGTTGTAAAAAATAAAAACTTTGTTTTTTTAAAAAAAAGAAAATATGATAATCAATAAGGTACATGGATGTACCAAGATGGGTAGACTAACTAAGTTGTTAAAAGATAACCAAGACAGTGAATATTACAAAACATGGGATATCTGGTACGACTGGATAAAGAAAAGGTGATATCTGATGACCTGGTAACATTTTGGAAAAATAAGGGTGACATGTAAATAAACGTAAATAAACCATATGTATGCATATATAGAGTTTAAAATGAAGAAGGAGTTATTATAACAATGCATAACACGCTATCAGAAGAAAAGTACAAGTGTATCTATTGCTTAAACAACGCTGTAAAATGTAAATATGTGTTTTTAATTTCATAAACATTGAATAAATACATTTATTTTAAAAAAAGAATAGGGGTATATGTATAAATGATAAGAAAGTGACAAATAATAATTCCCTTCCCTTTCAGCAGGCCTTTCCTTTCCTTCAGTGGTCAGACTTTGTAATAGGCATGGAAATAAATTTGAGCTCTGAAGGTGACTGGTGCAGTGATAAAGAAGGTACCACTTCTGGTTTGCTCCAAACCTGTGGTCTTTTAGTCTGTTCTTAATCTTTTGTAATTTTAATCTGTTTTATGTCTTTATGGCTTATTACATTGTAAGCTACTTAGAGTTGCCTTGACCTGTGAGATAGGTGCCATATAAATTTAATAAACAAACCAATTATCCAGGCACATCGCCTTTTAAGGAACTTACAGCAAAAGCCTATAGGTATGACATAACTAGATTAGCTTATTTGGAGAGAAATCAGGAGCCATGGACTGTAAAACAAGATAGAGCTGCCTATTTGTCTGCGTGCCGGCCTGCTCTGTTTGCCTCTATAGTTTACATTCTAGGGATTTCCTTTCACCTTTTTAAGTTGAAGGAAATCTGATTTTTTTTCCTGATTTGAAGACTGTGCTTAAAATACATAAAATGTTTGGTTCAACTTGAGAATCACTGGTTTCCAACTCATCAGCTTCTGTCTTTATATATTACAGTGTATCAATATCTAATAAGACGTAATATGAATCATTCCCACCTATAATGTGATCAGGTGCAGAGAAAAACCAGACATATTTTATCATGGTTAACAAAGTTAGGTGGACCAGATTTAATTTTGCTGTCCTGTATTTTGTTTCTGTAGCATCAGAAAGATGTAGAATCATGGTCTTCCAGATTCTAATCTGGTAACTTTACCACTACATCAAGTTGTTTTCTCATAACTATCTATGTAGATCTGAAGTGATGAATATTTTATTATAAAACATGTATAGTTTGCTTCAAGAATACATTCACTTGCATTAATTTCTAACTTGATGTAATGCTGGAGACAGGTAATAATCTCTGGTCAGAATCTTTAGGCATAATTTCTGTTTGCAGCTTCAGGAAGCAAACACGATATTTGTAAGCACATAAGACCACCCAGTCGCTCTCTTGACTTTTCTTGTCCTTTGCTTTTCATGCTGGATAAGCTTTAAGAGAGATTTAACTGCTTGGATGCAAGAAATAGTTAATGTCTCATTATCAATAAATATTTTTTTACTCTCCATTCTGAAATTAAAGAAAAGTCTGTTCTATGTGAGAAGGAAGTTCTATAGAGCAGAAAATCTGTGGTAAAGAATGGGGTAAAACCAGTCATTTATTGACAGTTCTTCAAACCTAAATCTTATTTCAATATGCTTTTCACTTTCTTTTTCTTCTTATTCATTTGAGCTGTCCAGAGTTGCTTCAACAGTGAGATGAGTGGAATAATTAATTAATTAATGTCTGTGAAAGTCAGTCTGCCTCAATAACCTGCAATAAAAACCTGCAAAAAAATTTTCCAGGATGATAAACAATTAGTTCTTCAATAAAAATAGTACAGACTCTTTGCCAAAGAACAATTAGATGTACTTTACTAGAAGGCTTCTTAATTTGCTGTAACTTTCTTACCATTCTCAGGGTGTTCCATCTCACCAATGCTGCCATCAGGTGTGGTGCGCTCATAGTGGTCCTCAGGTAGAGCCAGAGGCCCTATCCGAGGCCCTGATGAAGATTTGCTGCTAGGTGTTTCTGACTCTTCAAGGCCACTGTCATAGTAACTGTGCTGGGAGGGATCCTGCAGATCTTGAGCCTGATTGGCTGCAGAAAATGTCACTCGGCGATGAGGTAACTGCAAAAGTCAAAGCAAAATCATTAAATATGTTCAACACTAGTACGGTAAAAAAGATATATATATTTTCAATAAGTGACCCCAAACATATTCTACAATTAAATCTAATATATATGTTTCCATTAAAGAAAATCTACCTAAATTATAGACAAGTGTATAGAGTGTACTGAATTTAATGTAAATACACAGTAAAAATTGGCTGTCAATTGTTAACTTCTGGTAGAAGGTCATCAAATTAGTAACTATATTATTGACTCATGGACAGGCATTTCTGTTCTTAAAATAATAAAAGGATTCAAATATTTTGAATTTATGATGCTTTGTAAAAAAAAGTTTATTGTTATAACCACAGATTGTTGTAATCACAATATACTCTACAATGTATTGTGTTCCTGTGGTATAACATATATCATAGTGTAAAATACAATAAAACAAAATGAAATGATAAAAAGAGTATTGGACGCAAATACTGTAGATTACTGCCTATCATAGATCCTGCTTCATAGAAATGCATACTATGGATAGTCTTTACCATTCGTTCAGCAACTGTTCAAATTTTCAACAGTGCTGAAGAAATAATTTTACAGTGCATTTATTATCTTCACAGAGTTCCTCAATCATGTGATGACTATTATAGCCAATATGCATTATCTTATGCTTGACCTAGGCTTTCCCCCCCATTTTTGTAGAGCAGATTGGAGGGAAAGAAATTGCAAGAAAATAAGCTGTTTACTTTTCTACACATCAAAAGCAATGCAATTGCACCTGCACCCTGGGAATGATAGCCTCAGATCTGCTGGGGCTGAATGGGCTGATGGTGGTAAAGAGCTTAAGCTGCAGGCTGCTGGTACCCACTCCGTGCCAGCCTGGTCCCTGGCTGACCATGCAACGTCACTTTATCTGAGCAGCTGTCAACTCCCTATCTTCATTTTATTTGAAGCTCACTAGCAACTGCCATAACCAGGGGGAAGGGGCATTTGGGAGGTAAAGAGCGCTAGAGCTGTGGGAAATTGGGGAGTATAGACATTGACAGGAACCAGAGATGCCAAACTGATCATCTTCCTGCCTTCAAGGATGCCAGGTTCCTCAGCATTTCCAGTAAAAGTACCCTTTTCTCTAATACTTATGGAGTCAAGGATTATTCTTCTCTAGGGTATAGGCTGTGGTCAGTCTGATAGCAGGTAAGCTGTGCGGTAGCAGTCAGCCAGGAGACCAATGTCTACAATGTCTGACACCCGTCCTCCTAGGACAAGAATACCAAGGCTCCCCACCCTGGGTTTGAAGACCCGAAGCAGCCAGGTTTTTCCTTGCCCAGGTATGGAACTATATACAAGAGTATGTGTCAGCCTTCAAGACTCCTTTCCTTTCTCTCGCATCTTTTGGCTGCCATAGTAATGGGGGGAGAGTGAAATAATTGGACTTTGTGGGGGTGGGAAATGTGCTGGAGGTTTTAGAGAATGATCTGTATAACTTGGGGAAAACTTTATTGTTTATGCTTACTTGCTTGTTTACTGCACAATTGCAGCTCTTTATCAAACTAGGCCAAGGGCAGATGTCTGCATCACCACCTGAAGATGCCCCACATGACATAATACACAGCTTTGATTGGATGGACCGCTTGAACTATTGTGGCTGGGAATGTTGCCATCACTTTGTAAATGTGTTTTTCACCCATAAATCCTCAGATCTAGAATTCTTTTGATGCCTGTGATACAACTTGATTTCCAGTAAAAGTTTATTTTCTCTATAATAATGGAGTCTAAGAGTGTCTTTCTTGGATTTTGAATGGAACACCATCTGACATTTATTCTAGGTCTCAGTTTACCAGCCCACCCAGAGAATTAATACTCTTTCATCTGAGGGCGTCTGAAAAACAATGTCTAATTCATCTAGCGACCAAGAAGATTTGGGATCTACTTGAAAAACCATGTCCCTGCTTCTGGATGCTGCAGGGAAGGCTGAGTTGCTAGCTGGGCTGCACCTTGACAAGAAACCGGTGGTCCGACCCAAATGGTCTTTGGGAGTCGAATGGAAAGAACTGGAGGAAAACCCCCTCCAGGAGTGACAATTACCCGACAGCACAGAGGCTTCACATGAGGAACAGAAGAGAAATCTCCTGCTAATGCAAGCCTTAAATCTCCTGAATGAAGGAATCAAACCTGATCAAAGGTAGGGGTTGCTAACTCGTGGAGAATCTGAGAGAGAGAAGGAGGAGGCAGCAGCAGCAATGGGAGCCCCACCAGCCATCCCCGTAAATCAACCTGGGCAAGTTCAACAGGTGGCGACAACCCAAGGGCCCCTGGTGGGGGGAGCAATTGCCAGAAGGTGTCAAATTCCAAAGGTGCTTCTGTTGGAAGTAAAATATGGAGTGGATCCCAAGGAATTATGTTCCTTCCTAGGCCAAGTTTGGAACTATATGGAAGAATATGGGGATGATTTTTCCTCAGAAGCAGCTAAAGTGAGATGTGTCACCAGGGCTTTAGAAGGAATGGCTGCAAAATGGATGGTGACATTGCATAATGATAATGTCCCCCATGTGATGAATTACAACCTGTTCATGGCAGCATTGCGCACCAGATTTGAAGACCCACTGGCCAAACATAAGGCTAGGATTAGAATGAAGACCATAAATCAGGGGCGGAGATCAGTTGCCGAATACACCCAGGAATTTAGAGAGCTGGTGTGCCATATTCAAGACTGGTCATCAGAAAAGACTTGAGTGACCTGCAACTCTGGTACTCATTAGCAGCAGAGGTGGAAATTGATCTGACCCGAAACAGATGCAGGGGTAGCCTTAGTTGGAGCAAGCCCTCCCCACCAACCCCCGAGAAGCCCCAAAGCCCCACAAGGGAGGATTGGCAGTAAAACCCAAGACCACTGTATGCTTCCAATGTGAGGAAGGAAGGTCACTGGGCTGCAGACTGATGCGCTAAGCTGGAGCCAAAGGGGTGCCAGTGGGAGGAAGAAAACCTGAAAAAACTCCAGTTGAGCCACGCAAAACGGCATTTAAAGAGGAGGAGGTTGTAGAGTTCGTCCCTCCAAAAGGAGAGGAGCTGGGAACTCCGACCTCTTCTGGCAAGAGTGAATCCGAATCTGAAGACGACCCTCTGGTAAGTCCAAACAAGGGCCCAATGACCATCCCAGTGAGATTAAGGGTACCCAAGGGGGGATGTTGGCCTTGTTATACTCTGGGTGCACAAGGTGCGTTATTAGCTCAGAAGTTGTGGAGAAGTTGGGATTAAGGCTAAGAACTTTAAAAACTCCCCTAGCATTTTGCCAACTGGATGGATCAGTAACTGGAGGCAGCCCTGCACATTTCATAACAGAACCAGTGGAAATGACAATGGGGAGACATAGAGAGACTTGGTGTTTTATTGTTGTCCCCGGGATGGAGCGCCCCTTACTACTAGGCTTGCCCTGGCTCTGGAAGTGGAACCCCGAAGTGGATTGGAGGAGGGGATCGTTTTGCATACACATTGACCAACCCCCGGAAGGGAAGGGGTTGGTCTCAACCAAACTCCCAGAATTCCACAGAGTTGGCGTCCATGGGCAGTGAGAGCTTGGGGGTGGGGAGGAGAAGATCCCAGAAGAATATTGGGATTTAAATGACATTTTTAGTGAAAAGACATCAGACAAGCTTCTTCCTCATCATCCAACAGATTGCAGTATCGAGGATCTACTGAGGATAAAACTCTATAAAACTAAACTGTACTCGATGACATCGCAGGAGCTAAAAGAATTGCAGTTGTTCATCGATAAATACTTTGAACGAGGTTTCATCCAACCTGCTAGGCCTCGAGTGGTGGCTACAGTACTATTCCGAGAAAAGAAAGATGGCTCTCTGTGCTTGTGTGTTGATTATAGAAATTTAAATGGAAAATTTCCATGAAACTTGATTTGAAAGAAGCCTACTATCGAGTTTGAATTAAGGAGGTGGATGAATGGAAAACTGCCTTCAATTGCCCGCTGGGATGTTTCAATTCAGAGTTCTCCCATTTGGCCTTCAGGGGCTCCTGCTGTATTCATGCAACTGATGAATAACATTGAACATTGAACATTTGTACAAAGGGGTACTGGTTTATCTTGATTATATCCTTATCTACACCGAGACTCTCAAGGAGCACATGAAATTAGTACAGTCAGTTTTAAAAAAATTTCAAGCAGCTGTACCGTATGCAAAAATAAATAAATAAATAAAAAATAAAAATAAAAAAATCAATATTTATATAAATATTTATAATATTTACAAACAAGCCATGCCCAGCCAGTCACATGACCACCAAGCCACACCCACAAATTAGGCCATGCCCACTTAACCAGTAAGTGGTCCCTGGGATTTAAAATTATGAGTTTGGTGGTCCCTGAGATCCAAAAGATTGGCGACCCCTCTCCTAGAGGGCTCTAAACACTCATTTAAAGTATAGACAGACCACAAGAACTTGGAAACTTTAAAAATCCCGTGGAAGTTATCCTCTAAGCAAGCCAGGATGCAGTATTTCAATTGGTTTAATTTTAGCCTGCACTATATCCTGGGGAGGAAAAATGTTTTAGTGGATGACTTATCCTGATTACCACAATACAACAGTGCCAGACCTGAAATAGACCGACCGGTTATTCTGTCAAACCAATTGGCAGCAGCAGTGATCACGAGGGGTCAAGGGAAAACTGAACCAGACATCCCCTGTGAAATACTGACAAACTAAAAAATGCCTTAAAAGGAGATGAATGGCAAGAAGCTCAGTAAGAACAATGTACCCTCAGGGACGGGCTGGCCTGGGTAGGGGCGAAATTTTATGTGAATCTCCATGCACCTTGGAAGGAAATCTTTATGAAGTTCATTGTAGAACTGTCTGAGAATGCTGGGAACACTGCAATTTGGGTGGTTACAGACTTATTCAAATCCATTTCATTCCATGTCCAAAAATCCCATCAGCTTGCACCCTGGCCAAACTCTTTGTGCACCACATTTATAGACTTCAACATGTCCCTGATCATGTCATCTCAGACCTGAGGGTACAATTCACTTCATGGTTTTGGCATGAAGTTTTCAAACTGATAGGAACTGCCCAAGACTTAAGCACCTCCCATCACCCCCAAGCCGATTCAGTACTAGAACAATACTTCAGATACTGTATTAATTAATTAAAAATAAGTTATGTTTTAGAAACATATATTTATTTGAATAACTTTTATTTTATATATAACTGTTTACAGTGATAATTTCAAATAACCTTTAATGTGTTTTTTCATTTGAGTTTGGTGATCCCTGAGGTTCAAAAGGTTGGTGACCTCTGCTGTAAATGACAAAGGCAACCGGTAAGAAAACTTTGTAATTGGATATTCTTTGGACTGTTAAACGTATATGACCTGGACCGTTTATTGGACTGTGCTAAACTTTAACTCAATTTAGTGTATCTGTGTGTGGCTGAATAATTATTCAAAACTACTCTCGTAAACGTTTCCATGTGCATATCCTTGTTACTCAAGGGTTATTCTGTACATATCATAACATTGGTTAGGGGCCCAGAGAGATATTGAGAATCAGTGTGAATATACAGTTTAATATTCAGACAGCTGATTGCGGTTTATTGTTAAACTACAATGGCACAAGAACAGTCAACCAGTATATCCCAGATAACCCAGTTGGATGGAACAAACTATGTTTCCTGATCTATGAAGTGCACCCTACTTCTGTGTAAAGACGGATTATGGACTGTAGTTAATAGTCCACTGGATGTAACAGCTTGGGACCCATTGAATGATGAAGATAAGAAAATAGCTGACTTTAACCAGGATAATGAAAAGGCTCTTAGTATAATTGGACTGACACTGAGTGATCAGCAGCTAGTCCATATTCGTGGTGAAGAATCTGTTGCCAGGTGTTGTGACATTTTGAAGAGGATTTATGTTCTAGATAGTGTGGGTGCACACATACACCTTACACGTAAACTGTTTAGAGCCTGTCTTATAAAAGGTGGCAATATGTCAGCTCATTTGGAATTTATGAAAAGGTCTTTACAAGAGCTACAAGAAAAGGAGCTGATTTTCTCAGAGTTGCATCAAGTTTACATCATTCTTTCTTCTTTGGATGAAACTTATGATGATTATGTGTCTTCACTGGAAGTTTTAAACAGAGATGAACTTACATTGACTGGCATAACTGGAGGACTATTAGAAGAGTCAAGAAGAAGGCAAGATAGAAATCAACTGAAAGACAACCACAGGAAGAAAAACTGTCTTCAATTGCCTATATTGTTAGGAAATGTTTTTCTTGTGGGGCGAAAGGTCATATAGCCAGATACTGTAAAAAGGGTAAGAAACAGAATGCTATTAATATACAGAGAACTTATAAATATGTTAGTTTAGCCATATCAAGTACAATTACAACTGTAAACCATGATATATGGGTAGTTGACAGTTTATTTTTTATTTTATTTTATTTATTTATTTATTTATTGTCAATTGCTTACAAGATAATAAGTATAATTAAAAACATAGTTATGAATACATGGATACATATAAGAAAAAATAAATAAAAGAAACAATAGGACAGGGACGGTAGGCACGTTGGTGCACTTATGCACGCTCCCTACAGACCTCTTAGGAAAGGGGTGAGGTCAATAGTAGAAAGTCAAAGGTTAAAGTTTTTGGGTTTGGGGAAGAAATCACAAAATCAGGTAGAGTATTCCAAATATTGACCACTCTGTTGCTGAAGTCGTATTTCCTGCAATCAAGTTTGGTGCAATTAACCTTGAGTTTGTATCTATTGTTTGCTCTTGTGTTGTTATGGTTGAAGCTGAAGTATTCATTGATGGGTAGGACATTGCAATGTATGATTTTATATACCATACTTAGATTGGACCAAAGGCGGTGTAGTTCTAGGTTTTTTAGGTCTAGAATTTCAAGTCTGATGGCATAAGGTATTCTGCAATGAGTAGAGGAGTGGAGAGCTCTTCTTGTGAAATATTTCTGGACTTTCTCAACTGTGTTAATATCAGACACGTAATGTGGGTTCCAGACTGATGAGCTGTATTCGAGTATTGGTCTAGCAAATGTTCTAGTTATATGCTCTAGTTATTAGTGTAATATTACCAGAGAAAAAGCTACATAAGATTAGGTTAACAACTCTTAACGCCTTTTTGGCTATGTAGTTACAGTGGGCTCTAGCACTTAGATCATTAGAGATGAGTACTCTAAGATCCTTGACATAGTTTGGATCATCAAGAAGGTCAACTATTCAGCCTGTATTTTATTTTCTGATTTTTTTTTGCCAATATGTAGGACAGAGCATTTATTTGTTGAGATTTGAAGTCATTTATGTAGAGTATGAAAAGAGTTGGTCCTAGAACACTGCCTTGGGGGACACCACTGTTGACAGGTACAGAATGTGATAGGACGCTCCCAATTTTGACCATTTGTTGTCTGTTTGACAGGAATGCTTCTATCCAGTTATGCAGGTGTCCAGAGATACCGTAAGATTTTAGTTTTAGGAGTAGTTTGTTGTGTACCACTGAATCAAAGGCTTTACAGAAGTCTATGTAGATTGCGTCTATTGCTTTGCCTTGATTGAGTTGTGTAGTCCATATGTTTTTGCAGTGTAAGAGTTGCAGATTAGAGGATAGTTTTTTTCCTGAAACCAAATTGTTTATTACAGAGTAGGTTGTTTGTTTCTAAGTGGAGGATGATGAATTGGTTAATAATTGATTCCATGACTTTACAGGTGACGCAGCATAAAGAGATTGGTCTGTAATTTTCAACTAGGCTGGGGTATCCCTTTTTGAAGATGGGGATGACCATGGCTTGTGACCATAGTTTTTGCAAGGAGCTGGTCCTGAAAGATTTTTCAAAGATTATGCTTAGAGGTTCGGCTATGGCAGTGGATAGCCTTTTTAAGTGTGCACATATTCCATCCGGTCCAAGAGATAGAGATGGTTTTAGGTTACGTAGTGCTTTTTCAACATTGTCTTCTGTAAAATTGATATGTATTAGATCATTGTAGTTGTCTGTGGTTCGACTAGGAAATACTGGGCATGATCCATTGCTGTTTACAAATACTGAGCCAAAGAATGTGTTAAAGAGGTTGGCTTTAATAGTGTCGTCATTGCAGTCTTTACCATTAGGTCCTTTCAGGGGTGGGATGGACCTGGAGTCTTTTAGTTTGTTGTTTACAAAACTGTAGAAAGCGCAGGTAGAATTGGTGCGTAGAAGGTTTTCTTCTTGTTTAATGTGATAATTGGTGCATTCAGTTTTAATCTGGTGGCATAAATTTTTGATTCGGCTTTTGAAGTTGACAACATGACCAGATTTGTTTTTCCGCCAAAGTGATTTCTTTTTGGATTGAAGCTTCCTTATTGTTATGGGTAATTTGTTTTTTTCTGGTTTTGGGAGTTGTTAATGGTACATATAGTTTGATGACTCTTTTGACTTCAAGTAAAAATATGTTGTAATTGTCTTCTACAGTATTGCATCCAGTGAATAGAAATTGCCAATCAAGGGATGAGAGATAGTTGTTTATAAGATCATAGTTGCCTTTTTTGAAGTTATAATTGGGGATTCTGTCGTTGTGTTGATTTTTGTGTGGATGTATGTTGAGACAAAAGTCTATCAAGTTGTGGTCACTGTTGGAAAAGGGTTCTTTAATTTGTATCCCGTAAATTGAATTCAAACTATTGCAGAAGGTGAGATTGAGGCAGTTGTTAAGTCTACTGTTGGTTACTAGTTGTTCTAGTCCCAGATTTGTTACTGCGTTGTAGAAGGTTGCATGTGTGGGTTCAGTTGTACATTTGTTAAGGGTCCAGTTAATATAAGGTAAATTGAAGTCACCAAGAAAGATAAAAGCATGTGGGCAGGATGCTGCCCATGTTAGTAGTGTATTTAGCTTGTTTGCATGTTCAATGTTCAATCAGGGTCTCTGTAACATAGTAAGAACCAAAATGTGATATTTAAGGACAGTTCACAGACGATGGTCTCAGGAATAGCAAGCTCTTGGGTAACTTGGATGTTTTTTAGATGTAGGGACCTTTTATAGAAGATAGCAACACCACCTCCTCTACGGATTTCACAATCTGATCAGTAAACATGATAGTCTATTACTGTGGTAATGGAGTTAGGGAGAGATGCGTTGAGCCATGTTTCACAGACAAATATGATGTCGAATTTAGCCATATTTAGTAAAAGGAGACATTCAGGTATTTTATTTACAAGGCTTCTTGCATTGAGTAGCTTGCATTTAGGGCCAGTTGTGGTTGGAATAGAGGTAGTTAGGGGTGTGCGTGCCTAGTTTTGAGTGATGTTGGATTGGATAGGGTGGAGCATCGCAGTGTATAACTAAAAGTAAAGAGAGGTTTGTTAACATGACAAAGAGATGATACAGCATGTATCATTAGCTAATGGATGGAAATTAAGAGCGTCTGGAGAAGGTACTGCATATTGTTCATGTATTAATGAACGTTTACCGATGTTATATGTACCTAGACTGATATTTAACATGCTATCTGTAAGAGCAATGGTAAAAGCAGGGTTTGTTGTAACCTTTCAGGGAGATAAAGGTTTAATTGAAAAACAGGGTAAAAGCGTTACTGCAAGATTGGATAATGGTTTATTATACATGATAATCCATTAATTAATGCTAACTCAGTTTATGAGAATAAAAAGCCTCATGATGAATGTATTCATCTGCTCCATAGACATATGGGACATATAAATTTCAAAATGCTAAAGAAAACTGTTGAGTTATCTAATGGTATAAAATTAAAACCTTGTACAAAGTATTTAAATTGCAATGCTTGCAATCAAGAAAAAAGCAAGGTAACTCCTGCAAATAGAGTAAATGGATTCAAAACCAGTGAACCATTATAGGTTGTTTTTGCTGATATTATTGGACCTAAGAAACCTAGTTTAGGTGGAGCTTGTTACATATTAAGTATAATTGATCATTTTTCCAGATATGGTTTCTGTTATTTAATGAAAACGAAGATAGAAACATACCAGCATTTTTATAAACTGGCTAAAATTTGCTGAAAGGAAAAAGAATCAGAAAGTTATTAGCTTAGTAACAGATAATGGTACTGAATTTACCAATAGAAAATTTGAAGTCATGTTACAGATAGCTGGCATTGAACATAAGCATTCTGTTCCTTAAAGACCACAACATAACTCATATATTGAATGTAGAGGACAAATATTACAGACTATGGCTAGGACTATGATTTTGGATTCTGGTTTATCAGAGAAACTTTGGGGTGAAGCAATAATGTGTGCTAACCATGTTTTGAATAACGTAGTGAATTCAATGACTGGTGACTTACCATTTACTCGTTGGAATGGAAAAAAGCCAGATCTCAGTTATTTACATACATTTGGAACCCCAGCATGGGTTCATATTCCCACGCAAGTACGGCAAAAGGGACAACATAGAGCGAGACAATTATATTTTGTAAGTTATGAAGCTAATCATAGATCATTTATATTTTGGGAGCCAGGTACTACTAATGTAAATTTCTGGAGCATGTTGGCTGGAGAAAGCTCAAACAAGAATATAATAAGGTACAGGATAGTGTTGTTGTTGAGACTCCATTGTTTACCAATAATCCTGATGATAATAATATTGATAAGATAGTGGAGGAATCATCAATAGAAGAACCCTCTATGACAGTAGAAGACGAGGATTTGATAGGGGAGGTAAAGGAAGAGGACATGCCAACAACATGTACTGAGTTGCCTAGGAGGTCAACTAGGGAGAGACGTCCACCTGACAGATTTCAAGCAAGCACTGTATGTCAGGTTAATACAGAACCTTCTAACTTTGATGAAATAAAACTGTATCCTACAAAGGATCAGGTAGCTTGGCAGGAAGCTATGAATAGGGAGTTAAAATCGTTAAAGGATTTAGAGGTGTATGAGGATGTAAAGTTACCACCAGGTGAGCGTGCAATAGGTTGCAAATGGGTGTATAAGATAAAGACTGGTGTTGATGGGACTATTACCCATAAAGCAAGATTAGTTGCTCAAGGATTTGCTCAGTCAGATAAGGACTATGATGAAGTGTTTGCACCTTGTCTGAGAGCAAATACATTGAGAGCAGCATTAGTTTGGGCAGCTAAGAATAAATGTAAAATAAACCATGTAGATTTTTTAAATTGCATATCTACATGCACCTTTACAACATTCCATCTATATGAAAAAGCCATTAGGTTTAAAGGATGGTGGAAGAACTGATTATTGGAAATTAAAGAAAAGTCTTTATGGTCTAAAGCAATCTGGTTATGAGTGGAATAAATGTATTGTAAAGGAATTAATTTCAATAGGTTTTGAAGCTGGTATAGCTGATCCTTGTTTGTTCTGAAGATAAAAAGATGGTTTAATTTCTCTATTACTGTTATTTACGGATGACATAGCAATTATAACTAAAACTAAACAAGAAGCAAATGATATTGTTTATAGATTACAGAAAAAGTTCAAGATTAGAAATTTAGGGGAAATTAAGCATTATTTGGGTCTTGATATAGTGAAAATGAATAAAGGTTTTAAAATTTTGCAGGCCAAGAAGATTAGCCAATTATTAAAACACTACAACACAGAGCATTGTAAATCTGCTAAGACACCAATTAGTAAGGAATTTACACATAGTGATATTAAAAGTCCTATGTTTGATAAGGAAATATATCAATCCTTAATCGGTAGTCTATCATATCTGGGTAATTGGTCTAGACCAGATATATCTTACAGTGTAAACCAATTGTCTAGGTATAACGCTGAACCAGATGAAAGGCATTGGCAAGCAGCTAAGCAAATAATTAGGTTTTTAAAACACACAATCCATTATTCATTATATTTAGAACCAAGTGATGAATTGCTGTTAAGTACATATGCTGATGCAAGTTTTGCTACTGATATAATGACTCGTAAGTCAACATCAGGTAATGTTGGGTAATGCTTTAATAGGATGGAAGTCTATTAGGCAACAACATATTAGTTTATCCACTATGGAAGCGGAATTCTCATGTTTATCATGAATGTGTACAGAATTGATATATTATAAACAATTGTTGAAGGATATTGGAATTACTGTATGTGATCCGTTTATTGTTTATGAAGACAATCTGCAATTAGTATGGCTACTAATTTAGCTGTTAAAACAAGGTCTAAACATATTGATTTGAGATATTTGAACATTAGACAGTGTGTTCAAAACAAATTAATTCAGTTAGAATACTGCATGACTGAACATAATATTGCAGAACATTTCACGAAAGCTCAAGGTGCAATTAAGCATAAAGAGTGTTGTGAGAATTATGGTTTAAAGATGTAATGTATTATATATTGACCTACCCAAAGGGGAGAATGTTAGGAATCTGTCCACCAATTAGTTGGGTTGGCAATATATAAACCAACAATGTATGTTTGTAGCTTGAAGACAAAATCACTGTATTGATTTATACTATATTCCGATTGATTATATTGCAAATTAGCAGAAGAGGGAGCTAGAGATCATAGCTTGCTCTCTCTGACATACTGTTGCTATCTAAGGTTCTCTCTTGTACTTATGCTGTGCTTATACTTTGATATCTTTGTTTATGTAAATGACAAAGGCAACCAGTAAGAAGACTTTGTAATTGGATATTCTTTGGACTGTTAAACATATATGACCTGGACCATTTGTTGGACTGTGCTATTTCTCAATGTAAACTTTAACTCAATTTAGTGTATCTGTGTGTGGCTGAATAATTATTTATAACTATTCTCATAAACATTTCCATGTGCATATCCTTGTTACTCAAGGGTTATTCTGTAAATATCATAACACCTTTGTCTTTGTCTCTTTTTTAATTAATTAAAAAGCAATAAAAATAAATGAAAAAACCTTGGGAAAGATATCTCGTGGGTTCTTCAGGGTTGTACCTTTGGTCAAATGTTATTTTCATAAATGGCTTTGCCAATGGAATGGAAAGACTACTCATCAGATTTGTAGATGCTACAAATCTGTCATAATCTGAGGAGGATTGCTAACAAATGGTTCAAAAAGATGTTGAGAGACTTAAATCCTGGGTCCTATCCAATAAAATGGAAAAAATGTAGGATTCTGCATTTAATTAGAAAAAACATTCACAGCTACAAATAGGTAATATTTAGCTTGGCAGTATGAACTAAGGATCTCAGTGTCTGGTATACCACCTACTAAGCATGAATCAGTAATGTGCCACAGCTGCTAATAATATCTTGGGCAAAATTTACAGACGCATAGTGTTAAGGCATGGAAGTGATAGTTCTGCTTCATGAAGCACCAGCGATACCACCCCTGCATATTTTGTCCAGTTTTAGTTACTAAAATACAGGAAGAATACTGATGAACTGTAAAGGGTCACAAGTCACAGGAAAACAGTATAGATTTCTTCATAGTTCAATAGGACAACAACCAATGGGTAGAAGTTTTACAGAGGGGTGTTCAAACTTAAAATGAGGCATTTCCTGATTGTGAGAACTATTAAGCAGTGGAACAGCTTGACTCTTGGAGTTGTGAGTATTCTATTAATGCTGATTTTCAAGCAAACTTGTCTGGAGTGACATGAAAATAAATGCCTTGGTAGAGATTGGATGAAAAGACTTTAGTAGTGTCTAAAATTCCACAGGTATTCATAAATGTGGAATTGTTGCAATTAAACAAGATTTTTTTTATATTTTAGTTCAAAAAGGGCACAATACTGACAATTAAAGAAAATAATTACCTTTATACTGTATTTTATAAGCTTTTTGTTAAATTAAAATTGTCTTACTCTCATGCTTTAATTCTGCAATATTGTCATAGGTTCTTTCTCACAAAGCTGTTGATGTGAACAAATAAAATGAGCATTTTGACAATTATCAGAAATATTTTTATAGTTCCAAATGCAATAAATTCTTTAAAATCCTGCTATACATCAGAGCAGCTGTTCTTGTGTTTGAGAATATTTATGTCTGATAACCAAACAAAAGCTTTTGCTTCCATTTTTCTCTATTCAAATATAAAAATAATGCTGCCTCTATGGAAACCTTGGCTTGAAAATCAGAAACTGGATCTGGATTACATAACACTTTTTGTGTGCTTCTGGTACTTTCCCTGCCTTTCCCTCCCTTTTCAGTAATCTTCATCTGCATTGAAGTATTTGTTAAGACATTATCTATAATAGAATATAGAATTTTAACTAGATTCTATCTTAACACAAGTTTGGAAGTACTGTATATATTTCACTGATTAAGTTCTGTTATGACAGAAATAGTACTAACTGTCTTGTAGCTATTATTTTGCATGAAGAAGATCTAATGTTTAATATTTTTCAAAAAGTGGGAAAACAGTGAGATTTGAAAATCTGAGAGCTAAAATACCATTGTGATAGTAAGTCAGTCTTTCTTAACTGACTGTAATGGCTCTCCCAGACATTGGCTTACATGCTGAATCAGAAGATGAAGAAAGAGCAGGCTCCAGGAACTTAGGAGAGGGGCGAGGAAGAGTGACAGGGAAGGCTGTCCCCTTGGAAGACTCCAACACAGAGGCAGAGAAGGCAATGCCAAGAGTGTCGAGGTAACCTGCAGTGAGGGACTGGAGTAATCAGCAGTACAGGTAAAAGGAGAAATGTAGTTGCAACTGGTCAGTGGTGACAGGGAGGAATTACCTCACCTTCCGGATCCGAGGACACGAGGCTGAGTGGAGAGAAGTGCAGTGGAAGTTGGTGAGGCTGCTCACAAGGAGACAGCTCCTCCTAATAAGACGAACCCCGCAACACCTATTTAACTTGGCACTGGGAGCTTGTGGGTTGTTGGAGACAACTATTCACATTACTGCTCTCCGTGTGTGTTCTGGACCCTCATGGAAACCCTTAGCTTTTTTTGTGTCCCTTGGATTCTGTACAATCTACTGTGTACTTTGACCTCTTGATTTGTCTTGACTTCTCCATTACCGGTTTGTTGGGAGTTTGGACCTCTGGACTTCTTGTGCTTCGATTCCGTATCTCTATATTGGTTTTCTCATGCTTTGGACTAATTACTGTTATTGTTGAACTCAGACAAGCTTTGCTGAGATCAGCTTTCTGGCAAACTACTCTTGCAAGTGAGTGTAAGGGGTTGGAAGTATTGAATAAATAAAGTGTCAGCTGCCACCTTCCACTTGTTTCACTGTCATGCGATGATAGTCTACCATAAACTCTGGGGATGTGAATGGGGAAGGGAAAACAAAAGTAACTGCTGTATCTCCCAACTGGGAGAAGAAGGCAACTGCATACCAACCTACACTTGAAATGACCGTTCTGAAAACATCCTGTTTGAACTTGATTGGTCATGGGCAGAAGGTCAGCAATGAGAGGAAACTAGGGGAGGAAAAAGTTAAAGTTAGGAATTTTGGTGTGCAATTCTCAGTTCTGGCTATTCTTGATTGCAATACACTTAATTTCTAATAAAACTATTCCTTTATCAATGAATGGAGTCAAGGATCATTTTTACTTAGAGGTTTAAGCAATGTAGTATGTCTGACAGTTAGACAGAACTGCATTCTTCAATCCACCAAGAAAATTAACCTATTGTGGAGACTCTGCAACCATGTCCATCTCCAGCAGGGTCCAAGAGAAGATAGAAAGTGGAGAGGCAGTCACGGTAGGACCAGAGGGCAGTTGTGAAAACCCTGATCCAGGAGAGGAACTAAAATTCTGACCAACTCAAAAGAGAACCCAGCAAACCATGATTGAATCCAGTGCGTGCTCAAAGATACTGTAATCTTGTGGAGGCTGATGCCACAGCTCTGGTCCTATGAGAGACAGAAGGAGTCTGCAATGGCAAGGAACCAACTGCCATTCTGATGGAGAAGGTGAGGTTATTGGGGTTGCATTATCTGCATGCTTTTGCTTTTGCTGTAATCGCATGAGATTTAGGGAGGGGGCTACCTTGAAGACAGGTGGGTTTCCTCCCAGCTGGCTCCAACCTGACACCAAGGTCACTAAGTCCTGGAGATGAACTGCTATCAAGCTAACACCTGGGGAGTTTTCAAAACACCTATGTGGCATTATATTGGCTACCAGTGGACTGGTGAAGGGGAGTTTTGAATAGGGAAGAATAGCTCAACGCTTTGTGTGGGGGGAAAAAAGAGCCCAACCACAGGCAGCAGCCAATGGGCTGTTTCCGGTGTGGCAGAGAGAGTTATTGGGTGAACGACTGCACAAGCCCACGACCGGTGCCGGTGATCTCAAATGTTCTACCAAAGTGAGGGAAGCCTGCTACTAAGCACAAAGCTGCTACCCAAAAAGGGGGTGAGATTGTGGAGATCTTCCTGTCCAGTGAAGGGGAGGAGGTTCCAGGGAAGAGCCAGGATCTGGCCTGGGAAAGTGATGGTAGTGATGATGACCGACTGGTAAGTGGTGCCTTGAGACTATGACAATGAGGTTGGAACTAGAAGTGGCATCCTCAAGACGGAAGGGAAGATTAGTGGCCCTGCTAGACTCTGGATGAACTTGGTGTCTCATTAGTCCCAATCTGGTGGGAGACTTGGAATACACATAAACTGAAGGTGCCAATGTCCTTCACTCACTTATATGGCTCATTAGCAGGGGTATGTATGTATGTATTTAATTGATTGATTGATTAAATTATTTAATTAAATTAAACAATTAAGATGGAGAGAAAGAGAGCAAGTATGGGAATGGGAACTGCTATTAATCAATCAACCACCTCCAGTGTGATATTCCCCCATTGTGACCCTAAGCCAACTGCAGAGCCAGATCTTCAGGCTCTCA
The DNA here is from genome assembly GCF_900518735.1 of Pseudonaja textilis. The sequence continues at coordinate 1,042,219 of NW_020769422.1, read as the reverse complement.
TGGAAAGTCATGAGGGTGGGAGCCAGGGGTGGGATTCAACCAGTGTTACTACCGGTTTGGTGAGTGTGTGTTTTGCCACCTGGACAGCTGACAAGCGCTGTGCATGGGTACGCAGCATTTGAAAATGATCTTCTTTCCTGCTTTTCAACCTCAGCTGTGCCACACAAAGCAGCTGAGGTTGAAAAAGCAGGAAATAAAGGACAGCCAAGAGCCTGGGCGAGCTGGTGGGCCAAACAGATGACCAGAAGGTCATCACAGTGAACTGGTTTGGTGTCAGCTGCTCTTCAGAGCTACTTGTTCTATAGAACTGGGCCGAACTGGTAGCATCCCACCCCTGGTGGGAGCCAAGCTCACTCAGGGACAAGATGATCCAAAGGGCCGTGGCCACAACAGAGAAGGCTCTTCTCCTGGATCCTACCAGCTGGAATTCCTTGACTGATGAGATCCACAGCATGCCTCCACTTTTGGCATGGGCCCATCTCATGGGGTGAGATGTTTTCTCAAGTAACCTGGATTTATGCCCTGCAAGTCTTTATAGGTATTTGCATCCAAAAGCAAACCAGCAACCAGTGCAGCTCTCAGAACAGTAGTGCAACATGGGCCATAACATGGGCCTGTAAATATTGATCTCTGAAGGTTTTCTGTAAACTGCAATGTTAAGGTTTCTGTCTTCCTTAATGTGTACACCACAAAAAGCACCTTTGGGATTTGTTGGGCATAGTAACTTCAATAACCTTGTTGGGCATAGTTATTTGAATAGCCCTGCTGGGCATTGTTTCTTCATAGTCTTGTTGGGCATAGCTTATTGTAATAAGATAACTTTAAAATTAATTAACATATGTACAAATATAAAGGAACTAATTAAGCTTCGTTACAACCCTTGTTTTGCTTTTTGTCTGAATAACACAAGAATAAAAGAAAACTCCATCAGAGGAAGAAATTATTAAGAAAATATTGGATTGTGCTGAAATGAGTAAATTGACATTTGAAATCAGAGAACAAGAAGATAAACAATTTTATGAAGTTTGGGATCTTTTTTATCAATGGTTAGATAATAAAACATAATAATAGAATATTCAGATTTAGCATAAAAAAATTTTTCTTGATATTATCTTTATAAAACATTATCAAGATAGATTTGGTATGATCTTATGATTTATTGCAAAATAAACTAAGTAAACTATAGTTATCTCGTTAAAATATGAATTAACAAAATTATAGATAAATGATTTTTTTTAGTGATGATATTAGGTTATACAATTATTGATTGATAATATGAGCTATTATGTAATATAATTATATTAGTGACTAGGAAATGGATGCACAAAAAAAGTGGTAAACCAATCGATGCACTGTATGTAAATTCATGAAGAAGGAGGATATTTTTATGTTTTTTGTGGTATGTTTATGTTGTCTTGTTAAAATAAAATAAAAATTTATTAAAAAAAAGAATAAAAGATCTATTGGGAAAACTCTATTTTGAATGGTTTGAACTCAATTTTATGACATACTGACTTTAACTATGGAGATGCTGACTGTACCTATGGAGTGCCACTTGAGACAAAAGCATTAAAGAAGACAAAATAGCAAAAAAGGGGGGCAGTTGCCTTTTTCTTTCCGTTCTTTGAGACACTTTCATTTTTTGGATTATACAAACATAATGACAACCACCAGAAAAATGGCAAAAAGGGAAGGGGGAGGATCACTAGAGCAATTGCAGAGAAAGGAATTACACCAGATTTGCTTCAGAAAATGTTTGAGCAACTGGTTAGTAAGTTAGCGGATCACATGATACTAAAATGACAGCTTTTGAAAATGAATGGATGAAAGACTTATAAAAGCATATGGAGATATAAAACAGTTTAATGACAAAGTGAAAAATTTGCAGTGTAAGAAATTATAGACAGATAATTTGAAAGAGAACTAGATTTGGCACTATTGAAATTGAAAGAAGGAATTTTGTTTTGTGATTTCAAGCAATCTCAGATTATAGTGAAGACATTGGAGAAAAAAATTATTAAACTTTGGCAAGTATTCAGATTAGGATGATGTGGTGGAAAGTATACTAGAATCACAGGAGAGAGAGGTTTTTCCCAAGGTCAGTGAGAGAAGCACTATGAAGGTCACTGGAGACAACTCATGTTTCCTGCTATGCATGTGTTCTGTCTTTGAGACTCTTGTTTCCAGACCTTGTGACTGGATTTAGGACTTTGCATCTCAGATTTCAGAATTGGATCTTGTTTCCTGTATCATGCTCGGACTGTGGACTTGTACCTGGACTTCGGACCTGGTGTGCAGACTTATGGACTTGTTCTTTGCCCTCAAACTTGAGGCTGCTCAGACTTTGACTCATTGGGTTTTGTGTTTGTTTATGCGTCCTATTAGGGGCTTGCAAAGCCTCAATAAAGACTTCAAATTCACATGGTAAGTTTGCATGTGAGCAAGACAGGATAATTTGACTCCAGCCTGAACCTTTCCCAGGAGGCAGGCCACCTTCCTGATCATCATGGAGCAGCTTCTTGCAGATAATGCTCAGCTAGTCCAACAAGTGCCTCTCTTGTCCTCCCTATTGGTCTAGATGCCATAGCCACAGTGGAAATGCCCCATGGCTACACCAGTCAAATTTGGACAGGCATAAAAGTCTTAAATGCTTATATACAAATGCTCCAAGTTTGGGAAACAAACAGGGTGAACTAGAAGCAATAGTACATGAGGGCAAGTATGACATAGTTGCCATTACCGAAACCTGGTGAGACAAAACCTATCTGGAATGTACTGATGGATGGATAAAAATTGTTCAAAAGAAACAGATCTACAAAAAGAGGTGGAGTTGCACTATTTGTAACAGATCACTACATACCTACAAAAATGCACATGATCAAAGATAAAACCTCTCCAGAATGTATGTGGATCAATATAAAAGGGAAAAAATGACATTGCCATAGGTGTATATTACAGGCCACCCAACTAATCAAAAGAATAGATGAACTCTTTGCCAACCAGTTAACAAATGTATGTAGGAAGCATACCACAGTAGTAATGGGAGACTATACTACTCAGATATCAACTGAGAGACTAACTGCAGTGAGTGAGAAATCAAATAGATTCCTAACCAACTTAGCTGACAACTTTGTCATCAAAAAGGTAGAAGAGGGAACTAGAAGTAAAGCTATACTGGATTCAATCCTTACTAAGAGAGAAGAAGTGATAGAGGGAATTGGAAGTTGCAGGAACATTGGGTGAAAGTGACGACATCATACTGGAATTAAATATAATGCAAACAGAAGCAATAGAAAATAATCCAACCAGTGTCTTAAAGTTTAAAACAGCTGATTTTAATAAACTCAGAGAGAGCCTAGGAAAGATTCTATGGATGAAAATCCTAAAGGGGAAAACAACTCAAGAAGCATGGGAAACTCTGAAAAATGGGATCATAAAAGCCCAGTCCAGCACAATACCACTGAAAAAGAAAAACAAGAAATCTAAGAAGAAACCAGCATGATCGCACAAAGATCTCTCTGACAAATTGAAAGAAAAGTACAAAAAAATTGAAAGAAAAACATATAGCTAAGGCAGAATATCAGCAAATAGCCAGTATCTGCAAAGACAAAGTCAGGAAAGCAAAAGGCTTGGAATGAACATAGACTTGCAACAAAAGTCAAAGACAATAAAAAAGTTTCTTTCAACATATTAATAACAAGAAAAAAGTCAAGGAAACAGTAGGTACACTAAAAAGAGAAGATGACAAGGAAAGTAACAGGCAGTAGAGAGAAAGCAGAGCTGCTTAACTCATTCTTCACATCAGTCTTCATGCAAAAAGAAATTATAGCCCAATGTACCAAAAAAAAAACCCCCCAACTGTAAAAGACAAACTAGAAGTAAAAAATTTAAATAAGCAAGAAAATGGTAAATGGTTCTCCACCTTGACAAATATAAATCACCGGGACCTCACAGATTACATCCCAGAATCCTGAAGGAGCTGGCAGATGCTATCTCAGAACCATTGTACCATATCTTTCAAAAATCCAGAAGCACTAGGAAAGTATCTGAGGATTGAAAAAGGGCTGATTTGGTCCCTATTTTCAGGAAAAGGAAAAAAAAAACCAGACCCAGGAAACTACAATTAGTCTAACATCAACACATCAATACCTAGGAAGAAACTGGAAAAAATAATAAAAAAAACAGATCTGTGAACAACTAGAAACAAATAAAGTTATAACTAGTAGCCAGCACAGGTTTGTTAAAAACAGATAATGCTGATTCAATCTTAATTCATTTTTTGATAAAATCACTAAATCAGTGGATCAGCGAAATGCTGTGGACATAATATACTTAGATTTCATAAGGCATTTGACAAAGTAGACCATAACCCACTTCTTTGTAAGCTAGAAATATGTGGAATAAATAACATAACCACCAGATAGATTTATATTTAGTTGACAAACTGTACTCAATGAGTAGTCCACATGGAGAGTAGTGGGGTACTACAAGGTTCCATCATAGGCCCGGTACTCTTTAACATCTTCATAAATTACTCAGATAAGGGAATAGAAGGGGAACTCATCAAATTTGCAGATGACACTAAATTGATAGGAATAGCCAACACCCCTGAAGACAAGCTCAGACTGCAAAAAGATCTTAACAAATTTGAATAATGGCTCCTATCCAAGAAAATAAATTTCAGTGTGAAGAAAAGCAGAGTTTTACATTTAGGCAAGAAAAATCAAAGGTATAAGTACAGACTAGATGAGACTTGGCTCAAAAATTGTAAATGTAAGAGGAACCTTGGAGTACTAGCAGATAATCAATTGAATATGAGCCAGCAGCGTGCAACAGCAGCCAAAAGAATCTAATACAATCTTGAGTTGTATAAACAGAGGCATAGAATCAAGATCATGTGAAGTGTTAGCATCGCTTTATAAAACCATAGTAAGACCACACCTGGAATACTGCAACCAATTTTGGTCATGCTACTAAAAAGATGTTGAGACTTTGGAAAAAATTCAGAAAAGAGCAGCTAAGACTTGGAGACAAAAACATATGAAGAACAGCTGGATTTGAGTTTGGCTAGTCTAAAACAAAAAGAAGAATTAGGGGTGACATGAGAGCAGTATTCCAGTATTTGAGGGGCTACCACAAAGAAGAGGGAGTCAACTTATTTTCCAAAGGACCAGAAGGCAAGACAAGAAATAATGGATACAGGTGAAACTCGAAAAATTAGAATATCGTGCAAAAGTTCATTTATTTCAGTAATGTAACTTAAAAGGTGAAACTAATATATGAGATAGACTCATTACATGCAAAGCAAGATAGTTCAAGCCATGATTTGTCATAATTGTGATGATGATGGTTTACAGCTCATGAAAACCCCAAATCCACAATTTCAGAAAATTAGAATATTACATGCAATCAATAAAACAAGGATTGTACATAGAACAATATCAGACCTCTGAAAAGTATAAGCATGCATATGTACTCAGTACTTGGTTTGGGCCACTTTTGTAGCAGTTACTGCCTCAGTGCAGCATGGCATGGAAGCTATCAGCCTGTGGCACTGCTGAGGTGTTATGGAAGACCAGAATGCTTCCATAGTGGCCTTCAGCTCTTCTGCATTTTTCAGTCTCATGTCTCTTGGCAATGCCCCATAGATTCTCTATGGGGTTCAGGTCAGGCAAGTAGAAGACCTCCAAGGTCCCTTCCATCTCATTTTATTCTATTCTAAATTTGATGGCACACTGGTGAATGTCAGTGACTTTTGCCTTGTGATGTCAACTGGAACAAGGAGACCTTCATGGATCAGTTTCAGGAGGGACTGTGTTTGGAACTCCTGGGCAGGCTAGTTCAGATGGGGTGACTAAAGTCATACTGGCAAGGCTGTTCGTTGCTCACTCATCACAGTGACAAACGATGCACCAATGGTGCCAGTGAAGCTCCACATCAGCTGTCAGTTTTCCCTCAGTGTGTCATCTCTGCTGGCTCTCTGCAGCTGCTCCACTCCTACAGACAGCTCTACATCCAGTTGGCTGGCCTCCGTCCACTCCCAGATAGCCCTGGGACTACCTCGTCCTCAGCCACGTCTCCAGTCGTTCGAAGGGGACAGAGTCCACCCTGTTGGACAGTCATAGTTTCAACTTCTCACCCACTGATCTGGGATCTGACGGAGCCATGAAGCTATCATGGCTCCACTATGCAGAGACCTCCCCTGGGATTATGTGGACCAGGGTACTCTGGGCACTTGACATAGAAGGTATGAATCAGATCAGTGGCACATGCACATCTGTGGCATTCACCCAAATAAAATTCTCTGGCCCATAATTCTTCCAAGCCACGTATTCAAGTATTGGAAGCACCCACAGGAGTCTCAAATACTATCCGTCTCAAACTCTTATTGTCCCTGTGCAGCTACAGAATCAGGTGCTAGTGCAGGGGGACAGTGAGGACTGTCCACTGCCACAGGGACCAGTAAGGACCGATGGAACACTGGGTGAAACTGCATGCTTTGCAGGAAGGTCAGCTGGAAGGTGATGGAGTTGATCTCCACTTCAATGGAAAACAGACCCAAGTAATGGTGGTCTAGCTTTTTGGAGGATTAACTTGTAGGCAAATGCCATGTGGAAAGTCATGTTGTGGTTCGCCAGCAGCCTGCAGAGTTGGCAGCAGAGTCAGACAGTGGGGAGGAACATGGGCCAGTCCGGGAGTCGGGGAGGACTTGGACGAGGGATCTCCATCCGACACAGAGATGGGACCAGGGCCATCTGAGAGTTATGTACTGACTCCAGAGCCTCCAGAATCTGACATCAGCGAGACAGAGGAACAGGGGGAGCCTGTCCCAGTGCACGCTTGCGCAGAGCTGCTGCCAGAAGGCAAGAACAATTAAGACAAAAGGGGCAACTCGGGAGTAGGGCTTGGAGATGATTGACCCCTCCCATAAGACATAAAGGAGGAGCAAAGGGACATGAGCCTTTGCACGAAGCAACTTTGTTCATTTTGCTCGGTTTAAACTCTGAAGCTCCATGTTGACTTTGTGCTCCGCTTGGCCTTGTACAGCTAATTGGCAAATTAGTTGTTGACAGCATTTCAAGGGAGATAAAGGTGGGTGTTTATCAGCCTTATCCCGAAAGACTGTGACAGACTTCTGTTGGACTATTCATAAACTGTTTGGGGCTCATTACGGGCTGTGAATGCATATAATTCACAGCCACTGAAATAAAAACAAGGTTTTGAGGAACAGAATGTGATTGTTACTGTCTCAGGAAGCCTTGGTCAGAACAAGTCAAACCCGATCTCAAATGACTAATGGTGGAATGTCTCTGCAATGTTGGTCAGCAAACTTTTTATAGTTCTCCTTCACTTGGTTGAACTGTTGCTTCACCACTTGATGCAAGGCTCAGAGTTCCTATAATAACACATACACTGATGATACTGGAGAGTCTGATGGTGCTAAGATAAAAAGGCACAGGCCATAAGTGGCCAGAAATAGAGTCATCTGGGTGGAGGTGTGCTATGAATTATTATACATGAACTCGGCCATTGCCAGAATGTCCAACCAGTTATTTTGTTGATGGTTAACAAAACACTTGTTTTTTTAATATGTATTTCTTGAAACTAAATTAAATGAACTTTGTTTCCTTAAATAATTAAATATTTTTTATGCTTAGAAGGGGCATTTGCCTCATTAACATTCCATGTTAACAAGAAGTATCTAATAAATAAAAGACTAGGGGGAGAATTTATACCTGCTGGTAAAAGATTAATGGAGTTGTTCTATATATAAAAACCTAATTTAAACCTAAATTACTTTTATCAAATGAACATAGTAGATGAAAATTGAGCTCAATAGAATAAAATCAATAATAATTGGACTTTATGTGCCAAATGATGATAAAAGGACATTTTCCCCACTATCTTATGGATCAATTACTATGTTTCTCCTAGGAAAATTGGCTTATTTTGGGGAGGATTGGATGGGAGTGACTTCCCCAGTTTTCGATAGAACTCTACTAAGGGCAAACTACCAAAAACTTTTTTTTTGAGATGATGGATAATTTAGCACTAATAGATTCATAGAGGCAAAAAGATGATTCTGCTAGAGAATATATCTTCTTTTCAGAATGACACAAATCTTTTTCAAGGATTGATATGGACTTTTAAAAATCTTGCAAATAAAATTCTAAAAGTTGATATTTTACCTAAATCTTTCTTGGATCATAATCCAGTTCTCCTCATGCTTAGAAAAAAGAATTTGAGTTATAGATAGAAATTAAATGAATCTATCTTACAAAAGGAAATGATTGTAAAGGACTTAAAAAGAAAATGAATGAATACTTTGATAATAATTTGGGCAAAGGGACACATTTAATGACCATGTGGGAGGCCAGCAAAGCAGTCATGAAGGGTTATTTTATACAATACTAATTAGCTAGAGAAGAAAAAAATTCCAGGAAAAAGCTGTAAAAGATATTGAATGAAATTAAACAGAAATAAATTGAATTGCAAAATTTTACATCAAATTAAATTGTTACATCAACAATTGTCTGTTAACAGTTCAAGAAATAGAAACAAAATATAATTATGTGTAGCAGAAACATTTTGAGTTTGCAAATAAACCAGGATGATGGTTGGCATATCGACAAAGTAGACCATAACCTACTTCTTGGTAAGCTAGAAAAAAGTGGGATAGATAGAATCACCATCAAATAGATGTGTAACTGGCTGACAAACGATACTCAATGAGTAATTCTTAACGGTACTACATCTACATGGAGGGTAGCAGAAGTGGGGTACCACAAGGTTCTGTCTTAAGCCCAATACTCTTCAATAACTTCATAAACTACTTAGATGAGGGAATTGAAGGGGAATTTATTAAATTTGTGGATGATACTAAGCTGGCAGGAACACCCAACATCCTAGATGATAGGCTCAAGATCCAGATGGAACTTGAGAGACTTGAACACTGGGCCCTATCTAACAAAATGAAGTTCAATGTAGAGAACAGTAAAGTCTTACACTTAGGTAAGAAAAACCAAAAGTGCACATCCAGACTGGGTGAAACCAGGCTTAATAGCAGTAACTGTGAGAGGGATCTTGGGAGTCTTAGTGGACAACCAATTAAATATGAGCTAACATGTGTGGCAGCAGCCAAAAAAGCCAATGTAATCTGACGTTGCATTAATAGAGGGATACAATCAAGACTAAGTGAGGTACTGACACCACTCTATAAAGCCTTAGAAAGACCACACCTTGCATCCAGTTTTGGTCACCACACTATAAAGAAGATGTTGAGACTCTAGAAAGAGTGCAGAGAAGAGCAATCAAGGTGATTAGGGGACTGGAAGCTAAAACATAATGAACAGTTGCAGGAACTAGGCATGGCTAGTCTAGTGAAAAGAAGGACCAGGGAAGAAATGATAGCAGTGCTCCAATATTTGAAGAACTGCTACAAAGAGAAGGGAGTCAAGCTATTTCCAAAGCACCTGAAGGCCAGACAAGGAATAATAGATGGAAACTGAACAAGGAGAGATTCAACCTGGAAATAAGGAGAGCAATCAACCAATGGCCTTGCCATTGCCTTCAAAAAGGGACTAGGTTGCCATCTGTCAGAAATGGTGTGGGATTAAATGACCTACATCACTGGTGGGATTTAATTTTTTTTCTGTGGTAAGTGTGGTTTGGTGGTCATGTGACTGGGTGGGCGTGGCCAGGTGACTGGCAAACCAAATACAAGTGGTCCTCACTTAATGGCCGGTTGTTTAGCAAGTCTTCTAATTTATGAAGGGCCTCCCCAGAACTACTTGACCTGTTTTTGGAGTTTTGACAGCCATGCACACACATGCACTCACACTCCCTTCTAACCCTGCTGGAGCAGGTCATTGGACTAGAATCGGCAAAGCATCTCTGATTAGATTCTAGTAGTGAATAAAATCTAATCAGAGATGCTTTGCTGATTCTTCATTTGTTTTATTTGTATTTCTTTATTTTATGTTGCTGAATTGCATTGACATGTGTGTCCCTTCTTGTGCACAGCCCAGAAGCTTTTGTGATTTTTGCAGCAAAAATTACCGACCTCTGGCTTTACTCGACTTTTCAAATGTGCTGCCACTGCTGCGTTTTAGGTGCCAGCCCTGCAGGTACACTCCATTGAGCCCACTGCACCAGAGGGACTGCCCAAGCAAGTCCGAGTGAAGTGGTGAAACAAGTCAATGGGGGGAGCCTGAGAGGAAAAGAGAGAGAGAGAAAAGAAAGAGAGAAAGAGAGAAGGAAGAAAAGAAAGAGAAAAGGGAAAGAAAGAAAAAGGGACAAAGAAAGAGGGGGGATGGAAGGAAGGGACAGAAAGAAAAAGAAATAAAGGAGGGAGGGAGGGAGGGAGGAGAAAGATAATGAGGTATCTATTCTAGTCCAATCACCTGTTCCAGCAGCGTTAGAAGGGAATGTGTGTGTGTGTGTGTTCTTGTAATTTACCAGTACATTTTGGTTTTGCCTTTTTCAGAACTGGCACTGTAATACATTGGGGAAAAATAATTTTTTAGAGTGGAGATCTGGTCCAATGGATCCTGTTTGAAGCCTCAACAAAATGTGAGAGCTTCCTGATAATCTTGACCATGTTTCGTCCACAAAACCTTTAATAGAAGCCAAAGATGTTTCAATGTGGAAAAGGGCCTCAGTCTGAACTAGGCCTCATTTCAATCTCATTTCATCTCTCCCTCCCTCCCTCCCTCTCCCTCCCAGACTGGCTTTGCTCTGCTTTCCCGATGTGCCTGCGGGGCTGGCACTTCAAACATGGATGGATGGATGGATAGATAGAGAGAGAGACAGAGAGAGAGGTAGGGGGGTATTGGAGGCACTGGCACCACAGGTTCACCACATTGACAGTTGGAAGGGGCTCAATGGGGTGAGCCTGCAGAGATGGAGCATCGAACGCAGCGGCGGCACGTTGCGAAAGTAGAGTAAAGCTGCCTGCCCTGAGCTTCCTCAACCCTGCCCTGCTCCAGGAAGGAGAGAACAGCACCGCCCTCTACGATGTGAGTGCCCTGGGAGGGGGGGCAGCTTGGGAGGCTGATCCCTGGTGGGAGGGGCAGCCTGTGGACTTGCTGTCAGGCATGGCAACTACAAAGAGGGGTGGGCTTGGCTGAGTGGGGTCCTGGATATTGGGCATGTGGTCAAACCCCCCCTTCCTCTGCCTCCCCCTAGATGATCCATGGATGCCATTGACTGTTGCACAGGAGCGGTGCATCGGAGCTGCCACATTCAAGAAGACGAAGACGAAGACGAAGACGAAGACGAAGAAGAAGAAGAAGAAGAAGAAGAAGAAGAAGAAGAAGAAGAAGA